>OW052057.1:10384640-10984640 GCA_932526445.1 Phragmatobia fuliginosa
GTTCTGCTCTGCTCTGTTCTCTTCTCTTCTGATCTGTTCTGTTCTGTTCTGTTCTATTCTATTCTGTTCTATTCTATTCTATTCTATTCTGTTCTGTTCTGTTCTATTCTGTTCTATTCTGTTCTATTCTGTTCTAGTCTGTTCTAGTCTGTTCTATTCTGTTCTATTCTATTCTCCTGTCTATTTAGACATTTGCATGCCCAGATACTTAGCATGTTCATTTTGTGGGATCGCTTTACCATTAAGTGTAACTGAGGGAGATGTTTCTTTTCTAAGTGTGAAAGTGACGTGGAATGACTTGTTTTGGTTAGCCTTAATTCGCCAGATTTTTTGCCATATCTCTATTTCATACAGATGCAATTGAAGCTGTGCAGATGCTGTAACTGCGTTTATAAGTGGACAATACAGCAGTGTCATCTGCGTATGTGGCAACCTTAGTTTGGTTCATAGTTGGTAGGTCGGCAATGTATAAGGTGTATAGTACTGGTCCCAGTATATTACCCGATACCTTGTGGTACGCCCGATTTTATTTCGTGTAAGGCTGTACGAACAGTATTTAGTTTTACTTCAAAGCATCTGTCTTGCAGGTAGGACCTTAATACGGTGTAGAATGTGTTAGGTATAATTTCTGTTACCTTATAGAGCATGCCGTCATGCCAGACTTTGTCAAAAGGTTGACTTATGTCTAGGAAGACAGCGGAACAATATTGTTTGCTGTCTAGTGTTCTATCTACAGTGTCCACAACGCGGTGTATCTGTTCTACAGTATCATGATGTTCTCGGAACCCAAATTGGTGGTTCGGTTCACTATTTAATAACTTAATTTTGATAATTCACTATTTAAACCTTTTGCCCTATGACTTGTTTGAGATACATTTTAGAATCAAACTCGCCCTACGGCCATAAACCAGGTGAAACCGGTTAGAATTAGTAGATTTAATAGTAGAAGTAAAAGTGAGTAAGATTTAAGAATTTATCTTAACAAGTTGAACCAAGTAACTAATATAGAGACTATGAAACCAATTTTTTTATCACATCATCAAAAAACTCATAAGTAGAAGTATGCGTTTCTACAAGAAAATATTAATATCTCATCATTAATTAATTAGCTAAGAGATAATATTATGTCGTTGTATTGCCAAAATTTATTTCCCTAAAAAAATGTCTAAAACTTTTTCAATTCTTCATAAAAGCAAACGATTTGAAAGAAACCGTCTGAATCTTATGTTTACATATGTGCCTGCCTTACAAATCTAATTAAAACACAATAATCGTTTTAAATGAAGTCAATCCCAACACATGTTATCGCCCAACTAATCAGTGAGCGTCAATGATCGATTCCCGTGTCGACTCCCCGGCAGTGCCATCTGTGAACAGCTCGAGATCGACTGTTGGCAACCGTACAAATCGATTCGATACATCGACTTTTTGTACAACTCCGGTTTGTTGTGAAAACGAATCGATTAATTTGTGCTCAGAATGGAACGAAGTATTCGATTTTTCATTCGACATTACAATAGTTTTTCTATGTTAAATTCAATCTCAATCGTGATATCCTCATTTATATGTATGTCAAATAAATATTTACTAATTATAGACTGCACATAAAGTCTGGTGATAGAAGCGGTCGTCACCTCGCTTCCTACTGCTCCATGTGTTTTGGGTTCAAATACCACATGGGATAACAATTTAAGAGATTCACAAATTTTTGTCCTGAGTCTAGTTGTTCTTTGTGTCTGTTATATGTGTTTGTAAAGTTCCCCACAAAATAAAATATAAAATATACTCCTGTCATTGAGATAATGTTTAAAAAAAATGTTCGTGTACATAGTACTCTAACAATTGCGTATCAACTAGATGAGGTTATGTAGACACGTTGCTTAGAAATCAGCCCCCCAGCCAAGTATCAAACGTTTTCGTTTTCTTTTCTATTTCTCTTTTCTCTTGTTTTTTATGTTAATGTCACTCAGTCACGTGATCAAAGTAAAACGAACGAAAAACGTTTTGCGACTGGGCTAAGGGGGCAGGGCACCATTCATTCAAAATATTATTTCTAAATCTTTACTTCGCTTGCATTAAATAATCTTGATGCAAGGCTTGAGCGAAACCCGAAAATGCAAGATAGTTTATTTATAATATTTTGTTGATAAATGTGAATAACATTAACTTAAAACAATAGCTTTCATTTCAATACATCTGTCTTAAAATAAATAAAATTGAAGGTATCTGTTTGTAAATTTAAATTAACAGCTTTTCAACGATTGCATCTGAAAGTATTTTCAGTACATACACAAAAATCTATTTTAATTTTTTTGTCATTCAATTTGTCTGTCTGTTTGTTCTGGAACGACTGGATCAATTATGACAAGGCTTTCACTATCAGATAGCTAATGATATTAGGATTACTGAGTAAGTACTGCTACTGAGAAGAATATAAGGAATACAGGCTGATGGAAAGAAGCATGAGTACGATTCAAGGGTAGGTAGGGTTTTATACTATGGTGGCCTAGAGAGGTGCCACTGCATCATTTTGATTGATTGATTTTGGGTTTGTATTCTGTGAGATGGTAGTAGCGCCCTGGTAGAATCCCATTCGTACTGAAATCACCGAGGTTCTACCTTGAAAATTGTTCATATGGTTTTCCTATTTGAAACTAGAAATGGTAGCCGTTTCAAAGACTTAGGAACACTTATAACTATATAAATGTATATTGAGTATTATAAAGATATTAACTTAAAGAATATTTATATACAAGCATCAAAAAATTCCCCTGCATCATCGCTTACTGGTAGCGTTATATGAGGATGGCTGGGTCCCACGGTGTTACCTACGGTTTTTGTTTTAAATTGCGAGTAACGACGCGGAGCGAAGCTAGTCTTTAAGAAATACTCCTAAATTACTCCTTAGGTCATCAACTTTCGAGTAGAGTAGAGAGTACAAGTAGTGGCCCTCGACGAAAGGGCCACTACTTGTATCATCTTTACAAATAAATTAAATTAAATAATTTGTTTGTAATTTTAAATGATCATTTTTTCATTAAATGCAAGTGAAAGTTTATACAGTGCTTAATGAAAAAATAATCTTTAAAATAATTTTTGTCTATCAGTCCGTCAGATAACTGGAGTAGATTATGGAGTAGCCTATCTTATAATAGAAAGCTACTTTTTAGGGTTCCGAAGTATATCACTCGGAACCCTTATAGATTCGTCATGTCCTTAATAGATAATTGTTATGTTTACGTATTAATGCGTTAATTTTGTATGACGTTTTCCAAGTGAGCGCATTTTAGCAGTTAAGTCTCTATAACTCCTGAATTAACAAAGCCATCTAATCTCTTATAGTTTTCCTTCAAAGTTCATTATATGGACCACCTTCACGAATTTTTTCAGATTTTTTGTCGGCGTAATTACAACACATATTCATGCAAAGTTTCGTCTTACTAGCATTTACCGTTTGGACGCTAAGTCGAGGACGGACGGACGGACGTGACGAATCTATAAGGGTTCGAAGTCATAAACTTCGGAACCCTAAAAAGGCTGACTCAAATAAGAGGGATCATCAGGTTTCCATATTTACAATGCACAAAAGATTTGTACACATAAACTAGAAAGTGATAACAATCTCTTGAAACGTTTGTTAATATTCCCATTCAAATTAAAAGAAACAGTTCTAAAATAAAATCTTCATCTGCAATATGTCAGGATTTTATTGATCACGTTTGAAGAATACCCAGGCAAAAAATAAATAAATGTATACATACTAAATTAGATTCGGTACAGCCCTAGCCCTTTTTAATCTGTCGTTTCACGAACGCACCGCATCGAATCCGTACACCGAACCATCAATTAGTGAATGCTCCCACAACATCGCTACAAGTTTTTTTTTAAACATCAGGCTTTAGAACTGATACGAAATAAAACTAGGAAGAAATGCGCTCGCATGCTAGAGGTGGCGAAAAAAAGATCTGTCCGGAAATCGTTACATCTATTTGATTGCAACGTTTCGAATGCCTGTGTTTCGTTTTATTGAAAAGATGTTCGATTTTTAAACGAAGTGGAAGTAAAGGTTGCGGTGATGATTAGTTTTCTGTCTTATTTTGTGTGTCGGTTGTGTTATCCGATTACTTTAACTAGTAGTCGCCAAGTGATTTGAATTCGACCATAAATAAATAATTAAGTTATAATACATTTATAGTGGCAACTTTTTATAAACTCAGGTTACGTCAAGGCTACGCTACAATAATTTTAATTTGACAAAAGAGGATCTATAAGTATGTACATCAAAGACATGGTAATGTGTGTGACATTTTATATATTGATTTCGTGTATTTTTTACGCATATTTTTTAAAAAATAGGACTTCTCCAAACTTCAACAAAAAGAAGTGCTATTGTTTAGATAGATAGGGTTTAGTGGTTAGCGTATGCGACTGCTAATCCAGGTCTCAGGTTCAAATCCCGGGTCGAGCCAAAAAGTGTTTTTGGGTTTTTCTTAGGAAATTCCTAATAGCAGCCCGGAGTTTGGAAGTTTATGATTCACACCCGTGCCTCGGAGAGCACGTAAAGCCGTCGGTCCCGGTTGTTATGAACATTTATGGCAATCGTTATTGGGAAGTCAGTGCCCTCAAATACAATGACAACTAGTTCAATCTTCGAATTTCAGTTCTCCCTTAGGGTTGCGGAGGTACGATGCCAGTCGCTCCGTGGAAAAACTGAAATTCAGGTAAAACCGGTTGAACTAGTAGCCGACCCCAAATAAACTTGGGAATAAAGGCTAGGAAGATGAAGATGATCTACATACATTACACACAGATAAGAATACCTTCTAAAGGAGGTTTGGAACCAGGAGGTTCGATCGCAAAGATGAGAACAGTACTCCACGCACGAGCGAACCTGGGTCTTGTAAAGAAGACACTGATGCTCGGGCGAGAAGAACCGTCTCACCTTGTTCAGTACGCCTAACTTCCACGAGGCCACCTTAGTGACGCTCTCAACGTATCACGAAGGTTGAGGTCATGACAGATATATCGACACCCAAGATACCGATCCTATTTTGAAGTAGCAGTTGAGTGTTCTGAAAAGAGGGAAAAAAAGAGAGAAGTTTTGGAAGAGACCGTACCACCTGTGTTTTCTTGGCGTTGATCTCGACCTGATTCTCACTACCCCGTTGAGAGATGTGGTTGAGAACTATATCTAGTATAGATGACCTATGGTGACCGCTTGCCATCAGAATCAAACTGATAGTGTGCTTTAACTTATAATTCTTGTAGCGACATCTAGCTGACATCATATAGAACAAGAAACGGTAGGTAGAGCATGAAACGACAATAAAAAGTCATGTTATTTCGTAAAATTGTCGATAGATGGCATAAATACAAATTACACGATCGAAACGTATGGTATATCTTAAAAGACTCGCTGAGACCCGCGGTGTTTCAGAGATTAGCCGGAACAAACAGACGAACAAACATTTCAAAAAATGGCTTTTAATGTAAATAGTATATAAATACATTTATATGCATTTAGTAAAAAACTGTTCACAATACAAACAGACACATTCATTTTATTTACATATAGATTTAAAAATAGAAAGTTAGCAATGTAACATACACCTATTCTTCATGCGGACACAAACGAGAGGTGAATCTAATTTACATGTAATAAATACATGTAAATTAGATTCACCTCTCTTTTGTAAATAAATTTTATTTGTTTTATGATCAAATTTAATTTTAATAAGTGTTATTAAAATTAATAATCACTTAGTTCCTTTATAACCATCTATTAACTTTGTTATTTATGTACTAATCAATCAGTTTCAATCTTTTGCCTTTCTTATTTATTAGTAATTTAGTATAAAGGGACGGCAGTGTCGTAACAGAATATCAGTAAGATGACAGAAGGTCTGTTCAACTTCTAAACAACAAACTATTGCTCTATAACAAGACACCAATATTTGTTTGTAAGAGTTTGTACAAATGGGTAATCTACTTTCACTTGACTGCCTTGTTGGTCTAGTGGTTAGCGTATGCGGCTGCTGGTCAAGAGGTTTCGGGTTCGATTCCCGGGTCAAAACAAATATTTGTGTGATCTAAAGTGTCTATGTCTTGTAATGTTTTATTTTGATGACTGCGCGTTGAGAGACGTCATTCCCATACATTTTTGGGTTTTTTTATCAAGGTTTACGTGGCTAGAATGCAAGTCGGCTAGGGGACCTAGAAGCATTTCGTAAATAGGGACGAAAGTTTTGTAAAAGTTTGGTTATCTGAGATGTCAGATTTTTAGGACTTTTAAATTCTAGAAAGGCACCACAAATAAATTGCGAATTAATTATTAGCTATTTTCCATCTTTCCTTTGTCTTATTAGATATGTTAAATACACAATAGGCACTTAGTTATCGAATTGCTCAAAACAACGGAAAATAAACAATAAAAACTTAATGATGTCAAACAAAAACCTAAAAACAATTATAGTATTCAACAGACCGTAACTTGTATGTTTGCGATTAACATAATGGCATTTTATTTTAGAAACTTAGTTTAGATTTTAAAGTTTTATTTTGTTTGTATAGAACATTTACATTCAATTGCAAATAATTGATAGTTATTTAATGTGAACGAATAATCGGTAACTACTTTTAAAGTATCGCGGTACTGCAGCTTATCTTCGATAACCTACAATGGTCATCTAACGGAATCAGGATAAATGGAAAGCGACTAACACATCTAAGATTCGCTGACGACATCGTCCTCTTTGCCGAAACGAGTGAGAATCTGGAAAAAATGATAAGTACTCTCAAAAAAGAAAGTGAAAAAGTTGGGCTCCTAATGAATCAAGACAAAACCAAGCTAATGACAAACAGCAAAACTACAAAAATCAGCTTATATGGTAAACCATTGGAGTATGTGCAGACAGAGTTACATATATCTCGGTAAACAAATATCATTTAACAATAAGAACGAAGAAGAAGAAATAGAACGTAGAGTGAACATCGGGTGGAGGAAATTCTGGTCCATGAAGGAAATCCTAAAGGGCACGTTCCCCCTCCACCTAAAGAAAACTATTATGGATACATGCATTTTGCCGACTCTCACATACGGTTGTCAAACATGGACATATAATACAAAAATAAAAACAAAAATAGCGAACTGTCAGAAAGCAATGGAAAGAAGTATATTGAAAGTAAGAAGAATTCAAAGGATAAGAAGTGAGCACATAAGAGAGAAAACCAAATTAATAGATGCACTTAAATATGCTCGTACACAAAAGTGGCGTTGGGCAGGACATATAGCGAGATATCAGGACAATAGATGGACATTAGAGACTACGACATGGAAAGGACCAAGAGGAAAACGAAAAAGAGGTTGTTAGATTAGAGAAAATAGATGAGATTAATTATCTTTTAAAATATTAGAATATTTAGAATGAAAGGAATTTGAGTATATCAAATCAAACCAAATCAAATCATATTAAACCTTTTTTTATTTCAATGTCCAGTAGTCAGTCAGTTAGTCAGTCGTGATTCTATTCGTCTGTTCCAAGGTGTAGATCCTATGGAGAAGAACAGACAAGAAACTCCATGGACACTCTTTTCCAACATATTTACATACATATTTCACATTATACACATATCCATAAATCAAACATTATAAATTATTACAAAACTTAGAGAACACTTTAGTAAAAAGAAATACACAAAAGTGAATTGCATATACTTAGCTTTTAAATCTATATAATATCCTCAGTTACTGGTTGAACAGTAGAGAGCTCCGTACTGGTCCACTTCTCGACAACAAGTCCTTTAATCCAGTCGGAACACTCGTTTTTATAGGCGAGGACAAGCAACTTCAATATTGTATGACTACCGTCATCAAACTATACTATCTTCAGAAAGTATTTAAAGTAATTTATTAATACAAACAAATATCAATATTTTTATAAAATATATAGTTAAAAGTAGTAATGATTACATTAACATGACTAACAGTGTTATAGGCAACGGCAAGCGAATATAACATACAAGTTTGTATTTTAATCAACTACCGTCATCAAACTATCTTCTGAAAATATTTAAAGTAAACAATTAACAAGCATAAATCAATATTTATATATAATATTTAGTTACATTAACATAACCCTAACACGGCCATACTGACAGTGCTTCGTCCTCGAAGCACACAAACACACAAACGTAGGTACTTTCAATTATACTCTTCAATTGGTTTAAATTCTTTATCAATACTGAAAAAAAAACATTAGTATCTTTTTTTTTTTTTATTGCCATCTACATAGACATGCCAAGCCCATATCCACCCGCCGTGGTGGGATAGCTTGACACCAAATAGTAGGCCAATCGGCGCATTATTTTTCTCTTTTTTTTTTTATTGACAACTACATAGACATGCCAAGCCCATCCACCCGCCGTGGTGGGATAGCTTGACACCAGTAGGCCAATCGGCGCATTATTTTTCTCTTTTTTTTTTATTGACAACTACATAGACATGCCAAGCCCATCCACCCGCCGTGGTGGGATAGCTTGACACCAGTAGGCCAATCGGCGCATTATTTTTCACTTTTTTTTTTTATTCAGTCTTTACAAGTCTAGTCTATTTCAGTCAATGTCAAGTAATTGTAATTGTCAAGTCTTCCAGTCTTAATTCGTAGTCATAATGAAATTAATGATAAAAAAAAAATGTGGGTGAGATGAAATGGGGACAGTTTTCCGCAAAAGACAAAAAAATGATCTCCAACTAGCGTTTGCGTTATTATAATACCAATCTAATAATTCTATTTTTCAGTTATCCGAAAGAACACTTTTCAAATTCGTTCGGCCACTCTGACTATCCGCCACATAGTAAAATCTTGACTAAATTTGCCAAGACAAAAATATTCAGTTCTAATTCTTTTAATTTTTAACTGTAATTACGATTTTTGCATATATTTGTAAGCAACCGATGCTTTGACCACAATACAATTTGAACCTGTATCGTCACCAGGACATCATTTATAATACAGGTGTCAACCTAATTTTGTTTGAATAAAAAAAAAAATTGACTTGATTTTCAGAATTTCAAAGACCACAACACAAAAATGACGGTATGGTACGAATTGTGCGTCAAGAAAACCCGAGTTGATTTTATATAATGTTTAGAAAGTTGTTTGGATAAGTTAAAATATGTTTGCAAAATGTCTTTTATTTTATTATTATTTTTATTGCTAACTATGATTTTATTTTAATACAGTTACTCTATGTAACTGTATTATTTATGTTATCGTAGGAAAGGGATGATGGAATTGGGTCTAGGTCGATGCTGTGGTCTGGGTACTATCAGGGCGGTACTGAAAGGCCGTGGTCCACAGAGGCCCTAAAGGAATTGGGTCTAGGGCGATGCTGTGGTCTGGGCACTATCAGGGCGGTACTGAAAGGCCGTGGTCCACAGAGGCCCTAAAGGAATTGGGTCTAGGTCGATGGTGTTGTCTAGATCATTCAATATGATCGTGGGCAACACGGGATGTAAAAAAATTAATATATTTTTGTATTTGATCTAGCCGAGCCTGTATTGGAGGTGTATTTCCGTTGCAAATAATTAAAAATGTTGTTGGCGCAAAACCGGTTGATTTTTGTATTGTAATATTCAGAGACAGTTGCATTTTCATAAAACGTTTGGCCATTCTGACAACTCGCTACATATAGTAACATCTTGACTAAATTAGTTAAAAAATATTTAGTTCTAATTCTTCGAATTTAACTGTAATTACGATTTTGGCATATACTTTGTAAGCTACCGATGCTTCGTTTATACTGCAATTTGGACCTGTATCATAACCAGGACATAGGTGTCCAATTTGTGACTAATTTCGTTTGACTAAAAAAAAACTGACTTGATTTTTAGAAATAGGAGAATCATGTTTGGGGTTTAATGAATCTATATGCCCGGCTTTTTTTTTATAGTAAGTACAAAATTTTGTGAGCTGCAAGGTTGTCGCTTTATTGATTAAGAATCATTTGTTGGTTTACTGTTTTTTGAATTTCTTGTACGATTACGGTTAGATTTCAGTCATTCAACAAAGATCACAACACAAAATGACGGTATTGTACGAATTATGCGTCAAGAAAAACCGAGTTGATTTTATATAATATTTAGAAAGATAGTAGGTACTTTGGTAAAATATTGTCAATGTCGTTTGGTTAAGGTAAAATATTTTTGTAATAAGTTTTTTTTTTTTTTTTTTTTTACAAATAGTGAGAAGATTATCCCACAGTAACAACATTTTTAGGATCTATCTTAAAATCTTTAGGGCAATGCGAGTTACAAGTGTCCTTAGTGTAACGATCTATTGGTTTTTTTTTTTGTTATGGAATATGACGTAAATCAGTTTATCAATTGTGAAGTATTTTTAACATTTGTACTTTACCATGAAACTAGTAAATATTTTTAGTTAAATTACGTATTTAGTTTTACTATGGTATAATTAGTAAATAAGTCTCGTGATTTTTGTAAATAAAGATTTAAGATAATGAAAGAACAGAAGATGGGTAGTTTGCAATAATATTGATAAAATTTTGATGCGAAAGTGTTGAATGTTGTGCACAGTAGGTTATAATCATTATAGGGATGTTTTTAATCCGTATCCAATAAACAAAACAAGTTAGCTATTGCAATAAATAAAAAGAACTTTTCCGCATAACCTATCACGGCCAGACTGACCTGTACTTCGCTCTCGAAGTACTTGAACGTCAATTAAATAATTGCACAAAATATCAACAATAACAACAACGTAATAATAATCATGGCTGATCACCAATAAACTATATCACCTCGGCCAGCAGCCACAGCACCACGGATTGCCCCCAGAAGGCCCTCCAACATAGCAGGATGCATCTGAAAAGTTTTGTGACAAAGTACATAAACAATAACAAAGCACATAGGTTCCGATCCCACTTCTGATGTTAGATTAGAGAAAATAGATGAGATTAATTATCTTTTAAAATATTAGAATATTTAGAATGAAAGGAATTTGAGTATATCAAATCAAACCAAATCAAATCATATTAAACCTTTTTTTATTTCAATGTCCAGTAGTCAGTCAGTTAGTCAGTCGTGATTCTATTCGTCTGTTCCAAGGTGTAGATCCTATGGAGAAGAACAGACAAGAAACTCCATGGACACTCTTTTCCAACATATTTACATACATATTTCACATTATACACATATCCATAAATCAAACATTATAAATTATTACAAAACTTAGAGAACACTTTAGTAAAAAGAAATACACAAAAGTGAATTGCATATACTTAGCTTTTAAATCTATATAATATCCTCAGTTACTGGTTGAACAGTAGAGAGCTCCGTACTGGTCCACTTCTCGACAACAAGTCCTTTAATCCAGTCGGAACACTCGTTTTTATAGGCGAGGACAAGCAACTTCAATATTGTATGACTACCGTCATCAAACTATACTATCTTCAGAAAGTATTTAAAGTAATTTATTAATACAAACAAATATCAATATTTTTATAAAATATATAGTTAAAAGTAGTAATGATTACATTAACATGACTAACAGTGTTATAGGCAACGGCAAGCGAATATAACATACAAGTTTGTATTTTAATCAACTACCGTCATCAAACTATCTTCTGAAAATATTTAAAGTAAACAATTAACAAGCATAAATCAATATTTATATATAATATTTAGTTACATTAACATAACCCTAACAAGGTCATCCAAGGAACAGATGGATTGATGATATAATTGCAATAGCCGGAAGAGACTGGAGAACAAAAGCCAAAAGCAGAAAAACATGGAGTAAGCTGGAGGAGGCCTATACCCAGAGTGGGGTTCCAATAATAGATAGTAATTAGTATTAAAATAGCTATAAGAAAATAATGTGTTAAGGTTTTTGGAAATAAAGAGGCTTATTATTATTATTATTATTACTTTTAAAGTAGACCAAACAGTTTATTTTCTGCTGCCGATTAAGAGGTCTTGGGTTCGATTCCCGGGTCGAACCAAATGATTAAATGATCTGCAAATATTTGTTTCGGAGTTTGGGTGTTTTCTATGTATAATATGTATGAATTTTCAAAAAATAAGGGATGTTTAAGTATTTATTTCAGTTGTGTAGTACCTATAATATATGATATAATAATAATAACTGTTATTGGACAGCCTCTCATTAACTTTATATATATACTCATTTGCAAAAAAAACGGGCACTTAAGCAAAGAACTATTTTATTGTTACTATCTGTTTATTTGACAATTTTAGGTATTGTTATCTTCAGAATTTTATAAATTAATTAGGAAGGAATAGTTTTCATCAGTTTTATCATAACATTTTGATTATATTATTGAGAAATAATGTTTAAGCTCAAAACACTATTATTGTACCTGCTCGCTAAATAAAAATGAAACGCGTTAATTTCTTTGTTTTTATTGAATACATTAAAAGCAGATAAAAGTTTAGTATTGAGTGTGACCCCCTCTTGCTGAAATCACGGCTTGCATTCGTCTGGGCATGCTAGCGAGTATATCTTTTATGGTTTCTTGGGGAATACGTTCCCACTCCGCGGTAGTCACATTTATGGCGAAGCCACAGTATATTAGTAGTTTAGATCTTTACACGGCTACGTGCTTCAATAATTGTTTTACTCAAGTTAACCTACGTGCCGTCAAACAATAGTAATATTGTAAATTATTAAATAAGGAAGAACAAATAATATAATGTCAATTTAGCAATTAAGTAAATAGTACTTCCTAGTTCGCCCCACCTAAAACTGTCCATATTACATATTGTATATAAGCTTTAGTTTAAGTTAAATTAGACAGAGTCATACAGAGTCATAAGAGAGTCATTATTAAATATTACAATCAACGTGTCGTCTAATTGGCTCCCTGGGTAAACACGCAATAATTGGTGACCCCGACGTGATCTATTGGTTTCTAGTGCTGATATAATACCGGGACGACCGGAACCCTATATGGTGTTCAGCAGTGAATCTAGAGAACAATAGCATTACGAAATTATCACATCCCAAAAATGGCTCCAACAACAACTCCTTCAAGAGGCGACACTGGGTGCGAATCAGTTGCTGCTATCACGGTCACAGACAAACTACCTCAATTTTGGACAGACTCCCCACGTTTATGGTTCGCCCAGTTTGAAGCAATAATAGCACCACAAAAACAGGGCGAAGATTACAAATATAACATGGTAATATCCAAACTACCAAAAGAGGTCGTCCATCAAGTTAGTGACATTTTAAGTAACCCGCCCAGCGAAAATAAGTACTCCACCATCAAGGAACGTCTAATAAACTGCTACGAAGAGAGCGAACACCGACGTTTCCACAGACTACTATCAGAAATGGATCTTGGAGACCAGAAGCCTTCCCAGCTCTTGCGAAAAATGAAGGAAGCTGGATGTGGAAAAATAAACGACGACACTATTTGCCTGCTGTGGCTAAGGCAACTCCCCGCTTCGCTAACAGCGATATTATCAGTTACAAACAATATATCGTTAGAAAACTTGAGCGAGTTAGCCGATAAAATATACGAAAACTTGACCTACAACAGGAAAAATACGCAAGAGACAGCGGTTGACATTAACCTAGTTACAAACATATCGTCACAACTTGAAGCCATGCGAATAGAAATAAATGCATTACGCTACATACGCGAGAATCGACCTATGCAACGCAGCAAATACCAAACACGACATACGCCACATTCACGGTCAAGGTCGCGCCACAGAAACTCACATAATGGATTATGTTATTTCCATAATCGGTTCAAGCAGGATGCATATAAATGCAATAAGCCTTGTTCATGGAATACAATTAAAAATAACAGGCTATCGGAAAACTAAATTTAGCACAGAATACGACGGGCCTCTGTGCTATCCACCCAGCAAACCGTCTAACTATAACTGACTCAAACAGTGGTTATAGATTTTTAGTCGACACGGGTGCTAACATTTCGGTCATAAATAGCACAAATAATGAGAGCCAAGCATGCGAATACCAATTATTCGCCGCGAACGGGACCCCTATAAATACATACGGGGAACGCGCTTTAACGCTTAACCTAGGACTGCGCCGAAGCTTTAAATGGACATTTACCATTGCCGATGTCAAGATGCCAATCCTGGGATCTGATTTTTTGGATCATTACCAATTATTAGTGGATATACACGAAAAAAAAACTGATCGATAAAAAAACAGGTCTGGAAACGCCTGCCAAAATAGTGAGAACAAAAATTGCATCCGTGCGATCTTTAAACGCTTCTCTACAGGAACCAATAAAGGGATTATTAGAGAAATATGAAGATATTACAAGCCAGCCAGCAACCTCGGCCTCCACAGGGACACCACACGCAGGACGCGACGGCTCCAGCCTGGTTACCCCTACGGCCTCATCAGCGTCTAGGCACAGCACACTGCACACACGGTCCACGTAAGAAGAGCATCTCTCTCCCGTCAACGCAGTACCCAGCCACTACGCAGCAACCGCCCCGACTCACGGGGGACTTCACCGCAGCACCGCGCATCGCACGCCCGACTCACTGGGATCAGCGGACTTCAGCCCCGACTCACTGGGACTAGCGGCATACAGTTCCGACTCACTGGAACTGCTCACTCCTGGCACTGGCAAGCTCCGCAACAGAGCACAGACAGCTGACTTCCACATACCGCGCAAGCGAAAAACATACAAGAGCGCCATCTACCGCGCGCCATCTAAAAGCGCCTACATAAAAACGGCATAACAATAAATGCAAACAAATACGAATTCGCCAAGTCGGAGATTGATTTCCTCGGTTATCATACAACGAGCCAAGGGTTGACTCCTACTATGGAAGAGATTACAAGGTATAAGGATATTTTCTCTTCTAGAGGGGGAATATCTATGGCGAAGCCACAGCATATTAGTAGTTTAGATCTTTACACGGCTACGTGCTTCAATAATTGTTTTACTCAAGTTAACCTACGTGCCGTCAAACAATAGTAATATTGTAAATTATTAAATAAGGAAGAACAAAATAATATAATGTCAATTTAGCAATTAAGTAAACAGTACTTCCTAGTTCGCCCCACCTAAAACTGTCCATATTACATATTATAAGCCACAACGGCGGTAGTTGTCATTTTTGTGGCGCCATCACTTCACTTCGCTTGGTTATAAATAGGAGTGATCTGTTGTATCGGTACGCATTTCTGACGAATGCGTCGCGGAGTGTGGATCATTGTCTTTGGACAATTAGTACTACTCTGTTAACAGATGTGGAAAGCTGTCTTTGACAAGTTAGTACTGTCTGAATTGCGGTGGGTGCGAGGAAAACTGTCTAACAGCTAGTACAGCCCTATGTGACCGCCCTTGCTGTCTATCTAACTGTAACTTGTTTAGATTCGTTACTTAATTAACGGTTGTTTGTGTCTAATTGCATTTCTAAGATTATTTTGTAATTAATGAAATAAATTGTTTAGAATTAAAGTAAATAGTTTAGAATTATAATTATTTTTATTATTTTTCACTTCTGGATTCTAACATCAGAAGTTGGATCGATCTACGTTCACAAATTATTAATTTTCAATATTTAGGAAACGATCAACTACCGACATTTAGTTAGATATTTTCATTTAATTTGCCTATACTTCATTATCTAGGTGTGTCTTACGATAGAGAGCATTGACAAATGCACAATAGATCGCGCTGTCATATAGAACCAAAGTGAATATACGCAGTGATTCGCCGCAGAGGTCCCGGGAACGATAAACGCGATCGTTCGTTAAAAAAAAAAGGCATTGCACACTATTAGTGCTCATTTGAACGCTATCGAAAGTCAAAAATCAAAACTAAATCAGTCAAAAATCAAAACAAAGTCAAAACATAGCAAAAATAAAAATCGTAAAGGAAGTGACGACTTCTATATTTGGTTTTTAGTGTCAATTACAAACGGTTTTAAAACGATTATTTTAATGAAATAATGAGGGTATTTGTACCACATGTGTTCGTGTGTATAACGCTTTCTTTCCAGTTAGTAAACATTGTGCTAAGCGATGGAAACTGCATCCGTGCCAATGTACAAGGTGTACAATGTGGTCCACCAGTGCCGACACGGTAATGAGAGAAGGTTAGAAGGTTCAGTTAAGAAAAACTTGTGAGTTGTGCTTGACGCTGTACTGGTAAGATCAAATCATATTACATGTTGAGTTGTGATTTATTTTCACATAATTTTGATATGTAGTGTACAAAAGTGAATTGTGTGCGCAATTTAAAATGATGAAAAAATGGACTGTTTGGCGCGTATACGAAAATGCCTTAGGGCTGATGCAAAGCTGTGGCTTAACACAAGAGCTTAAGTAGTTAGTTTAGTTTTAACAATGACCTCATTTCATACCTTTTGTTATTGCGAATATTTGGTACTAGCTATTGCCCGCGTGTATGTCGGTTATCGCGATAAAAAGTAGCTTTCCAAAGATCAGTTCTATCTTTATACCAAATTTCATCAAAATCGGTTCAGTGGTTTTGGCGTGAAAGCGTAACAGACGGTTACTTTCGCATTTATTGCGAATATTTGGTATAACGTAAATAGTGAATAGCGCTCAAACGAATGTTTGTAACTACCCCACCTGTGCATAATCAAGTAGGCGTTCTTTGCTATGGTTACGAACTATTTTTAACGAAGGAATGGTGAATAATAGCAGTTGTAGTGGCTGCCTAATGCAACCCGAACTTATTACTTAAAGGTCAAGTAACTTTTATCCATTTACTTAAAATGTTACACTGACACAGCAAGTGTGACGGGACATAATACCCACACACGTTGTGATTAATCTGTTTAACTTTTATTTATGGAAACGAAAAATAGATACTTTGTCAGATTATAACAATTTACAGTGTGTACACCAAGTTATGTTACTCCGTAAATTTAAAAATTGAAATGACCATTATTAAACAACTAGCTTTAGCCAGCGGCTCCGCCCGCGTGTATGATGTCCTTTCTCAGGTTCTAAACTATTTGAGTTCCAAAATTCATCAAAACCGGTTTAGCGGTTTAGGCGTAAAAACGTAACAGACAGACAGACAGTTACTTTCGCACTTCAAGAAATAGTTGATGATCCATTACATTTCTAATTTTTATTTTGATAATTCGATGAATGGGCTATTCTTTTATATTGGTGGTTGGTGAGAGCAAATAAATCGGGAGTATATAAACGTGTGATGTAACTATTCACAATACGGCAAAAGGGTGCGTGGACAGCAGAGCTAGTCCTGACGGAGCCTATTTAAAACAGCTTGAGGAACTCTTATCATCCGCCGGTAGATGTACTATGTCACATTATTTACTGGTGATTGCATTAGTCAACTGTTATTGTAAAATCTATGAAGCGTTATAACAGTGGTAAATGTTTAAATTCTAAAGATATGATGTTAAATTTATTTAATAGTTCAGAGTAGGTAGTACGAAAGTGACTTCACTTGTTATTAATGGTTCAAAGAAAAAAAAAAGTAAAGAAACTTCTATGAACCTTCTATAGTGGACTCCAAACTAAAACTTCATGTTTTAAATGTAATCTAATAGGTTTTACACAACATCAACAACAAATTGTAAATGTTAAAGAAAGATCTCTTATGATAAAGCAAAACATATCGTTTGTTAGTTATGTTTTAATGTTTATCGAAATGCAAAGTATTGATACCGGTAAAGACTGCATGTCTATCGATCTTAATAGTACGTCTACTTAAGCATGCTATTCTTGATGTTATAGAAACATTATGAAAGGTTTTAAATACCCTCACTAGTGTCAGGTATTAAATGAACTATGTTATGTTGTTTGTGTAACAATAATGATTAATGGTCAGGTTAGACCGAGCTAAAATGAGGTTTAAGCACTAGTCATTGTGAGAGTACCAATTAGTGTTCCGGAAAGATAATCCTCATGCCTGACTGGCTATTTCAGGTGTTAAATTTTAAGATCATACACAAAATCATTGCAAACTTGATCGTAAAGGTCTGACATTCATATAGGATCAAGATTAATAACATGTTCATAAGCACGTTACGAGCCAGCTCAGGTTATTGTGATCTTTCTTCCTGACAGAGGTACTTATTGAAACGTCAGTACCAGTGATGGTTTCGACTGCTTTGTTGGGTCGACAGTTAGTGTATGAGACTACCGTTCAATATAGGTTCGATTTCTGGGTTGAACAAACAATAACTAATAATACTGTGTACTTCTAATTATAGATATGCTTGTTACGGCCCGAAGTTTAAAAGTTGTGGTCAACGCTCCGTGACTCGAATGAGTACAAAGAGTCGACGGTCCTACGCCTGATCTCTTTCGGGTCATGTTGGGTGGCCGTCTCATCGAACCAAAGGCGTACACCTGTGTTAGACAAGTACTTGCGTGCTGTAGTGTCTACTGTGTTTTTGGTTGCTCACCATTGGGACTGGCCGCCGTAGCAGAAAGGTAAAAAGGTTAAAATGGTAAGGTTTAACTACAGACTCGAGACTATCGACTATAAGCAGACGGTGGCTTATTACAGTAAGTGATTGAACGACACCTGTCGGACAAGCCCTGGTTCATAAAATGACTTTGAGGGCAATTAGTCTGAACTCGAATTCACTGCGTGGGCATACTTGGACATGTTTCGGGTTTGCTTGACGACAATCGTCAAGCTGCAGACATAACCAAAACTGGTGACCCGGTATCATATCCTAAGAGCTTTGCGATTATTGGGAACATCCTTAACCGAGTACCGTGAGACTTCTGTAACATTTTCTGACATCCTCCGGGTCTTGCGTCCTGAGAGATATGCGAAAGTCAGTAACATTCTTGACGATATTACTGCGTACATACTGAGGGCACTGTTGTTTTTAAATATCCTAAAAGCTTTGCTTGCTAGTATCGCCTTCTAAAAGCTCTGATTATTCATGACGGTAATGAAGCATATTGGTGACGTTAAAGTAATACCGTATTCAAAACTAATGCAATTTTTCATGCTTTCCTTAGATGATAACGATGCATTGAGAGCCTCGTCACTGTGCAAGGTGCAGTCTACGCGAGCCGAGCCCGGGCTGTGACCTGGTGTCTGCTGCTGCCTGGTGAGGCGCAGACTTGCGGCCTGCTCGCTGTATCGCGAGGTGCGGACTTGCGTCCTGCATGCCGCTCAGTGATAAGCGGACCTGCGGTCTGTTCTCCGTGTGCCCGAGATGCAACCTTCCGCCTGCTCACCGTGTGTACGAGACGCAATCTTCGGCCTGATCCCCGTGTGCGTGAGATGTGGTGCAATGTATGGCGGATGGTGGAGAGCATGAGGTGTGTATATTGGAATGGACCCATGGACAGGGTAACCAGCCCCAAACTCGTGGTCTTCCTGAGATAATTTTAAGACCCATGGACAGGGTAACCAGCCCCAAACTCGTGGTCTTGTTGAGAGAGGTAAGACCCATGGACAGGGTAACCAGCCCCAAACTCGTGGTCTTGTTGAGAGAGGTAAGACCCATGGACAGGGTAACCAGCCCCAAACTCGTGGTCTTGATGAGAGAGGTTTAAGGCCCATGGACAGGGTAACCAGCCCCAAACTCGTGGTCTTGTTGAGAGAGGTTTAAGACCCATGGACAGGGTAACCAGCCCCAAACTCGTGGTCTTGTTGAGAGAGGTTTAAGACCCATGGACAGGGTAACCAGCCCCAAACTCGTGGTCTTGTTGAGAGAGGTTTAAGGCCCATGGACAGGGTAACCAGCCCCAAACTCGTGGTCTTGTTGAGAGAGGTTTAAGGCCCATGGACAGGGTAACCAGCCCCAAACTCGTGGTCTTGATGAGAGAGGTTTAAGGCCCATGGACAGGGTAACCAGCCCCAAACTCGTGGTCTTGATGAGAGAGGTTTAAGACCCATGGACAGGGTAACCAGCCCCAAACTCGTGGTCTTGTTAATTTTAAGTTTAAGTGTTTAAGACACACACTTATGATAACTGTTCTTATGATATTATGGTTCTTAAGGTAACGGTAGACCTTCATGCTGAAGTCTACTCTTGTGTTAGTACTAAGTTTCTAGTTTTATTTTAAATGTATGTAACAGTGACTGTTTGTTTCTAATCTGGCGCGGATTATAAATAATCTTTCACTCTTTTCCTTGGAGGTTCGAACCTTTCTTATTCGTGTTAACTGTTATTATCTTGTAAAACTATTTGTTAACTCTAACTGTTTACGCTAAATTTGATAACTATTTTTAGTAACTGACCAATTGGACGATGATGTACTTACAGAGGCGTCTAATAAACTTTTATTTTTGTACATGTTCCAGTAACCGCGAATGAGAACAATGAAGAAGTGTGGTCATCCAGACCTGCCGAGGACGTCAGGGTGTCAGGAGAGGCCGTATAAGCCACAACGGCGGTAGTTGTCATTTTTGTGGCGCCATCACTTCACTTCGCTTGGTTATAAATAGGAGTGATCTGTTGTATCGGTACGCATTTCTGACGAATGCGTCGCGGAGTGTGGATCATTGTCTTTGGACAATTAGTACTACTCTGTTAACAGATGTGGAAAGCTGTCTTTGACAAGTTAGTACTGTCTGAATTGCGGTGGGTGCGAGGAAAACTGTCTAACAGCTAGTACAGCCCTATGTGACCGCCCTTGCTGTCTATCTAACTGTAACTTGTTTAGATTCGTTACTTAATTAACGGTTGTTTGTGTCTAATTGCATTTCTAAGATTATTTTGTAATTAATGAAATAAATTGTTTAGAATTAAAGTAAATAGTTTAGAATTATAATTATTTTTATTATTTTTCACTTCTGGATTCTAACAATATTATATATAAGCTTTAGTTTAAGTTAAATTAGACAGAGTCATACAGAGTCATAAGAGAGTCATTATTAAATATTACAATCAACGTGTCGTCTAATTGGCTCCCTGGGTAAACACGCAATACATTCTTTAGCTCTCTGATGGTCTGCGGAGCCGGCTGCACTGATCTCACTCGTCGCTTCAGAACGTCCCAGACATGCTCTATGGGTTTGAGGTCCGAACTTCTAGCTGGCCAGTCCAAACGACGAATTCCGACTTCTAGCATATACGCTTCTACATCGCTTGACCGGTGGGCGCGAGCGTTGTCGTCCATAAAAATTGAGTTTTCGCCAAGGGCGGTTAAAGCGGGTTGTGCATAAGGAATTAGAACTTCCGTTATGTATCGGTGTCCAGTCAGTGTACCGTTTTCGATGAAGACTAACTCCGTACGATCCATAGAATTTATTCCTGCCAGAAACATAACAGAGCCCCCTCCACAAGGTGTGATTTCTTCAAAACATGCCTCTGCAAAGCGTTCTCCTCGTCTACGTAGCACTCGCCGACGTCGGTCTTCACCACGCAGAGATATCCTGGCTTCATCGGAAACAATAACCTATCTCAGTCTTCATGACTCCATGACACACAATTTCGAGCGAAGCTAAGCCTGGCAACTCGATGTCCACGGAGTAATTTAGGGCCGCGTGCCGGGCGATGACTGTGTATATTAGCAGCGAGAAGCCTCCTCCTGACCGTCCATAGACTAATTTGCACATTTTTCACTTTTTCGAGTCTGTTCTTGAGATCCACATAAGAATATTTGCGATTTCTCTACGGTTGACTAACTAGGGCGTAGGTAGCTAGAAGTCGGAATTCGTCGTTTGGACTGGCCAGCTAGAAGTTCGGACCTCAAACCCATAGAGCATGTCTGGGACGTTCTGAAGCGACGAGTGAGATCAGTGCAGCCGGCTTCGCAGACCATCAGAGAGCTAAAGAATGTGACTACCGCGGAGTGGGAACGCATTCCCCAAGAAACCATAAAAGGTATACTCGCTAGCATGCCCAGACGAATGCAAGCCGTGATTTCAGCAAGAGGGGGTCACACTCAATACTAAACTTTTATCTGATTTTAATGTATTCAATAAAAACAAAGGAATTAACGCGTTTCATTTTTATTTAGCGAGCAGGTACAATAATAGTGTTTTGAGCTTAAACATTATTTCTCAATAATTTAATCAAAATGTTATGATAAAACTGATGAAAACTATTCCTTCCTAATAAATTTATAAAATTCTGAGGATAACAATACCTAAAATTGTCAAACAAACAAATAGTAACAATAAAATAGTTCTTTGCATAAGTGCCCGTTTTTTTTGCAAATGAGTTTATATATATAAGGTAAGGTTTCGACTTCTTATTATCTATTTGTTAAATATAAATTTCGTATCGTTCGTATCGTATAGCGAGTTCATCGCTCACGATGAACTCCGAAACTATCTAACCTATTTTTTTTTTTTTTTTTTTTTTACGCGGGGAATGCTTTTCGCACCATACCCTTCGTGGGGTAAACGAAGGGCGTGTGTGGGACTCCCGGGCAACCGGTCTACCCACTAAACCCCGCGGCGGCCTACCTCGGCAGTTGAGAGGAACACCAGGATCGCATCAGCAGCTTCAGGTGTCCCCCCTGCGGTACCTTAACGTCTGAGGTACATCCCGGGGTGACTAGTTTCACCCCCGGGGCAGGATGTTGTTGCGCCTCTCACCGCTCTGTACAGAAAGAGGCAAAACATCAACCCGCCTTAAACGACACCCCCCGGCCGCACCGGGGGTGTCACCTATCTCGGGTCGTTTGCAGCGGTCACATTTCCCCAGGATGTGACCGCAGCGACCCTTAAGCGACGATTGGGGAGCTAGCGGCCTCTATCGCGTCCCCTTCGCCGCCTCCTTCGAGCGGGATCAGCCCTTTCCCGATCCCGCTCTGCGGACTCCTTCTGGAGCATAACATTCTCACAGAAGGAGACCGCGGCTTCCCATCCCTCGCCACTCGCCAGCATTGCCGCGATCAATGCTGGCGGTGACAAGTCTCGTCCGATCTGTCCGACCAGGACTCGACGCTCGGACTCCCAAGCAGGGCAGTCCTCCAACGTGTGCTGGGCGGAGTCCCGGTCAGACCCGCAATGGTGGCATTGTGCTGTAGCCTCCCGTCCTATTCGATTCAGATACTCACCGAAACAACCGTGACCGGTGAGTATCTGAGTCAATCGAAGTTCGGCAGAACGGCTCCGACAGCACGTTGGCTAGCACAGCCCTTAATTTAAACTATCTAACCTAGTTTCACGTGCTTAGGGTTCCGCAGTTCATGACTCGAAATCCTTAGATATAGATTAGTCATGTTCGTTCGTCTGTCCTCGACTTACCGTCCAAACGGTTAGTGCTAGAAAGGCGAAACTTTGCATAAGTTTTTTTCTTGCGTCTACCGCATCGTGTCCCTCATTAGATAGGTCTTTTAAATACACTGAGAGGTTACTAATACGATTTATGTATTTGGGTGCATAGTTATTCAACTTTAAAGGGCATTTTTCAACACAGGGGGTTCTACCTGACTATCATTTTTTGACTGACTGCCCTGACTCGATCTGAATTCAAAAATTTAACTAGTTCTCAGTAAATTTCAGGGCACTGACTTTCCAAATAACGATTGCCATTGATGTTCATGACAACCGGGACAGAACCATGACAAGGGCTTAAATAACTCCAAGGCACCTCTTGATTGGCAGTAACATATGTTAACAGGTACCTAGGCAGATGAAAGAGTCGACTAGGTCATTCAGCGACTGTTGTGGGTCCTGCAGCTGCAGGGTCTATGAGATTATCAGAATGTCATCTTCAAAGCGGAAATATGAGGTATTGTATAATATATTTCTATTCGGTAATGACGTGATGCCACGTCCTTTCCAGTTCAGCGTCTTAAACATATCTTACATTGAATTTGTGAACTATTTCAGGGAATTAACGTCCTTTTGTGTATAGTTGGATGGACATAGCCATAGCTTCGCTAAAACATCTCATCACAATTCATTGGCAATACGTTCATGTATTGGCAATCTTTGTAGCACATCCGCAAAGAATCTATAACATATCTCGATATGTACAAGTGATAGGTGTTGATTGAAGATCGTAGGGTAGGGTCAACCCTTCAAATTACAGAAGTGCAAAAATAAAACTGTTACCGCTCATTCATACATCAAAAGAAAATGACGCGTCTAATTATTTCAAGTACGTTCTACAGAATGAACATAAATAAATCCAATTTCAATTATATCCTTGATCTTGACCTCATCTTAAACAATCTCCAAGATAACTATCACTATCACCGATTTAAAAGACAATTAACTAACGCAATCCTTTTTTTATTAATAAAAAAATGTGAAAGGAAATTACAACTTTATTGATCAGCGAACACATTTAATCGATATGGCTGTCCGCTAACACGTCTAACGTCGATTCTAATTTTAAATAATTATTTTATTGTCTTTGGTTTTAAAACTTTTGCAGTGTCTCTATTTACAAGTTACAACACAATTTAGGCGGGAGGCCCATTTTTAAAAAGTTAACATATTATGTTTGTTCAGTTTAAAAGTCATTTTAAAGTGAAATGGCGCCAATACTTAGCAGCATCTTTAGGTAAGTTTTTTTTTAATTCACGAAGAACCAACTAGGAAATGTAGCAATGATGATAACGCAATTTGAAAAATAGAGAAAGCGTTTAGAACAGGGGTCGGCAAGTAGTTTCAGGTGGGGTCCGGATACTGATGGAAAATTTTAACGAGTTCCAGAAAAAAACAAATGAAAATAATTAAATGCTATTTATTTATTTTTAGTATCAAATCACATTTCGAAATATAGAACACAAGACCTAAAATTAATGTGAGAAACTACACCGACGATCTTGTGCCAGTTTTTTATGGTTTCTCGAGAGGAACAGCAAATTCGTAGTGTGTCTTCAAGATGGACGTCTGTTTTTTTCAAAAAAATCATCTTCGAGAAAGATGTTTCACATAAGTATGTCGAGCCAAACAAAGTGACCAAATTGATAGCAAATTTTTTGCAATTTTCATATTTTTCTGGGACATATTTGGCCCAAAACTCTTCAGTTGATACCGTTTTATACATTTGCAAAGACAAATCTTCTTGCAAATCAATTATCTCCATTTGAAGTGATGGCTTTGACAGATTAAACAACTTGGCAGCCACATCTGTCCATTCTGCCGCTACATCAACGTAAAATGGCGATTTAAGAAACGAAGAAAGCTTGTCCACCTCTGCAAAGTCTTGGAATCTTGTATCAAATTTGTTCTCAAGATTGACCAGAAATTTTACAAATACTGCAATATCTTGCACAGAATTCTCCTTCTTTAATTCAAGAATTGTCGGAAAATCTCTAAATTCTTGTTTTGCAATATCTTTTCCAAAAATATCCAGCTTACGACGAAAAGCAGACACGCTTTGTATCAGATCACATATTAATTTTCCATTTCCTTGTAACTCTGTGTTGAGTGCATTCAAATATTTCAAAATGTCTTTTAGAAAAGCCACAACCAGCATATTCCGCTCGTTTGTTATGAACTCAAAGTGCTTCCTGGCTCCCTGCGTATCTAACTTTTGCAAAAAGCAGGTTACTTGTTCTTTTATTAGCCAGAAATGTTCAATAACTTGTCCTTTACTTAGCCAACGAACATTGTTGTATTGTAGTAAGTCACAACACGCTGAATCGCATTCAGAAAGAAACTCCTTGAAACGTCGATGCTGAAGAGCAGAATGAGATCTCAAAAAATTAATCAACTTGACCAAGCCGTCCATTACTTCTTTCAGTGTATCACTAAGTTTTCCACAAAGGGCTGCCTGGTGAATTATGCACTGGTACGATATTATACCTGCATTTTTATCTCTGATTCTCTTTACTACACCTTTTTCTTTGCCAATCATTGCTGGGGCTCCGTCAGTTGAAAGTGACACCATTTTATCATAACTGATGTTAGATTTAGTAATAAATTCATCAATGACCTTGAATAAATCTTCTCCTCGAGTGTTACCTTTCAACGGTAATATTGCTAGAGCAAGTCCTCCCGTCCGTGTGGTGACGGATTAAGAATACAGAGTGTCACCACCCCTATTCATTCCGCGGGTGTCGTAAAAGGCGACTAAGGGATAAATTACGTAAGACAACATCAATGCAAAGAGAAGGAAAACTTGAAACCAACCCTATACCAACCCGTCTGGCCAGCGTGGTATAGTAGGCCAAAACCTCCTTTCTAAGGAGAGGCCTATGTCCAGCAGTGGACTGTTAAAGGCTGTTGATGATGATGATGATGAAGTCCTCCCTAAAAATCTGACACTCAGTGTCAAGAAATCTTACATAAATAGACATTTGTTCATCATAAACAATGTCATATGATTCATCAAGTGCTAGGGCGCAGCAAGGTGTCTTTTGCAGAAGTATAAGAAGAGAGTTTTTAATATCCGCAGCAAAAATTTCCGTTCTTCGTGCATTACTTCTCGCTGACAAAGGAACACTTTAAATTGCAGAGACAACATCTTTTTTTTCTTCAAAAAGTGACGTAACTACTGCTAACATACATTCCTTCACTATCTCAGAATCTGAAAATGGTTTCTGGTGTTTATGAAGCGTCCAGCACACACGTAACGCTCATGCAACGAACTAGTAATTTTGTGCTTTTTTCGTAAGAACTGAGTATATGCCTGAAGTTTTACTTTACGAGCCTCACTGCCAATGGGAAAGTTATTGTGGAATTGCTGATGAGTTGTTTCGTAGTGTCGCTTCAAATTTCCACTTTTAACAGTTTTATTACATATAAGGCACACTGGGACCGCTTGAAATCTCCTATTTTCACTGTCCACTTTACGCTTTTTTTGGATCCATATTAGTACCAAAATATGTTTAACAGGCTTTCGCCCGCGGCTCCGCCCGCGTGTATGTCAGTTTTCGCGGTAAAAAGTAGCCTATGTTCATTTCTATCTTCATACCAAATTTCATCAAAATCGGTTCAGTGGTGAAAGCGTAACAGACAGACAGACAGAGTTACTTTCGCATTTATAAATTAGTAGGGATTTATAACTTTACATGAATAATATTGCATGCTTAGATAAAATACTTTATCAGAATATACAAAGCTAAACTGATTGAAATCGGAATAAAATTCAGGTAAAGCATGAAAACAGGAAACTTTGTGACCTTAAGTGGTCACCTACTGCTGCTCTTACCTTAGGTACTTGTAAAATAGATTGACTATGCAACTCAAAGTAGAATAAGTACAAAGTTAGATTCCATGTGGCTTAAACTATTATATTAATCAATTATGGTATAATATATACCTTATCTACGTATTTTTATATGTACATAGTATACAATACATTACAATCTTTGGCTGTCCGCGGTTCAACCCTTCGCGGTCCGCAAACGGACCGCGGTCCGCCTGTTGCCAACCATTGGTTTAGAATATTTCTTAAATATGATGTATTTTTAAAATCGAAATAGAAATGAAAATATTTGTGAATTTTAAATTACATACAAATGACATACATTTATAGACGCCCTGAGAGTCGCCTAATATTTCAAAATTACAGATATACGCATCTGTCAAATCAGAGAAAAGACATGTTTAAAAATATCTTTGTACCAACTTCATAGACATTTAATAAACAAGCAATAAAAAAAACATAAACGGAACTGACGGAACAGTGTATTAAAATCTTTGTTATATTAACTTCCTTGCCTAGTGAACTATAATAAAATTAATACAGTACATATTAAGTAATCTAATATAAAATAAAGACGGTTCGAAACATACGCACCTAGAATCTCGCACATAGCCTCGAATACTTTTCGTTATTTGCATAAAAACGTAGGAAGGAAGCATTATTTGGCATTTGCATTTTAATTTAAAAAATATCTTTTGTCTATGTATTCAACCGAAAATCTGCTAAAAGAAATCTGTATTACTTCTGTATTACTGTATTACTTCTCACAACATTAAAAACATACATAAAAGCAATGATATTATAAGAAAATTCTTTTTATAATATCATTGCACAAAAGTTTATTTTTAACAGTGTTGTTTATTTTATAATTCATCTATTTTTAAAAGGATAATATATTGCGAATCGCTTGGTCTTTCCAAACATATCTTTTAAGGTTCTGTTCTGTAGTTCATGACACGGAACCCTTATGGTTTTGTCATGTCCGTCCGAACGGTTAGTGCTAGGAAGATGAAACTTTACACGAATATGTGTTTTTAACAAAGTGATAAAATAAATTTACGAAAAATATTTTTATTAGAGCTGCCTTCCCTACACGTAAAGTGGAGATGTTTATTTTCTCGCGTCTACACCATCCTTTGGTGACTGTGACTACGGAACCCTATTCTACTCGTGGCCTAACACGCGCTTTTTATCTATATGAACTTGCCGAAGTATATAATATATATAAGCACAGTCATCTACTGTGCTTGGTGGAAAACATTAGTAGAATCTAAAAGTAGTGGTTATAATACTCATTTCTAATGCACACAATGTAGTGTCATGACTCACATTATGGCGACTGATTAAGATGCTTGTGCAACATTGAACCATATCTACATGAAACAGACACAAAGAAGACCGAGATTTAGCATAAGAATATACGGAGAACACAAAACATTACAGACATTACAGGTGATAATCGAACACTAGGCTATCCGTGTAGTTGATTTGCACGAAATGGTGTTATGCCGCTTAGTTTTTTTTTTATATTTAAGCCTACCAAAGTGACTACAATTCCTGATAGAAAAGATGAGTAGAATTCAAGACCAATACATTTTGAATGCAGACAATGCAGCATAGGGACCCAAGTGAGATGCTTTCTGCATCACCATGTCGCCAGTTTTGCACTCGCCAACGCAATATGACAGCACGAAAGTTGTCATTTAGGGTTGGTCTTCTTTGTGAGTGTAATATCACACCGGCCCAACCGACCGGTGTCTGCTATAATCAGCGTGTCTCTACTACTTAATTATTCCATTCTAATTCTAAGTGACCATGATCTTACGCAACTATTATATATCCAAATAAACAATAATGACTCATGAAAACAAATTGTCTAGTAGTTACTTGTAACAATGCATCAGTTCCTTTTGGATTTTTTATACTCACCGCTTTAATAGGCGTTTGTAAAAAGTGTAACCTAATTACAGTTTAATAATAAAGATGTAATTGCCTCAGTAGTGCGCAGTTTTGTCAAATAGGGATTGTCATAAGCTACCAGGATATTTCTAGACATGAAAATAAATACTGTATACTTCTACTGGGCCAGCGTGGGGACAAATAGTCTTAACCCCGTCCTGAGAGGAGACCTCCCCCCCCCCCCCCTAGCCAAGTTGCAAACGTTTTTTGTTTTCTATTCTATTCTCTTGTTTCATTGGCTAATATTTTGTTTTGAACACCTGAGTGACATGTGTTTGCAACTTGGCTGGAGGCTGAGCCGAGCTAAGATTATAATCGTGGACCGCGTCAACGCAACTTCGCCGGAAGTGACACAGATTGCGAACTGCGACATGGTTCAGACCTACGTGTACCTTGTGGCCTTAATCTCAAACAACGGCGGAATCTGAAAAGTGGAAGAGAGATGCTCTGGAGATGAGATGCTATCAGAAGATGCTCAGAATATAATGGACGGTGTTCCACACCAACATGTCTATACTCCGGGAGCTCGGCATCACGCAGCGTCTGTCGGCCGTAGTAAAATCGCGCATTATGCAATACTTTGGGCATGTCTCCAGACGAAATGGCGACTCCATAGAGCGGCTGGTAGTGCAGGGAAAGGTGGAAGGAACCAGATCGCGCGGCAGGTCACCTATGCGCTGGAGTAATCAAGTGAAGTATGCAGTGGGAAACCGTGTGTCTGACTGCGCAAGACAAGCTGCCAATAGACAGCGGTGGCGTGAAATCGTCTGGAAAGCTGTGTGCGCCTCTGCCACCGATGTGGATGCCTCGACGTGACCACGACCGCTCTGCCAAGAGCGAACCGATTAAGAAGAAGAAGGCTGAGCCCAACAGTGGGATGCTATGGGTTGTTGATGACTACTACCTTTGATTCAAGGCAAAATCAAGAATTACTTTGTAGTTGAGCCGAAAAAAGTAGGAAAAGCAAATAAAGGTCATTACAATACATGTAACACCGAACATTAATTTTACAAATATAATAATTATTTACATCATCAACAGCCTTTAACAGTCAACTGCTGGCCATAGACTGGATTTTGACTGCCTTGTTGGTCTTGTGGTAAGCGTATGCTGGTTCTGATCAAGAGGTCTCGGGTTTGATTCCCGGGAAGGACCAAATGTTTGTGTGATTCGCAAAATATTTGTTTCCGAGTTTAGATGTTTTCTATGTATAATATGTATATATTTACAAAAGAAAAGTATGTTTATGTATTTATATCAGTTGTCTAGTACCCACAATACAAGTCTGCTTAGTTTGGGACTAGATGGGATTGTTTCTAAGATGTCCGAATTATTTATTTATAGACCTCTCTATGGAAAGGAGGTTTTAAAATACGGTTAAATTCCGTGTAATAGTCTGATGCCGTCCTAAGGTACTGCTGTAGTATTACTTAGTGCACGAGCGAAGGCTGACCTTGTATTCAAATATATTTTTATATACTTTTAAAGTGATAAAAAACCAGTTATATTCTCGCCGACAATCAGATCTAGATAGATAAATAATAAATAAATAAAATAAATATTTCGGACATTTAACCCACAACACCATGTAGTCCCCAAACTAAGCAGAGATTCTATTATGGGTACTAGACAACTGATGCAAATAAATAAAAACCCAAACTCCGAAGCAAAAATTTGTGGATCACACAAACATTTGGTCCGACCCGGGACTCGAACCCGAGACCAGATCAGCAGTCACATACGCTAACCACTAGACCAACGAGGCAGTCAGACATAATAATGGCTAACTTAATGTAATCTTTAGTCTAGATCTTAGCTAGATAAGCTCAGTTTAAATGTAATGAAATAATAATTAATGAGAATAGGTTTATGTTTGTGGCGAACACGTCAGCGGCGTTCGGAACCATGACAGGACAAGAATAGTCCGTCCAAGAGTAGAATCCCGTACCCATTAGTCATTACAAAATTTCGGCATCACTGGGCCCAATTGCTAGATTTAAGGGAAAGGCAAATTTCAAAACCATATTTTTCTTTTGCAGCAAGTTACGGCAGCCTGTGTACGGGCATGTCGATGGGGTGGACGTCCCCAGTCCTCCCACAACTTCACAACACCAACTCTCCTCTGCCACGGGAGCCCACACTTCAGGAGGAGTCCTGGATAGCCTCGCTGCTCGTGCTAGGAGGGTTATTGGGTATTTTTTATTTATTCATTTCATCATCGTACTAAGTTTGAGCCGTGGGTTAGGGAGACCATCGCGTCGGTCACTCTTTAGTCTAGTTTAGTCCACAACCGAGAGAATACTTACTTATTTGATGGAGCTCTGACTTCCATATCGCCTAAAACCGATACCTAACGCATTTCTATAGTAAGACTTATAAGAGCTCTTGTTAAAATTCGTAACATTTACCGTGGATGTTCGTATGGCAATCGGGACTGACTGCATAAAGTGTTAAGTCACCCTTCAGTTTATTTGCTGCTAATCAAGAGGTCTCGGGTTCGATTTCCGGGTCGGACCAAATTTTTGTATGATTGGCAAATATTTATTTCAGAGTTATGGTGTTTTCGAGATATAATATGTATATGAGTCAATTTGGCATTTCTTTGAAATACGGCTTTTATTTAAAAGAGGACAACTTTCATTCTTTTTTCCCTTCCAGGTCCTCTAATCACAGTGCCTCTGTCTCGTCACATCGGTCGGCGCTGGATAATCATGGGCTCCAACATTCCTTTGCTTCTGGGGTGGCTTCTGGCAGGCGTCACCACTAACTTGGAGACGCTTTACGTCGCCAGGATCATGTGGGGATGTGCTACAGGCATGCAGTTTGCAACTGTACCGATTTATATTGGAGAAATTGCTGAGGTAAGACAAGATCTGACTGCAAATTAAAAATGCACATTTGAAACACCAATTCTTCAGAAATAAGATTAAGTATACCTAAGGTTAATGAAGAGATTATCAAATGATATGAGTTTTAATGTGAACATTTTTTAAGAATTTTATATCAATTTCTTGTTCAGGACAAAATTCGTGGAGCTCTCAGCGCGTTCTTTTTGCTCTTCATCAACATCGGCTTTCTGCTAGCGTATGCTATAGGACCATTCAGCACGTACTGGGGCCTGACAGCTACGGGAGGAATCCTCTCACTGTTCTACATACCTTTCACATGGCTCATACCAGAGACACCCTTCTACCTCGTTTATAAAGGTAAGATTAGGTGGCCAAAACTGGTTATTGTTTTAGAGTTTAAAGTAATGAGCACAGCTAAACAACTTAGTGTTTCTAAATAATACCAATGCTATCTAGCGATCTTTGCTACACGCCATTAGGCCAAACTATTTCATCACAAAAGAAGACTTTACATTTATTTCTTAATTTACTTCCAGTAAACACATTGCATACAGGTAAAATTAATATTGTAGAGGAACGACGGTAGATGTTGGAGTGTTGTATTTATGCTAATCGGTGCAAGAATTTCTATATCGCGATTCAGGATTAGTATACTTCGTTACTCCGTGGTTCAACATTTCTTCGATAGATAGCGCTGTTATATGTTTTCGCTTGCACTGTGGAATGTGGAAGTCGCTACAATATATTTGATATATAGTATATTAGTAACAATATCATTCTAGTAGGACAGGTCACTAAGAAATAAATTAAACTGAAGTTATAATAAAAGCCGAAGACATGATAGTCTGTAAGCAAACATATTAATAAAACATTATTAACCTTTCACCAGGTGATATTGAAGGCGCTTCAACCGTACTGCAAAGTCTTCGCGGTACTAACAAGGAAGGTGTTCAGGCGGAGCTGGAGGGTCTGCAGGCGATAGTCGCCCGAGAGTTCAAGGAAGAGCCCAAGATACAAGACCTGTGGGCGACGAGGGGCAATGTCAAGGCGCTAGGTATTGACTGATGTGTATTTATTTTGGTGTTTTGGTATGTTCTTTGCATAATTGATTAAATCTCTGTTATTTCCACCATAGACTTACCTGACTGTTGTCCTATATCAAAAAAAATTCTACTTTTTTTCGTCATAATCATCATCAATATCGAAACAAAAATGTTGTATCAATTTTTACGGAAATTATGTGAACCAAATAATATGAAATTTGACATAGTTATCTATACTAATATTATAAAGAAGTAAGGCTTGTGTGTTTGTTAAATTGTAAGGGGTAATCTTGGGATCTACTGAACCTATTTTAAAAATTCTTTCACCAATAGAAAGCCACATTATTGCTGAGTGTCATAGGTTAAATAAAAAACCTAAAAATAAAAAGGCTTTTACGTGGTAGTCCGTTTTGCAAAGTGAATCGGAGAAAAAACGGTCATATGAAAGCGTTTCTTACGAACGCTGCCTTAACTATGAAAGATATATCTTTGAGTTCTAAAGAAAAGATGTGGAGCTTGAAAATGCGTACAAAAAAGTCGACAACAGCATATGTCTAACTTTTATATTTAAGTTATGCCTAACGAAGTGGGCACGCGTCAGCTAGTACTTTATACGAAGGAGGAGTGCAGAAAGCAAACGAACTAAAATTAAATGCATTATGATTGAATTTCGACCACTGGCTGACCACTAGTTTAATATAAATGTACCCCTATCAAAGATTTTATCAAAAAAAAATAGTTTTTCCAATGAATATTTTGTTTAAAGACAAGAGGCACCCATAGCACAGTTGCCCAGCTGGCCAGCGTGGGGACGTATGGCCTTAACCATCTCCTGAGAGACCCGTGCCCAGCAGTGGGATGTTATGGATTGTTGATGATTTTGGTCAAGAGCATATGTATTAAATGTCTTACTAATTTTAAAAAAAAACTTCTGTACTTCAGGTATCTGCGTATTCCTGGCGATGTTACTCCAGCTGTCTGGTATCGACGTTCTGTTGTTCTACATGGAGGAGCTGCTCGCTAAAGTTGGCACCACGCTCTCGCCATCAGACGGTACCATCATTATGGGAGTCGTGCAGGTAGAGCTTTTTTATCAATACTAATAGTTTTAAATTCAAAAGTAGCTCTGTGTCTATTGCCGCTGCTTCGATATAAATTAAATTTGGTATGGGGATACTTTGATTCTTGACGATAGACATGGCCTACTCTTTACATCATGACATCGTGACATCGACGGACTTAATGCCATGGGCATTTATCATCAACGCTTATTATAATAAGCAATGGCAAATGGCATTAAATGAAGTCTTCCGCCGTGTCTCTCTGTCGTCTGATCACGATAAACGCAAAGACCACTGCACCGATTTAAATTTAATTTTGTACCCAAATAATCTAAAGCCTGAGAAAGGACATACTTGTTACCGCGAAACCCGACATAAACGTGGACGGAGCCATGAGCGAAAGCTAGTGTAAAATATTTTTAAAATGGCGTACATCATTTTTTTAATCCACGAATAATTGGAGTTTAATCTGCGTGTCCTTTGTGTAAGTTCGCATGAATGTTCGTTTAGTTCTTCACGATTTTGGACATTAAAACTCAACAACAATGAGGAAAAGAAGAAGGAAGGAGAAAAAGAAAAATAATGTAGATTATTTTTTGGCCTTTTCTGTATCAACTAAGTAACACCAGTTGACAAAATGTACTTAATAGCTAATTAGGACTGTGTTCACACCTGGGGGAATATCATATAATGTCCTCAATTAGAAACTACTAGGTACCAACATGTCTATTGTTTTCAGGTAGTGACAAGTTGTGTGACGCCTCTGGTGGTGGACCGCCTTGGGAGGAAGTTACTGATGTGGACCACTTCACTTGGACTAACAATATTCCTTGTAAGTACCTACAGTTTAAAGGCTTCCCATTCCACCCAGGATTTGAACCCGGGATCTCAAGCAAAGCAGTCGCATACACCATCACTTCACAACCAAGGCAGCCCAAAGGTTCAAAGCTTTCGTACGAAACGATAATGTCTAATAAATAGGTTGGTGAGGGGTTCCTGTGTCACAATTCTTTTGACATGAGTGGAACTATGGTATTCTCATGTTGTGGCTTTCTTTTATATTTAAGCCTATCAAAGTGACTTTACTTTGTCTGACTGAAAGCATGAGTAGAATCCAGGAGTAAGGTCACCATCCTCATTGTGAGGGTAGGTAATGCAGCATGGGGACCCATACCATGGCGGCCTAGTCAGATGTTCTGCATCATTCTCCTGGCCTTTGGAGACCGGGAGAATGATGCAAAATGGTTAGACCTCCGGTCTCATACATACCAATGAAATACGATAGCAAGAATGCTGTCATTATTAGGATGGTCTTCTATGTGAGGGTAGTACTGCCCCGGTCTAGCCGGCCCATTCGTGCTGAAACCAGCGAGGCTCTACTCCTCCTTTTGATTGACAGACGCTAATTGGCGTGTACGCGCTGGTCGACTCCTACTTCAAAGTGGACGTGTCATCGGTCGCTTTCATACCGCTGTTATGTCTCATCGTATACATGGTGCTCTTCACTCTGGGTGAGTTATAATAGTACTGTAGTATTTATACAACGCACTCACTATTGTACAGATTGATAATAAACATAGTTCATCATCAACAGCCTTTAACAGTCCACTGCTGGACATAGGCCTCTCCTTGAAAAGGAGGTTTTGGCCTACTATACCACGCTGGCCAAACGGGTTGGTTTCAAGTTTTCCTTCTCCTTGCATTGATGTTGTCTTGCGTAGTTTATCCCTTAGTCGCCTTTTACGACACCCGCGGGATGAATAGGAGTGGTGACACTCTGTATTCTTAATCCGTCACCACACGAACTAAGAAACATAGTAATTTTTTTCTAATCATCATCATAATCAGCCTATTGCAGTCCAATGCTGGACATAGGCCTCTCTAATCGCAAGCCACGTTAAAATTTTCTAATGTATACAAATACATAAAAATTTTGTGTCTGTATGTATAACGCCGCGGGTCTTAGCTAGTTCACACATAAATTACACTTAGACAAAGAACACACTGTCGTACTTATCACATAATTATTTCATCAACAGCCTTTAACAGTCCACTGCTGGACATAGGCCTCTCCTTTGAAAGGAGGTTTTGGCCAAGTATACCACGCTGGCCAGACGGGTTGGTAAAGGGTTTGTTTCAAATTTTACCTCTCTTGGCAGTGATGTTAACTGATTATTTTGTTCCTTTAGTCGCCTCTTACGACACCCATGGAATGAATAGGGGTGGTGACACTTTGTATCCTTAATCCGTCACCACACATTTTTATACATAATTATTTATTTCTCACAATCGGAATTCGAATCCACAAGACGGCCAGACGTTAGTCACGACCTGCAAACATTAGGCAAACAATTGTATGCACTACGTAGATATGGAACCTGCGATCCCAACGTATTATCTAATGTGTAACAGACTATTTAAACGATCTAGTAAAACTAAACTGTCTAATTTTATCTAACACTTAAACCTTCTCTTACTTAGGTGTGGGTCCCGTACCTTGGATCCTGGTGGCGGAAATGTTCCCGGTGAAAACCAAATGTCTTGCGGGCGGTATATGCTCATTTATGTGTTGGTTGGCTGGATTTGTATGGACAAGGTACTAAACTCTTTATTTATAACTCAAATCATTATTTAATAGCAAGCAATCGAATGATTTCCAGCTTAGTTTAAGTTTCATCCCTCTACGAAAAGCAACCGAGCTTTGCTCGGTTATAATATCGATTACTATTACGGGTACAAATTAATGATAAAATCTACTTCGATACATGTTATCCTCACTTAAAATTGTATTAAAAAATTAGTTGTCTGTAATGTCGGTTTTTCGGAAGATAACTTAACGTAATAACGTCATAAGAAATGAAGTGAAGCAGCAGGCTTAAGCCGATCGTGCCTCTATCGCTTGTTCCGTGCTCTCGCTTGCACTCGCGGCTCAGCCGGAATGTGACGACTCATGCTTTTTCGTGCGTGCAACCAGCGTTCATCGATTAAACCTTAAATATGGATATAACTTATTAACCTTCTTGTAGATTCTTCCGCGATGTAGCGGCTTCGTACGGCATTTATACTGCGTTCTGGATCCTAGCCGTGTGCTGCGGGATCGGGTTTATATTCTCGGCCACGTTGCTCCCGGAAACCAAGGGGAAGACTTTTGATGAGATACAAGATATGCTGAACAACAAGTGAGTATCAAGCAAATACATACAGGCTGTACAAAAGAAGATAGCACATTCCAACTAGACAAATTATTTCGTCGTGTGAAGCGATTATTTTTTTACCGTTTTTAGTCGTTCATGACTTTTATACATAGTTTTTGTGGTATAATGGGACCTAACTAATATTATTTGAAGGTTTACGTAAGGTGTCGGATTAAGTATACAGCGCGTCTCCACCCCTATTCATCATATAAATTCCGTAAGAGGCGACTAATGGAACAAATTACGTATGACATCACCATGTAAATAGAATGGAAACTTCAAACAAACTCTATTCGAACCCATCCTTCCTAAAAGCCTGGATTCTCCAGTGGGCTATTAGAGTCTGATATATGATGGAAAATGTGACCCTTATTTCAGAAATATGATTCTGATCTTCAGAAGGAACTAGCGCATAAAAATTATAAAAAATAGTTTTTAGCTTGTTATTGATTTCAATTAACTTAAAACTAGTACATTAGATCTGCTAAATAAATTCAATTCCTTAAATAGCAATTATTGTTGTGTGAAAAACATTTCTGACAGTTATAATATGACCTGAATTGAACCTAATTATACTTGCCCCTCTAGCCAAGTTGCAAACGTTTTTGTTTTCTATTCTATCTCTCTATTCTCTTGTATTCCATTGGCTAATATTTTGTTTTGATCACGTGACTGAGTGACATTAGCCAATGAAACAAGAGAATAGAGAAAGGAATAGGTATAATTAAGTCTAATTCAGGTCATATTAAAAGTATTATAACTGTCAGAAATTTAATATACAAAGCGTGTGTAAGCTGCCTAATTGCCAAGTGTAATCTTTTCCAGGCCACCTTAGGATAAATAATTGACTTTTGAAATATATAATATTGCACAAATTGCACATTACAACCTGAAGTGACAGTGGGCTGGTCATATACAGATCCGATAACTTTTGGGGTTAACGTATTGTTAGTTAAGGTCGCGTCTAGACAAACGAAGTATAGGATTGATGATTTACGTGATGACTATTAGCAAGAGCTGGATGCGAGAAGTCACCGATCGAACTAAGCAGCGTGTATATGGAGATCTATGTACAGCAGTGGCCTGCGATAGGCTAATGATGATGAAAGTGATAATATCACTTTCATCATCATCAGCCTATCGAACAGCCTAAAGGAACTTCATAAGATAATAACTTTTACGTAAGATATATTATATCTTACGTAAAAGTAATTATCTTGTGAAGTTCCTTTATTAAGATATATTATAATAAGTAAGATATATTATATATCTTAATTACTTTTACGTAAGATATATCATATCTTACGTAAAAGTAATTATCTTGTGAAGTTCCTTTATTTATATAGTCTTTCTATTTCTAGATTCGTCGCAATTACTTTCAATTACTTTCGATATTTCAATTATTCTGTTACTTTCCAGGACACCAGAAGCAAAGCCAGCAGAAGTAAAACCGGCAGAAGTATAATACACAAAGAGATTAGCATAGTATTGTAATATGTACAACAAAAATAAATTATTACCAAACAAACATGATACAATAGTTTAATTCTATAATCTTACACAATAATTTCATTAGTATAAATCGTAAATATAATATAATTTATCTCTGGAATTGTAGAGGGCAAATTCTAAGTCCCAATACATCTTTGCCGATTTCAGCGACCCCGCACACAGGGCAAAGTTTACCCTTGTGTTCTGGCAAAAAGCTGGCACCGCATAAAGAACATTTTTCTTCAGGTTTCCCCCTGTATATAGGTTTATAACTTATACCACAGATATTAAACGGATTATGTTCGTCATATAGTAATTGATGTTCATCTGTGAGGTTCTTTTCACAAGCTTGAAGGATCTTCCTAGCTTGTTGAGCGACCTCTGGCCTAGGTCCCAATTCGAGGAGTCTTCTGGCAAACGAGGCAGCCGTTCTGAAGTTCTTCAGTTTGAAGAACATGTTGAGAGCTGTTCTTAACGTCAATATCTGGTGGACGGGCTGCAGCTTGCAGTGTGTAAAGTAAGCAGCCATTTCGCATGTGCGTTTCTGTTCTTCCAGTGTGTTTTTCGGCATAGCTGTGGAATAGTTTTAGAATTAGAGAGATAAGTAATGGCATAAATTCAAATTATAGTTTCAGTTTGTTAGACTAGGTTAGGGTCAGCTAATACTCTATAAGACGCAGTTAAACTTCCATCTTTAACTTGGAACTTCCTCAAGCTAAGTACTGGGCAATATCCAAATTCTGTAGAGAGACTGATATCGGACTTTTTAGGTTTTCAACTATGCGTAACTACTGCCATATATGTTATTAGTATGGCAACCTCAACGTGATCGAGGGCTTAAAGTGCACTTGGAGGCACGAAAATATAAAGGTAGGTATTAAAATTATTTCAAAAACCAAGGAAGTGTAAAAGATATAGGGAGAACACTTCTTCTCTACAATTTGAGGTTAATTCGTGTTTTTTATTTATAAACCTGCCAAAGTTACTCTACTCTGCCTGATGGAAAGCATGAGTTTGAGGTTCGGCTTCTATGAGAGGGTAGTATCGCCCCGATTAAGATCATTATAAAATGCAGCATGTTGATTCACACCGCAACGGCTTAGTGAGATGTTTCTGCAGCATTCTCGAGGCTTCCGGAGGCCGGGAGAATGATACATAATGATTGGGGTTCTGGTTTCACACTCATCAACAAAAAACTTAAAAGAACCTAAAAGACTTGGTCTTCTGTGTGAGGGTAGTATTGCCCCAGTCCAGTCAGCCTATTAATGCTGAAATCAGCGTGGGTCAACTATCTGGTTGTGAAAGCAGAAGTAGTTAGTATAAATAACAAAGAGTACTTGAGCATACTTTAAATCAAAGACACGAGGTACACTTCAGCCAAGAGCCTTGCTACAATTAAGTGAAATCAGTATATGTGGCATATTGGGTGATATCGGCTACTAGGTAACTAGTGAGTAGTGATCACCTTTCCTGGCGGTCTCCATCTGCAGCCCCAGCAGGTAGTCCCTGGCGATGGCGAGGAGCTGCTGCGCCTCGGCGAGGTCGGGCTTGGTGTCGACGTGCAGCAGCGGCACGCTCTGCGCCACGCGCTGCAGCCGCTCCACCGCCTCCGTGAACTTGCCCACCGTCGTCAGCTGGTAGCACTGCTGCAGCGCGCTCACCAGCGAGCTCAGCTTCACGCCTGGACACCACACGATACTAATGTTAACCTATGTCCCCACACTGACCAAATGCGGGTTGAGGTTTTGGCTTCACGACTTTGATAACATCCCTGTCTCAATTGTAAACCTGTCTCAGTAAATTTTAATAAATTTATCACTTTATGAGTACGGTTGCTTTTACTTTTACGACATCTCTTTCAATGTCTACTTCCAGAAGTAAAAACATTTTGAATCGAGGGTTTTGGTCAGAATAGGTCAGTTTATAAACAATATTATTATGGTTCGAACAAGTTGAAAATAAACATTGTGACACTAAAAAAGGCATTAAAAAAAATCACAATAGGCCGCGACATGCCTTAGCATAGCAACATGGTGCATAAGTGTTAAAATAATTAAAAATATTTTCTCCACGTTTAGTATTTTTAAATTAGACATCAAATTTGCTAGCATAGCTTTAGAAATAGAGAATATTAAATAAAACAATTGTATCAGACTTACATATAACCGGTAAGAGATCCTTCCCGCTGGCTTCCTTCCAGTTGCGGTGTATGTGTGCATTCAATGGCGGCAGTGACGTCAGAGCGCCGAACGACACGTGGGAGCTCCCGTACATAGACATGAACAGGTCCAAGTACGGCTCGAAGTTTACAATGCCTACTTGTTCATTCAGTAATCTGAAAATAAAAACAAAAATTTTCAGCATTAGCTTTCGCCTTTTAGGGTATATCGGTTATCGCGATAAAAAGTAGCCTATGTAAGTCCTCAGGCTCCAGATTATCTATTTATGTACCAAAACCAAAAATGTCACCAAATCAATAGTCTCGTTTGACAAATATATAATTTTAATAAATCGATCGAGCTCACACAGAGGTTAGAATATTTTATGTCTAAATCTTTGCTTTTCCTTTTCCTCCTACTTACGTTGTTTGCAATATACGTACAATTGAGAGGACATTCTAAAAATCATCATTACATAGTATAAAACAAAGTCGCTTTCGCTCTCTGTCTGTCATTATAAATGCGTAGATCTTTAGAACTACGCAACGGATTTTAAGAGGAAGGTTTTTATGTATAATACATGCATAATATAGTAGAGAAAGATTGATAATTTTAGAGGTTTCTAATGTGATGTCGTAAATAAACACATATTTTTTTACGTTTACATTGCAAACACTGGCTTGTAACCTACGAGACAGATCAAAATAATGTACTACAGTATTGTACACCTTAAAAAGGTTTACAAAAACCGCAATGGTATATGTCTATCTCTTAGGGATAACCCACAATAACCATTTTTTTTTTTTTTTTTTACGGGAAATAATAGCTTATTTACGAAACGATTATAAGCAATACAGTATTAATCCTTATCCAATTAAGTACCTTAAATACATTGTGTATTTATGGATTAATATGGCTCTTTACAGTATGTAATAAGAATTAATATTCTAAGGCGGTACGAAGTTCACCGGGTCAGCTAGTTAACAATAAAAGCGAAAATCCATTGACATTAGTGAAGTTAGACATTTTTTTTTTCGCGGGAATGCTTTTCGCATCATTTCCGTGGGGGAGACGAAGGGCGTGTGCGGCGACTCCCGGGGAAATCGGTCTACTCACAAAACCCCGCGGTGGCCTACTCCGTCAGTTGGGAGGAGCTCTAGGAACGCATCAGCGACTTGTCAAAGGCCAGGAGAATGATGCAGAAACATCTGACCAGGCCGCATTTGTATGAGTCACCATGCTGCATTGCTTACCCTCAGAATGCGGATCATGACCCCTACTCCTGAATTCTATTCAATGTTTTATATCGGGCTGAGTAGAGTCACTTTCCTAAGTTGAAATATATGTTAAAAAGTTAGTAGAGCCACGCTGATTTCAACATGAATGGGATGGCTCAGTACTACCCTTTGTTTATTGTGCGGATTCCCTTTAGATACCACCAACTGGTAGTTATGTCGGACATGAAACGAACAAAATGAAGATCGTTCTACGACTTTCAGTCGTCTGTGTTTCCCGGACAGCATTCGTGCTGTCGTATTTCGTTGGTCAGTGAGAGTCCAGAGGCATAATCATGCAAGAGCATAATAGGCCGTCAGTGTGGGTCTTTATTCTAATCATGCTTTCCATCAGGCACAGTGGTCGTTTTTGCAGGTTTATCATATAAAAAAGATGGTATACATACCGTAGCGCGATCTCGAACTGTCCAGTGGCGACGTGGTCGTGTGCGGTGCGCAGCTTCCCGCCCAGCGCCGCCGGGGCCCCGCGAGAGGGCGCCACGAAGTACTCCGCGCCCTCCCCGCCCGCCCCGCTATCGATGTCCGCTGTACACACATACATTCTTATTTATTAACTAGCTGAGCCCCGCGATGTTCTCCGCTGTTACGGCTGTAAAACGCGACTAACGCCGCGGAGCAAAGCTGGACTAAAAAATTTGTCTAAGTTACTCGTTATCTGTCATCTGCCAGTGAAAGTTCCTTCAAAATCTGTCCAGTCGATACTTATTAGCCGGAACAAACAGACAAAAGCTTTTCAGATGTTTATATCCGTTTTGTTTTGTGTTTCGAACTGTTCTAACAAGACAGTAGTCGACGAGATGCCTTATTATATTGGAATGCGTTCGTTTTCAAAGATGCAAACTAAATCGAATACCCGTTTTCAAATAAGGAAACAGCAAACGCGCGGTAATCAACAAATATCCGACCTTAAGTTTATTATTGTAAGGTTCATTGTTCAATGTATTGTTAGAACTTATCTAGAATTAGTACTCGTACTACCAAAGTGACTTTCACCGCTTTTTTGCGAATCAACTTGTTCGATCGTTACGTAGCAATCCTAATCATATTTAAACTTGTCAATTTCAAAATCAAGAATGTATACTATGTATGTCATTATCATTTTGACTGGTGGGGCGTATGCCACAACTGTACTTGAGGTTTCGGGTTCGATACCCGGGTCGGACCAAATGCTTAAATCTGTAATAAGTATGCAAAGTTTTTATTTATCATCAGTCAGTGGTAGACTACAGCTGGACATAAGCCAAGGACCAAATCGAGTAAGCGTTCTGGAGTGGAAACCACATCTTGACAAATAGTGTATGTATTGTAGTGTAAATTAATATATCACTCACCAGACACAGGCGTTAACTCTTCAGGAAGCTCTAAATCTTCATCACCGACGTCCCAGCCGCCATCATCACAGGCATCTTCCATCACCTCTTCACCTTCTTCGCCTTCAACCTATTAAAAATGTTAATCGTATTAATTATTGATACATCTCATATTTAATAGAAAATATAAATCTATGACTAAGATATGTTATTAAAGATATTGCAAGTTTGGAGCGTTGAGAATGTTTTTTTTTTCATTTCATACAAATATTATAGATTCGGAAGTAGTTCTGTCTGTTTGTTACGTCTTCACGGTTAACCCGCTGCATCGATTTCAATTAAATTTGGCATGAAAATACCCCGATAACCGACATATACGCGGGCGAAGCCGAGCCCAAAAGTTAGTAGTTTATAATTAAGTTGGTAAAAACAACATACTACTACTACATTTTCCAATATATTTACATTTGTCTATCCTCGGTGTAAATAGAATACACGTCTCATCACATACTTCTCTGTCAGAGGTTATGATATAAATGAGGATGAGAATAGTAGATAGGAACCTTGTTCTCCTCGAGGACGTCGTCATCATCTCCCCAGGCTCCTGTAGCCTCGAGCGGCTCGTCGGCCAGCGCAGCCGCCGCCACGCCAGGACCGGCAGCCGCTCCACTCGCCACCTCGAAGAAACTCCTGGAACCACACATCATCATATCTATAACATCCTACTGATATTATAAACGCAAATGTTTGTGAGTATGTATGGATGTTGCTCTTTCACGCAAAAACTACTGACCGGATTTGTATGAAACTTTACAGTAATATAGTTTGTATATCAGAATAACACATAGGCTACTTTTTACTGCAATAATCGAGATACACGCGGACGGAGTCGCGAGCGAAAGTTAGTAAATAAATATTTCGGACATATGACTCACAACGCCATCTAGTTGCAAACTAAGCAGAGCTTGTACTATGCAAGATAGATTGACAGATAGCATTTTTTTTTTGGAAATACCCAGGTGCATATTATATAATATTTTCAGATTTTACAAACATTTCTTTCGACTCGGGCATCGAACCCGAAACCTCAGCATAGCATTCGCACACACGACACGTGGATTGTGTAAATTATACAAGTTTAAAAAATAAGTAATAAGCAAGTTAATTAATTTTTACTTGCACTTTTTAATAAACGACAAGATTTTATTACAAACAAATAGTTGCAGATCGTGCAAATACTTGGTCTGACCCGGGAACCAAAACATCAAACCATCATGAAACAGTTTTAGTTCATCATCATCAACAGCCTTTAACAGTCCACTGCTGGACATAGGCCTCTCCTTGAAAAGTAGGTATTGGCCTACTATACCACGCTGGCCAGACGGGTTGGTATAGGGTTGGTTTCAAGTTTTCCTTCTCTTTGCATTGATGTTGTCTCGCGTAGTTTATCCCTTAAGCCCGATTTCCACCGCGAGCGGAACGGACCCATTAATGACTCCTTTTACCTCGCAATACAAAACTGCATACATGTGTTTCCACCAACAAAGAGTTGATTCATTTCTCATTTTCCGTTCGTCTCGCTCCGCCGAGTCCGCTCTGTCATTATCCGCTCGCAGTGGCAAAACTCTTTGTTGGTGGAAATGCAAACCTATTTTGTTTAAAAGGAGTCCGTTCCGCTTACCATTTCTCGCTCATTACCCTTTCGCGGTGGAAACCGGGCTTTAGTCGCCTTTTACGACACCCGCGGGATGAATAGGGGTGGTGACACTCTGTATTCATAATCCGTCACCACACGGATTTTAGTTCATTAAAACATATTAGATATACAAAATATCCATCCACAAAACCATGATTTCTATGCAAATTACTTAATTTAGAGCTCAATAACGCTCTATACAATCTCTTTCTCTTTTTTTCTCTTTCAAACAACAATTCCAATCTATACAGGAAAGAATCGAGGTATACATACTTGGAGACAGCCAATAGAGGCCAGTTGGGCTGAGCAGTGTGCACGGGTAGTGGAGGGCGGATCAGCTCGGCGTCAGGGTTGGCCTCGGGGATTGGCAGATCAGCGGCTTCCAGCATAGACTTTAGTTGTTCTGCCTCGTCTAGTTGTTTGTGGTTAATGGCTGTCAGGTAGGCGAGGGATAACTGCAATAACGAATTTGTCAAATAATTAGTTCTGTAGTTACACATTAAGAATTTAATACTTGTTGTGTTAAAAAAATATATAAAGGAAAATGGTAGATCCGTTACCGTTAATATTATGGAATGGATGGTTTTGAGATTTTTTACCATTTTCAATTTGGATCAATTTAAACTATTTTAGTCCATCCACGTCTACAGCATCAAATGGAAAAAAAAATCAAAGAAATCATCAAGTTTTGAGGATAAGTGAGGACATCAAATTCAAAGTGTTCCCTCAAGGTTCTAAAATAAATATTTAAAGGAGCTCCCATACACCAAATGTGTTTTTTGTTGCATTTTGCGCTCGATATTAATACGGGAATAGGTAAACTGTATAGATAATGGTACAGAATCCTTCCTGCGCGATTCGGACTTTCAATCAGCCGATTTTTTATTTTCAACATCGTCTAACAATTACCTGTCCAGCGTTCTTCAAGAGCCTTATATTCTCCTTAATGTCTCCCAAGAGTAGGGCACCCTGGAACTGCGCTGACACATCCTTACGGATCTCTGCGATTTTCATCATCTTCCGCAGCTTGTCCAAGTTGCCGGTGATCAGGTAGAGGAAGGATAGCTTGTCGAAGTTCTTTGTGCGTTGGTAGCACATCTCTACAATCTGGAATCGAAATGATAGAGGGTACTTAAGCAGGTGATAGGCAAACTGGTGGTCGCATTGTGTCATTTGGCATTTATTTGGACACAAAATATTAAAAAAGCATCAGAACAGTGTCCAGTTGAGTTAAGAAAATAGACATCTGGAAAAAATCAAGGTATTATTTTAAAATCTATATTAGTGTGCATATAAGCCACTTAAAAAAACTCTTTGGTTTTGAACGTGAAAGTTGTTGTTGTTTGGATGTTTTGGACTCGGTCACACAAAAACACTGAACGGATTTAGATAAAACTTTATAGAAAAGCTTGTACTGTGTAAGACTGATAGAATCTAATATATAAAATTCTCGTGCCACAATGTTCGTTCCCATACTATTCCGAAACGACTTGACCAATTCTTATGAATTTTTATGCATATTCAATAAGTCTGAGAAGCAGCTACAATCTATTTTTTAAAACCCTAGGACGCGAGCGGAGCCGCGGGCATCAGCTAGTATTTCTATACTCATTTTGTAAATAAATTTATATGTTAAGTAGAAAACATTCATACTCCGAAACAAATATTAGCATAGCATGCCATTGGTTCGACTCGGGAATCGAACTAGAGCCCTCAAAACAGCAGTTGCATACGCAACCACTATGCCATTGAGGTACTTAAAAATAGTGCTTACGTAATTCACGAACAGAGCCTACACATGTAATTAACTACATATTAGGGGTTCTTTTGAACAATACCTGATGGTTTCCAATATCCAATGCTGCTTTGGCCAGTTTGTCCCAGGCGGCTGGTTCGTCCAAACTCTTGGCGGCCTCTAAAGCCACGTCGATATTGCCACACTGTAAAGCCAAGGCCAGACGAGTGCGGGCGTCCTTCACGAAGTGTAGAGCCACCTCAGGGTAGCCTGTACAAAATAAATTAGTATTCTAACGACTGATACACAACGCCATCTAGTTTCAAACTAAGCAAATCTTATACTATAGGTACTAGATAACTGATTTAATACATTTAGTTTTTTTGTACATGGAACACAGAAAACACCCAAACTCCGAAAAAAACTATTTGCAGTTCACACAAACATTTGGTCCGACCCAGGAATCGAACCCGAGACCTCAAGCACAGCAGTCGCATACGCTTCTCACGTTGACAACCATTTATGTATTGCTAGTGATGGGAGTGATTTTTTGACGAAAATAAATTATATGACTTAAAATGACCTTTTTCTTGGAGATAAGCAATGATGCTCTGACCCACGAGCTTGGCAGTCCGAACCATATGCAACACCTGGTCGTACTGTCGGGTCACCAGCGCCAGCTTGAATCTGCAAGCGAACATCTTTATATATATAATTCTTGTGTTAGTGTGTATGTCACTGAACTTCTCTCAAACGACTGGACCGATTTTGATGAAATTTTTTGTGTGTGTTCAAGGGGATCTGGGAATGGTTTAGATCGCAATTGGACCCGGTAGGTGGCGCTGCGATCAAGTTATGGAATTTTAAAGTTGGGCGGTACGAACTTCGCTAGGTCAACTAGTTTATTTATATAATTGGCTCACCAACAATTGTATACACATATGTTCACATTTTATACACAATTTGGCATGCATATAAAGTAGAATAATGTTTATTACTCCATTTGATTCCATTATGTTTTACAATTATTTACAAAATGACACTTACGTTTTATTTATTTGCATGGATTAAGGATGCGAGAAGCCCAAAATCGATCCCAGTAGTGTGCAATGGGAGAGGCCTATGTCCAGCAGTGGACTGTGGTGGTATAGTGGTATGGATTTTAATTTATTGCTAATGATATTACCTGTACTCTGTGGGGTCGATGTTCAACACCTTAGGTTTGCATTCCCGGTCGAGGCAGACAACGCGTGCACCACTCTCGCTTGACAACACCTTCACTGCGTATACGGGCACGTCCAGCGTACGAATTATACCGAAGTCACTGTCAAACAAATATTGTATGTATAAATCTGTATTGGTTTTTCTGCCACACCATATTAACAACTATCACCAAATTTTACATAAAGTAAAAAAATAAAAAATTCGAACATTTTACACACAAGGCCATATAGTCCCCAAACTAAGCAGAGCTTATATTATGGGTACAAGAAAACTGATATAAATACATAAACATACTTTTTTCTGTAAATACATACTTAATATATATAGAAAACACCTAAACTCCGAAACAAATATTTGCAGATCACACAAACATTTGGTCCGACCCGGGAATCGAACCCGAGACCTTTTGATCAGCAGTCGCATACACTAACTACTGGACCAACAAGGCACTCAAAAAATGTTAGGTTCGGCATGAAAAATAAGGTTTCTGAGGATTAAAAACTAATTTTATGCGCAAAGCGGTAATGTAGCCGAATTATTAATGACTATCTGTTAAGAAGTACTCTTGGTTGTACATCCTTAAACATCATATTGCCATCTATGTGGTAGCAATGACAGAAACTTTATTATGTCATATTAACTATATTTAGTTTTACCTTGCAGCAACGAATTCAGACGTAGGATAAAACTTAGGCCATAAGAATTTCGTATGTCGATTCCAAGTGAGGTTTGCTCCCAGTTTAGTTGTTAGATGGCGGCGCTGGCGTCGTTTTTTGTCTCTTAATTATTCTCTCATAATTATGATACACTAGGGAACGTCCATCTCTCTTGCTCTCTCTTTTTCACTTTGCAATGCGTAAGAGAGAGACAACTGCCGCAGCGTAACTGTCATGTTAATTTCGTTCGCAGAAAATTTGCTAACCTTAATTTTGGTCGCAAAAAATTGTTTTCAGAGCGCATAAAAACTTCGCCTTTATCATAAGTCGGAATTAATTGCTTGTAGCGACATTTTATTTATTAACAGGCTCATAAGACAGTTCGAATTTGTCAGAATTTCAAATCACAAAAAACTGATTTCAGAGCTTCGTAGACATAGGATATTTTCTTTATCTATTTTGTTTAATCAATTTGCATCGATTTCACAAATTAAATTCAGAATAAATAACTTACCCATCCTTGCAGCAGTACTTGATGTGATTAGCGGTGGTGTATATAAACACAGGCTGTGGGGTGGAGTCATCGAACGCACCAGACTTGACCCTGGCTCCTTCGGTCACACAACACAGCTGTTCCAGTTTCTTAGTGCAGAGTGTCACGCTGTGCTTGCCTAATAAAGCCACCAGAGACATGTCTGCGTTCCAAATGGCGTAGCGGCATTTCGCGATTTTTACCTGGAAATTTTGATAGTATTTTTACTTTTGACAAAAAAAACGATTTAGTTTTAATAAAATTTAACTAAATTTAGTATAAAAAATTTAATTTATCGTAGTATACTTACAGAAGCGATGGTCCGTTTCTGCTGAACATCCAACAACTGCACACAATCCGGCTCACGGAGTAGAAGCATGCCAGTGCCGGCGTACATGATCTCTTCGCAAGTCGGCGTCGATATCTTTTTCGATACTTCGTTCTTCAAATTCTTTATCACTAACTGCAAATCACACCATGCACTTAGCAATATTTTCAGTGATACAGATGATGGATATCGTGGAAGAAGTTCCGCATTACACAGCGTTTGTCTACCAGGGTTCAGTTGCGCATACTGCAGTACTTTGGCCATGTCTCTAGACGGACCAGACGATTTAGACTTAGGACTTCATAGTTAGACGATTTAGGGGAAGAGGAGCATTGAGCAAGCCTCATTTTTTCTTATAAGAGTCTTAGAAGGTCTACGTAAGATAAAAAAAATTAGAGTAGTGATTATTTCCAAATGATTAAAATGATTCCATACAATATGATTGTAAACATTGCTAGAAATTGTTACTTTTAAAACTCTCATGAACAATATATACAACTCTCATGAACTCCGGAACAAGAAGATAGATTTTCCAGTATTTTTTTTAAATGTGTGTTTAATTGGCGTTTATAAGATAGAATAGTTAATGTCACGCTTAGACACAAGAGAGGCAGACGAAGTAGCGTAGGCTAGATGACATATATATATATATATATATTTAATATTTGTATCCATGCAAATTATTTTAGTTATTATTAATATAATAGTGATGAATCGATCAGGCGCCACTCCCTGATCAATCAGGATCCCTAGCCAAATTTACATTCTACAAACGTAAAGCATTTGAGAAAACTAATAAATGTATCGGGAATGTCATCATCTCAACACTAAGTCGCGTGCTCAAAACAAAATATTAGTCAATGATAGAATAGGGGCTATTGAATTCAAAACAGACTCATCGCCACATATTTGCATCTTGGTTTTAAGTGACCGGTTCCAACCACTGGTTTTGTACGAAATATTGGAACCTGATTGGTCAAGGGGCGGAGCTTAACGTTATATCATTATTTTCTTAACGTGAATGTAAAGATCAGGTTTCATTATGGCTCTTTATGAAGGTTAAGAGTCGTGGCTTCGGTATCAGGTCTGAGACTAAGCTTACCTGATTATTTTTCTCCAAGGATGCGAATCTGTTCCTGGCTACCCAGACTGCTGTGGTACCGGTGCCCCTCGCTGGTTCAGATGAGGGAGCGTCGCTGCCGTCCCTAGGCGCGAAGTACAGTTCGTACGAACTGTTGTCACCCACTCGCCAGTTGATTAGTATACACCATTCCGCATGGTTCAGTGACATGCTGAAAAAAGAATGGAATCACATACTTTGTAAGAGAATTATGTATGTAGTAAATTATCATCTCCTCTAGTAAGCAACCCATTGAAACCAATACTAGTAAGTTTCAGGATGAAATTGTGAGAGATCTACTTTCCTGTTTATGTTATGAGAAATTAATAATCCTTTCTAACACTTGTATACTAATTTACTTATGGCTGCTATGCTAATATCCTTACTATTATTATAAATGCGAAAGTAACTCTGTCTGTCTGACCGGCTTTCACGACAAAACTTACACAGATAGTCTAGAAAGAGATAATCTGAGAAATTAACAATGACATAGGAGCCGCGGGCGAAAATTAATGAATTATAAACTTTGAAAAGTATGAATTCCTAATTATAAGAAAAATTAAGTTACTGCCAAAATAAAACAATATTTGAATAAATAATACGTACTTTATATACATACTTCAATATAGAACAATAACAGGACATAGAGAGTAATTATAATTTAATCTTCAGTTTCCAAGCAAATAAACAAAATTACCTGTACGGCTGGCTCCTGCCACCGCCCTTGATCGCCATAATGGGTGTCACTCGATTTGTGTTCATATCCAACTTGCGAAGTTGTCTGCAAGGAAACCAATATTATTGAAATCTATTTATATCAACAAGAATCCATTTTTTGGTAGTGGGGTTTGTCCTAAAACGCACCACGTATCACCAGGGGGGAGGGAGGGAGGGGTTAAAAAGAGCTAAAAAATATCACTTGATTACTGGACGGCCCCTAAGAGGCAACCCGAGTCCAGCTGTGGGACATCATGGGTTGTTGATGAGCTCGAAGGACCATGAAGCAAAAGCTAATTTCAATATTAATATGAGAACAGTACATATATTACCTGTCCTTAACATAGAACAACAAGTTGTTGTGCACAGCGTACGCAGGACGCTCTCGCTGCAGCTTGAACAGTATCATACCAGCGTCGTGACCAGCTGCAAACAGATTCAGGCTTGGGTGTGCTGCTAACACCCAGTATCTGTAAAAATAATCAATTTTTATATACAGACATATGACGCTGCCAAAGTGACTGTACTCTGTCTGATGGAAAGTAAGAGTGAATTAAAGAGTAGTGGTCACCATATTCCTTGTGAATGAAGGCAATGCAGTATGTTGACCCACACTATGGCGACCTATTCAGGCTCATAATATTAGGCTGGTCGTCTGTGAGAGGGTAGTACCGTCCCGGTTGAGACAGCCTTTGCCTACTAAATTTAGCGTAGTGTTACCATAAAACTAATGGTACTAATAATCAAATCGAAGTTAAATTTTCTATGTAAGTACAAGTAGGTTGATAGATAGTTTTATGGTATTACTACTTAAGAGTCAAGTCAACTCAAGACTTAGCTCTCTCTGATCAATTGATTAACATAGTTGTTGGAGCTTTTAATCCATTCGCGGTAAGAAAATAGTGACGGTCTAGCTTCGCTCTCTGACCAATCAGATTATAATAAATTATCGGTTTTGTATGTAACCTTGAGACCTGATTGGCCAACATGTGGGTTTAAATTGATATGTCACTATTTTTTTAACGCGAATGAACTTTTTTGATAAAAGAAATTTATTTTTAAAATTCAATTTGCAACTTGCCTTTCATCTTCTCTCTTGAAGGAGTGCAAGCAGGTTCTCTTGGTCAAGTCCCACACTCTGATGAACCTGTCCTCGCCGTTTGATAGAATGAGTTCGTGCCGAGCGTGGAACAGCACGCACGACACGTTGTTGTAGTGGCCTCGGCACGTGTCTACTTCCCAAGCCTGGATAATGTGTATGATGAGTAAAGAGTTACAGCGTTGTGGACAATACCTACCTATTTTTTATATAAATAGGTACATTAAGCTATAATCCATTTTATATTAAAATGCTTTTTATATCTTTGTTTAATTTTTTCATGATGTCCTGTCATAATATACTTTTTTTAAATTGAAAAGGCAAAAATAGATTATCTTTTACTTTGAGACGAGATTCAAGCAAAATTATGTTGATTTGTTTTTTTTTTATAAAACAAGTTAACAAAGGACTGACTGGTCAACTGCATAATTGCCTCCAGTCCCCTCTTTGGGTATATTGGTAACCAAAACTTAGTTGCTGTACTGAAAAACTACTCCAAGAGTCCTCCTATCCCTACCCCTCCTATCCTATTTATACCTCATCACCTTATCAGAAAGTTAGAGCATAATTATTATAATCTATCGAATAAAACACATTGAAACATTTTTTGGGCCTCTTTTCTAGTTAATAGATAAATTGGATCTACTTATGCAATAACGAACCAGTCCCCACATGCCAAAATCGTGATATGGACTCTATCTTTAAGGAGACATGGATTATCATCACGATTTGTCATGTATTGGATTGGTTCCTTCTTGTATAAGTGCGTTCAAATATTTTATAAAACTAGAAACAAACTTACCAAAATTAAATTATAATTATGACCTGTGTTTACCATTAAATGATGAAGATATTAAGTAATATTTACAATTTCAAAACCAAAACATCCTGAAAAGAATACCAAAGCCTTCAAGCAATTTAAATGAATCTGGGTAAGTGACGCATGGTTCAACCACAGACCACACCAAAGGAAAATTGGAAAACTTGGCTATGTACAATTGGAAACCATGGCACATTTAAAGTTTCATATTAAGAAGAGAAATTGCAAAAACTAGTGTATAAAGATGAACATACAGTTCAAATTCATCAACCATATTTGAGACCATAGAGAATTTATATGATAGAAAATGTTTATAGTATGAATAGGCCTAAATCCTGGCAGTCATAATGCGCTTCTGCCACAAAAAATTGTGTTATTGTCAATATTTTTTTAGTATTCTGACAAAGTTAGTAGACACGAGAACAATGACATGTTTCAGAGTTTAAGGTTAAAATATTAAAATTACAATTAAAAACAGCAGTATATAACAAAAACGACCTTGGTAAATATTTAAATAATGTATGTTATTTTTATTTGGCATAAATTTGTCTTGACTTCAGTTTGTTTTTCACTGCAAGATATTATTACGATAATAAATAAATAAGATATATACACTGAAGTTCTGTACAACCTACGGCAAAAACCTGGAAACCACCTAACAATACGATAGTATCATTCCAAAATATGACAATAATGATGAGACATGAATGACAATACCCAAATAGATTTGGAACCAAAAACCAAGCATTCCTGTTATTGGCAGAGTCCAATACACTTGATACCTTAGCATCGTTCATTCTCCACAGTTTGACCTGCCGGTCGTCAGCTCCGGAAACGATGAGGGGCAGTGTGGGGTGGAAGGAGGCCCAGTTCACGCCTCTGTCGTGGCCCTCCAACACGTGTTTAACGACAGCATCGGCCTGCAAAATCAGTTGCTTTCAGCAACATTGGTCGTGTGTTATAACATCTATAAACACATAGATATTAATGCTATAACTTGACTATTCATAAATTTAAATGTAATATATCCTCAAATATAAAAAAAGCCCTCCTTTTTTCTTCTCATTTCAGGGGTTATCTTTAGTGTTTAAATTTCTATGATTTTTTTGTTTTGAAATGACAACTCCCACATTATATATACATCTTGTGTTGCGAACGACTTTATAAACATACATGAAATGTATTCAAAGAACACCCAGGCTTAGAGCATCAATTTGTGGATCACACAGTGTTGTTCTATGTGGGATTTGACCCCACAACACTTAGTGCAGTATAAAGCGGCGTGGCAACGGTTTAAACCACTAGGCCAGCCGTGCAGTCAATGAAATAGATCATAGAAAAACTGTTTCATTATAAAACATTATCAAATAATGACACAAGCAATAGTCATTTTCTTTGTAGCTTTTAGAATGGAAAATATAGAAAATTTAATTTTATACTGTATGCAAAACTTGAAAAATAAACCTAATTTTCCCACAAAAAAATTTAATTTTAATTTTTCAGACATCGAATTCAGATACAAATTTTGAATAAACAAAATGTTTTCACAAACTGTACACATTAATGTATAACTAAAAATGAAAATTTGAGTTATTTTATCAATATCTTAGGTAACTTAGTTCTCTTTTCCATAGATTTATAAATATTCTTCCTCACTCACACAGTACTATGGGTACCAGACAACTGATATAAATACATTTTATTTGTAAATAGATACAATATTATAAATAGAAAACACAACTACAAAAAAAAATGTTTGCAGCCCTAGCCAAGTTGCTAAACGTTTATGGTTTTCTATTCTATATTCCATTCTATGTATTTCTCTATTCTCTTGTTACATCATCACCAAGGCAGTAGTCAATGCAATACAATCAATATAAGATAACTTTTATTATGTTATTAAATTCTTAGCAAATCATCTTAACAAATTTCAAAATTGTACCTGTCCGAATAAATCTGTGGCCTGTGGATTCCTTAAATGTTCGGCCAGTCCTGTAGGCCCTGGCGCAACACTCTTCTTCCTTAGGCCTGAGAAATCCCATACTCGTACAGACTGGTCCAAAGATGCTGATACCAGTAGGTCCTCAGTCGGGTGGAATTGTGCACACATTACATAGTGATTGTGTCCAGTGAGTACACTTATACATTGTCTAGATTGCCAATTCCAAATTCTTATTGTCTGAAAAAACAACCATATTTGGTACTCATAAAAATAACAGATACCATAAGTCTTACAGAATACAGAAAGGGAATAACAGTGGATGTAGATCAATTATAGGATTTGTAACTGTTTGTATATAAATTTCAATGAGTGTTTGAATATTTTCTAAACTTGGCAAAATAAAAATTGCATAACTTTTTAAACAAAGAATATTTATAGGACCAAATGAAACGAGTAGCATGTCATTTAGCCCAATAATGTTTTTATAGGAACACTAGTTGACCCAGCGAACTTCGTACCGCCCAACTTTAAAATTCCAGAACTTGACCGCAGCGCCACCTACCTTTAAACCTTTAACTTTAAAGTTAAAGCTTTAAAGAAAGCTTTAACTTTAAAGTTCAGAATAACACAGGACCGTTAGTAGTAGCAAGATTCATAACTATAAAAACATGTACAAACCTGGTCATCAGACGCACTCAATATCCAAGGATACTCATGGTGAAAATATGTTGTTCGGACATAGTCCAAGTGGCCTAACAGAGTGAACAAACATCTTCTCTGCTTATAATTCCAAACCTAAAACAGAAAACAGAAACATTTATTAAGTTTTACACAATGTTACACATGTTCACACTTGCTAATTTACACAGATGTGAACTGATGTTTAGTGTTTTGTCATCTATGAAGCAGTGAATTTCTACTAATAAAATTTCATCCCTACTAATATTATAAATGCAAAAGTAACTCTGTCTGTTACGCTTTTACGTCTAAACCACTGAACCGATTTTGATGAATTTTGGTATGAAGATAGAACTGAACTTGGGAAACTTACTTTTTACCATGATAACTGACATACACGCGGGCGGAGCCGCGGGCGAAAGTTAGTTTTCAATAGAAAATTAATAAACATTTCCATCTAAAATGTAAGCCAATACAAAAAAGGACTTGACAATTATGTAATTAAATATAAAAAAGACAACATTAAGGAATGTCTTTGTTTATCAGTGACTATGTGTATTTAATAGTAAATTATATTGCCTAATAAAATTTTCTTTTTATATCATGGGTGTAGTAAAAAAAACATATTTTTTTCAACAGATGGTTTTAGTTAAGTGTCTTGCGTTGTCTGAAATCTGATTTGGATCCATTGAATACCATTAGAAATAGAGATTTCATACTAAAAATCTTTGACAATTTCGTGATTAGTTGACTCAGTTTCAGCCTTCAATTTCATGCAAAAATAATTGATACCTATTATAAGAGCATATCAAAGTGACTACTGTGCCTGATAGAATTAATGAATAGAATCTAGGAGATATTGTTGCCAAACTCTTTGTGAATGCAGACAATGCAGAATAATGACCTAGACTATGGCAACTTATTAAAATGCTTCTACATAATTAGGCAAAAGTTTTGCTATTACACATTATTGAGTAATCGCCTAAAGTAAGTGAAGTTTATCCCAAGACTATTTACCATTCAATTTTTTTTGGTGTTTTTTTTAACCAGTTGCTTGCCTAATAAAAAGTATTGTTTGTACATCTATATTACAGAGTTCCTTACAAATTCTAATTTTACAGGGTTCCCTAAAATTATAATTGTTGGACCGATTTGTTGCTTGTAGTCTGGGTATAATTTATGTTCCACCATCACCATGGTGTCTTCTAAACGACTGAACCAATTTTATTAAATGAGGTGTTTATAATTTTAAATTTAATAACTAAAAATTATTAATACAAAAAAGAACTGCTATATAAGCAATATTTCCATAAATTGAGACTATTAGGTTTGAAACTCTTATAAGAATTATTGAAATTAAAATTGTAAAAAAGAATTCCATTTAATTTTTTGTAATGCAAGGTAAAGTTTGATATGGTTTTTTTTATACTTTACTATAACCAAAGAAATACAAATAAAAAAAATGTTTTATAATAAATAGATAAAATAATAATGAAGAATTCTTAGCAAATGACTTAATTAATAATGTATTAAGTGGCTGTTTTAGGTGTGTGGTAGTAACGTTTTATAAAAAAAAGTGTGACATATCATCTTTAAAGCACTTTCAAGGTGCAAAGCCGGCTGTAATTACACTTAAATGATTGCTTACAATCAAGAGCGATGAATCTACAACCAGATACGTGTCATCCAAATGACGAAATAAACCGTAAAAATTGACTTCAGTACTCATATTTTTCACTACAAACCTTGATCTTATAGTCGTCACCGCCGGAAACAAAAAGCGGTTGTTGCTGGTGGAAGCATATTCCACGCACAGGACCGTCATGATCATCAAATTTTTCAAGTAATGTACACATACGATAATCCCAAAGCTGTATCACACCATTGTGCAAACTCGCAAGAACCCATGGCCGCTTGGCATGAAAGGATATACCTTTCACCCTCGCTGACTTAGTCTCAAACTTTGTAAGCATAATTCCAAATAAATTAAAGAGATATTTTATAAATTTCCTCCTAAACAGAATCGCTCCACACAATCAAACGTCAGACAACCGGCTGACGTGACACGTCTATCGAAGCTAGAGTTGCAAATCAATAGTAATACTAATTTACTAATACTAAAATACTAAATTAATACTAAAGGATTGCGCATTCTAAGGCTGAACAGTTTAAAAATGTCATGCGTCTAAGAGATTGTGCCATACACATCATAGAAATCACTTAGACTAGGATCTGTAATACCTTATATCACTGGTTTTCGTGATAGTATAGAACAGAAAAATAATCTTGTCAATTTTTTGATAACTTTTCATGTTTAAGTCAGTACCAGGAGCCTGAAAAAAGTTATTTTTGTACTTATCCACATCTTTGGACTTATTTGATTCCCACTTAGGTTATTATCATAATATTTCACTCAGAGCAGTTTATTTACTTATTTTTTGAACTGCTAACACTTAAGCTGGAAACACATTATCGGACGCGGCTGATAGCCCTGATCTAGAATATGAATATACACTGAGATGTGCAAACTATCAGTACTACCAGACAATAGAATCCACGACCTCCAGCTCAGCAGTCAGGATCACCGACCACTAGACCAACAGGTACGTCAATATTATAAACAACCACATAAGAATACAAAATTTAATAACTGTGTTCAATTTAGTATGGAATAAATGGACATTTGGAAACAGCCATCATAAGAAGGAAAGGATAGATCTTAATTAGCCCTTTCGAACTACGTTAATTAATTTATGAGCCTCTCTTTCGTTTTCCCAGAAAAAAACAAAGTCATTTTTATTTTTTCACCTTTTCAAATACCTGTATCTTTTTCAAATATGGTTAATTTTTATTCTACTCATCAGAGTCAATTATTATAAATATTTAATAATAATCCTATAAAAAATAGAAAAACCGTAATGGCATTTCGAAGACATATATTTATTTGCGCATTGCGCATGCGCGGTAGAAAAACGGCAACACTGCTCTAGTCTAAAGGGCATCTTTGACCGGGTATGTCCCGGCCTGCAAAAATGAAAATTTCGATATAGAAAAAATATATATTGATAGATCTTAATTAGCCCTTTCGCACTACGTTCATTATTTTAAGAGCCCCTCTTTCGTTTTCCCAGGAAAAAACAAAATATCATTTGACTTTTTTCAAATTTTCAAATACTCGTATCTCTTTCAAATATGGTTATTTTTTTAGTCTACCAATCGTAGAAAAATTGCCCCTGAGCTGATTTAAATTGCCGTATATCGAAATTTTCATTTTTGCAGGCCGGGACATACCCGGTGCATCTTTGGTTCATATGACTCATGTCGATAACCCTACGGGATAGCTATTTTGTGTCTGTGACTCATGTCAACTAATGTCAAGTTCTCAATAGTTGTCATTTTTTGTACTGTTTGTAAACAGAAATATCTATGTTAGTTCGTGTTTTGTATTAATATTAAAAAAAATATACCTATAGAAACATCCGTTTCCATAAGGACTACCTATAAAGCGAAGACAATGTTTTCACCTACAGAAATAAAAGACATGATCAAAGAGTGCAAAATGTGCATACCAGGTATGCGATTAAGTTTGTCTAACAAGAACCACATACCTGGACCTGGAACATATGAACTTGAGGGTTACATTTACGCTTCGTTCGTGGGTGAATTGAAGACAGAAAAGAACGAAAATGGGGTAAGTATTTCTGATAATTAATCATCGTCATTTCCATGTGTCATTTTTCCTAAAGTATTTCACGATTATAGTTAACGCTTGTAAAATATATCTTTTTTATAGCTGACTTGTCCCAATGCGTCTACTTATCTTTTAATTATAGCATTTCTTATTTACGGGGCTATCCAACTGATCAACTTTACTAAATTAGAATTTAATTTTATTGATTTTCCAATAATTGTTTACACAGTATTACACAAAGTAAAATTCACATAAAGAGGAGAATAGCATAGGTGTAATACTTACATAAAGCTAAACTTATCGACAAATAATATCAGCATGGTTTTATAGACTTAAACCTCTTTTAAATATCGCTCCTTTGCTTCAATAATAAAGTGACAAGTCCGAAAGCTCACTTTTTTATTTGATAATTTAAATCATTTCATTTTTCACAAAACGTGGTATTTTTAACGTCATTACGTACATTAGTTAATGATGTAAAAAATACCACAGGACAATTAGATGTTCCCATTAGTAGTAAGTTTTCGGACTGATTGGATCCTGATAAAACAATGTTTGTTTAATAAGTATGTTCTCATGAAACTGACTTATGTGTCTTTTTCAGGTCACAGTGGTATCAGTATACAGTGGAAAGACACCTAACATTTTGCCTAAAACTGGAGACATAGTAACGGCCAAAGTGACTGTAGTAAATCAGCAAATGGTCCAATGTGCAATCTTGTGTGTGGGCCGTTCAGTCCTTATAAGACCATACAGAGGTATATTAAATAAAGAAGATATAGAAGCCTCAGACAATAATAGAGTTAATAGAGTTGACCCACATAAATGTTTTAGACAGGGTGATGTAATATTAGCAAGAGTTGTAAGTAGCCTTTTAAATCAATTGTGAATACAAGTTTTACTGCCTTGTTGGTCTAGTTGTTAGCGTATGCGACTGCTAATCAAGAGGTCTCAAGTTCGATTCCCAGGGCAGACCAAATATTTGTGTGATCCACAAATATTTGTTTCGAAGTCTGGTGGTTTTCTATGTATAATATGTTTGTATTTACAAAAAATAATAAAATATGTTTATGTATTTATATCAGTTGTTTAGTACCCATAATACAAGCTCTGCTTAGTTTGGGACTAGATGATGTTGTGTGTAAGAAATCCAAAATATTTATTATTAATTTCTCTTCAGAACTCAGTTCCATTAATCAGTTTTCACCGACTATACTTAAACCATATATTTACTATAAAATTTCTAACATATGTTATATGTAACCCATAGATTTTAAGAGAAATCTAAAGGTTAGTGAAGACGAACATACCACTGAAGGTTACACCTACTTCTCTAAGTGGCTAATTAAATTTAGGTAATGTTAGTGAAAATGGGCATAAGTCTTACAAATGTTGTAAAGAGTATTCTTGTACAGCATTTATCATTGTTAGCTGTTGTTACAGTTGATGAATTATAATTCTTTATAAGTAGATTAAATTATGTTCTAAAAATTTCTTTGACCACCATTCCAGCTTCCAATGATCGACAGCCATTGTTATCATCTATCAACAGCAGAAAATATACTAGGAGTTGCTATAGCCACAGCAGAAGGATCCCCACAAGGAATTAGCATGGTACCAATAAGTTTGTCTGAAATGCAGTGTCTAAGAACTAAGGTGAAAGAACCAAGAAAAGTGGCCAAAATAGTACCAGAGCATATTAACCAGACTCTATTTCCAATTGGAGTAACTCGATTAATTTAACAGGAATGATAATTATATAATATATTTTAATGTTAAACACTTTTTCATTCCTCCCCTTTAGAACCCCTTTTTGTGGACGGAGTTGAAAATCTTTGTAGATCCCCGTCTCCTTAGGCATGTTAGGGCAAAAATATATGATGCTACCACTAAAGCTGTGCCAATACTACACCTTAAAATGCCCTTTATGGAGAGTACCTAACCAATCATATTCTATAACTATTTTATTTATAGGATTTAGAATGGATAACTTTGTGTCAGAGTTGTCATGCCGGTTTTGATGGCATACTTAACTAGACTCTGACCGAAAGTGATGCCTTAGATAGAGGAATCTGTACATTCCATTCAAAATCCACCACCTATGTTAGCTTACGAGTTTGTAAAACCTGTGAAAGTTTAAGGGTCATGGACTACTAAATATCTCGAACCTACACAATCTCAGTTAATGTTTTCCATAATACTGTTACATTTGTATGAAGAGAAATTCTCTCTGGCTTAAAAGAATTAGGCAGTGGGCTGAAAAAAAAAAGAATTAACTGAATCTATTAGTATTTATGATTGCAGGGAAGTATGAATGGGAAGTTTGACTGTCGATCACGTGTTACGCCTGAAGGCAGTAATTGAAGGGTGCTGCTTTAGTGAGCTGGGTCAGGGACTCAAACACTCCTTTACCTCGGGGTACCAGAATCGTTATGGGGATACAAGGACCAATACGTATCTCTATTTTTGTTGTAAAAAATTGTTTCGTGTGTTTTTCATTTAGGTAGTTTTTAATTATTTAAGTACTCTTTCAGGGTTCCGTAGTTTACGAATCGGTTATAGTATCATAATATCCATCCTCTCCAGTGTTTCATTCAGACATCCGGTTGCGAGTTTTACAACTTTAAAGCGCATTTGTTTTGTTAAAACAGGGCGCCCTTCTCCTTCTCCGGGAATATGATGAACTTTCAATAAATCTATAATTAACTGTACTTCTAATAATCTACTGTTAGGCGTTAATGAGACCTAACTTTAGGTAAAATGCGCTTGAAAACTTCGTACCAAACGATATAACAATTGTACTCGGCTTTAAATCCACATGTCAATAGAAGCGACTACGGAACACTATTCTATGATCACTTGGCCGATTTTATTTAAAATTGATGTTTGAATGGATTTATGCTCTGTGGTATTGGAGTAATTTCCAATAAGAGTGTTTTATAATCTGTGTATGGAACTCATGTCAAGTTGTCATTACTCATGTGTTTATAAACAAAAACAAAGATAGGTCTTAGTTAGTTTACTAGTGTTTTGTCTTTTTAAAACTAAATATTAACTAATAATGCATTAATTCTCTTCTTTAATAAGTTTAAAAAATATATTTCAACATCTGTTTCTTCAAAGACTATTTGATGTTAAAATAACCTCTAAAACGAAGAATCATGTTTTCACCTGCGGAAATAAAAGAGAAAATGACCGAAATGGGTAAAATCTGCATACCAGGCATGCGATTGAGTTTGCTAAACAAGGAAAACATAGCAGGACCTGGAACTTATGAACTTAGAGGTTATATTTACGCTTCGTTCGCGGGTGTATTAAAAATGGAAAAAAACGAAAATGGGGTAAGTTAAGTTCAACTGCAAGTGACGTTATTGCTGTTATTTTACCCAAAACTTTTTATAAAGGTAGTTTACATTTACGTTTACGCCTGTAAAAATATATTGCACTAGCTGACCCGCCCCAATTCAAGTACAGTTAACTTTCCGTATTCTCGCTTCTTGCATTCAGGTTTTCACTATTCGCCGGATAAAAAATTGCGACCCAATACGAATTGGGTCTCAATTTTTTAATATTTTTTTTTAATCATATTCATAAAAAAAAAAATCGTGAATCTCATTCAAATTTATATGCAAACATTAGTGAATCGCAATATATAAATTTGACTGATACCGACTTGTAGCAAATGTTTAATTTACAACCCAACAAATTGTTATAATTTTAAGTGAAGTAAGTTCTCATGAAAGTTTTATATGTGTATTTTTCAGGTCACAGTCATATCAGTAGACAGTGGAAAAACACCAAGCATTTTGCCTAAAACCGGAGATATAGTAACTGCCAAAGTAACAGTAGTGAATCCCCGAATGGTTCAATGTCTAATCTTGTGCGTAGGCGCTTCGGTCCTGGTAAGACCGTATAGGGGTATACTAAAAAAAGAAGATATAAAAGCCACAGACAAAGACAGAGTGGATCCATACAAATGTTTTAGACCCAACGATGTTATATTAGCAAGAGTTGTAAGTTGCTTTTAAAACTATTTTGCTTAAAGCAGAATGCTCATTCTTGCGATAAAGAAACACACAGCGGATAACAGGATTGTCTATTGAATACTATTATTTTAGTATAATACATAACAGTTAGACTAGTGGTTTAAGCGGTTGCCACAACGCTTTCTACTTCCCCAAGTGTTGTGGGTTCAAATCCCACGTGGGACAATACTTTGTGTGATTCGAAAATTGTTGTTCTGAGTCTGGATGTGTTGATGTAAAGTCCCCCGCGACACAGGATTTATATACCTAATGCAGGTGTCTTTTAAAAAAAAAATAGAATTAATTGACAGCCTCAGTGATCCAAGTGTGACTGCTGTGCTTGAGGTCTGGTTCGATTTCCCAGTGCTACCAAATGTTTATATGACCTGCAAATATCTGTTTTGGAGTTTGGGTGTTTTCTACGTATAATATTTGTCTCAGAAAAAACAAGCTAGATGGAGTGCACAGAACTCAAAAGTGTAGCTACCAAAGAGAATATGAATCAAAAGGCGAATATGATTTGTGGCAGTATTGACTGCTTTTATTTTTTATACACTCGATAAACATACAGTTGATGCAAAGGCATCAGCACTTAGATGCATCGATTGAAACTGAATTTTGAATGAATTTTCTGACAAGAATAAACCTGATTTTAAATAAGATACAAAGAAGTTATAAAAAACATATTTTTTTCTAAAACTTTGACTTTTTATTTCAGCTTCCAATGACAGAGATCCATTGGTATCATCTATCAACAGCAGAAAATGAATTAGGAGTTGCTATAGCCACAGCAGAAGGATCCCCACAAGGTGTGAGCATGGTACCTATAAGTTGGTCTGAAATGCAGTGTCCAAAAACTCTGGTAAAAGAACCAAGAAAAGTAGCTAGAATTATACCAGAATATATAAACCAGACATTGTTTCCGATGGGAGACAATAACACGAATAAATTAGAACAGAAAAAAGATTAAAAAAATATTTTTATTTAAAAGCTGTTTTTCTTTCCCACTTCTTTTTTGCTGTGCGGAAATCGCCCCGGATGTCAGACTTGAACCCGCACGCCGTTTCGGGTACTAGAAACCAAGTAACCAGGTGTTAACCCCGTCTTGCTTTTTTGTTGACGAAGTAGAAAAATTCTAAGGAGCCAATAATATTTAGTGTCAACTGCGCAGAATCCACGTCTAACGATACCATGTACTATACCGATAGTCCGATAGTACCCAATGAACCAAGATCTGCATCTGCAACTATTGCATAGGATTTTAAACGAATAACATTGTGTCATCAGAGTTGTCATTGTTCGCGAGGCCCCAGGCAGGCATGCGATAGAATTATCGACTAATAGCAAAAACAAATAGACCTTGTACAATGAAACTATTGAATCAATCTTAATTAATTAAATTGAAACAATATGTAGACTATCTCCAAACTTCTATACTCCAGGCTATTATTAAGAATCTATTTTTTTTTATATATGTATTTAGGCCTACCAAAGGGACTCTACTCTGCCTGATGGAAAGCATGAGTAGAATCCAGGAGTAGGGGTCACTATACCCGCTGTGATAGTAGGTAATGTAGCATGGTGACCCATAACATGGCAGCCTGGTCAGATAATTCTGCATCATTCTCCTGGACTTCGGAGGCCGGGCAAATGATACAGAATTATTGTGCCTTCGATCTCAAACACCAACGAAATACGACAGCAAGCATGTTGTCATTATTAGGATGGTCTTCTATGTGAGGGTAGTACTGCCCGATCGAGCCGGCCCTTTCGTGCTGAAATCAGCGTGGCTACTACTTTGGAATATTTTAAGCAAAACTAAACAGCACTTCATCCAATCCATCCCAATCAATTAGTGATCTAATAATCTCTTGATTATAACTAATGGATTGACGTTAAAAGCTGCACCAAAAAAGCTGTCAAAATTATTTGGATACCATTGAAGTTCAATTCAAAAAGCTAAGCTAGTCTAAAAATAATTATACTAAGTTACTCCTCATATCTTCAACTTTCTGCCAGTGGAAGTCCCGTCAAAAATCGGTTCAGCCATCTCATAGATTACCCGGAACAAACGGACAGACAAAAATTTTAAAATTTGCATTTTTCGTGGAAGTACATTATCTACTTTCACAAGCATCGTACAAATCTCTTAATTTGATATTACATACAAATATATGTACAAGTATATGTTTAAATAATAATATGCATCAAAATTGTTTTTTTCAATTTTATTAATTAATCAAAGGTAGTCGAATAATCGAAAATTGCACTATTGCATTGACTAGTTGAAACACAGTTGAAATCACTAATTCTGTTGACATAATGTCACTATTTGAAATGTATGTCCGTCTGTCTAGTGTCACTCAGTAATCAGTATCTACTCAGGATTTGTTCGTTTGTGATAAAAAGTGTGAAGAGAAACCTAATAATTAGCTCATGAGTAGTAATATCGTATCATTCCATTGTGTACTTAAATATGTGTACTTAGTGCAATGAGGTCACTCTTTCCAGTTATCACAAAGTAAATTAACTTTGTTCGTTACGATAAAATTGTTGAACCTTTAGTGTGTATCGGATATTCTGAAGGCAAAGTGGTCTTAAGATGAAGTTCGCGGAGCACTTGAGTGCTCATATAACGCCGGAATGGCGTAAACAATATATTAATTATGAGGTAAATAAGACATCAATAATCAAATGCAGCTACCATGCTTTGCTTTTATTTAATAATAAACATCAATAAATGTTAGGGGCTACCCACTTAGTTAATTATTGTTGTTTATTTTTTCGATTCTTACTACTGTGAATGTTTAAAAAAAAATTGCTGTCAGTTATTTTTACTAAAACTCATTAAAAGCTGGACCGATATGGCTAATTTTGGTCAAGACATTTATGGATATTCAGGGAAAGCTTACACAGTGCAAAGATATGAAAAGAATACGAAAAAAACAACCATTTCATTTAAGATTTGTAGAGCAAGTTGTGTGGTTGGCTGGTTACTTATATTTTTGATAGGCATACATTATTCTAAGTACCTATGTGGAATATGTTCAGAATAGCATGCTAAATGTGCTCAAACTCCTGACGAAAGTTATCTAAAAAAAGTTTTCAAATTTGTCGTGAAGTCTTCAGCACTAGAAATACCTGTTGCACTTTTAGTATAATGGAACACTTTTCATACTGTTTTATGAGGGAATGAAGATGAAGATATTCTGGTAACTCTGCCACAATATATCTGAATAAATTCCATTATTAACATATTCGGCATTTAACTAGTTAACACTGTAGTAATTGTGTCTCTATAAAAACACCCTTTGTTATTCAAAAAAATTAGGTAAAAAAAGTCAAGCTTACATACTATCTTACTACCCTTATCCTAGCTTGGTTTGATAGGTGACATCTAATTCACATGTCACATTTTTTCTCCCAATCTCTGAATTTATTTAACAAATACCAAGTTTTATATGAAATTTATGATTTACTGGTGTGCACAAGATAGAAACTAACTGAACCACTCAACTTCATGTAGTTTAATTACAAACACTGTGACACGAGAATTTTATATAAAAGATTATAATTGATGCTTTGTCAGAATACATCTACGAAACTGTACTTCAGAAAACTATGAAAACTATACTTGTACTGAATACAAGACTGCATGATTGGCCTAATGGTTTAAGCTCAAATCCCACATGGGACAACACTTTGTGTGATCCGGAAATCGTTGTACTTCCTGAGTCTGAGTGTTCTTTGTATCCATTTCATGTATGTTTGTAAAGTCCTCAAAAGTATTATTTCCAGTTCTTGGAAAATTTGTTCATTGATGCCCAGCTCCTATTGGTTGTAGCATGGTGTTTTATACCCTAGAGTCCCTTATACCCTTTAGTCTTCAATAGCTTATTTACAGAGGAAGGCTTTTCTGTAAATGATGCAGAGTTATTTAACCCGGCTACCAAGGTATGGGTCACAATGCTGCATTGCCTACCCTCACAATGAGCTAGGTGGCCCCTTCTATTGGATTCTACTCATGCTTTCCATCAGGCAGAGTTGAATCACTTTGGTAGGTTTATATAAAAAAATCTATAAAAAATAGGTTATTGTAATCAAAGACCATAATAATTTTTTTATTCAAATTTATAGTTATCAGTAGTTCTAGAATAAAAGTGTTCATAAACTCTTTACTCTCCAATATGAGTAAAGTTATCACAATTCATTATATGTTGGTGCATGTGTTGATTATTATGGTAGAGAGGTGCAATATGACCTTCCTTAAGAATAGAAGTATCTCCAAGCCAAATTTTATTGATATTGGTGTTTCAGTTTAGCTGCAAGGGCTTAACAGACAGACAAATGAAGTAGCTTTCGAATTTTTAATATTAGTCTGCATACATCTCAGTTGGTGATCCTCTAATACAAATCATCAATTATATAGTTCTAGCTGATGCCCGCAGCTCTGTTCGCGTCCTCTGGGTATGAAAAATAGATGTTGGCTGATTTGGAGTAGTTTAATTACAAACACCGTGACACGAGAATTTTATATATAAGATTATAATTGATGCTCTGTCAGAATACATCTACGTACTTCAGAAAACTATGAATACTATACTTGTACTGAATACAAGACTGCATGATTGGCATAATGGTTTAAGTGGTCTCCACTCCGCTTTCTACTGCGTAGGCTCAAATCCCACATGGGACAACACTTTGTGTGATCCAGAATTTGTTGTACTTCCTGAGTCTGAGTTTTCTTTGTATCCGTTTCATGTATGTTTGGAAAGTCCTCAATTTTTGAAATTCGAAAGTGACTGTCTGTTTGTTACGCTTTCGTGGCTGAACCGTGGCTAATTCTTGAGGATGGGCAAAGGCTACTCTTTACCTTGATAACCAACTACATGCTAGCAGAGCCACGTGCAAAAGCCAATAATTAATGTAATTTACAAATTAATCATTGCTTGTATAAAAAAGTACTTAGTATTAGACTAACAATACCAAACCCTAAACTTCGTTTTATTATTAAATGTTTCGTCTTTGCTTTTGTGATGTATGAATTTAAGTCTTTGTTTACAGCTTATTCATTTCCAGTAGGTATTACTTTATAACCTTTTTTTTCAGGAAATGAAGGCAATGTTATACAGTACTGTAGAAGAGGCTCCGTCTGCAGAGAATGTGGAGCCCGAAGTGTTGTCTCGACACTTTGCAAACTTTGATGAATCTTTCTTTCATTATTGTGATCAGGAACTAAAGAAAATCAATACATTTTATTCAGGTAACAATATGATAATTTTTAAATAAAAATAATTATTGAATTTAATTTAAGTAAAAATATTTTAAACATCATAATATTTATCTTTACTAATACATTTAAATAAAATTAAAGTGTCTGTTGGTATCATCATCATCATGAGAATGTCGTAGTCCACTGCTGGACATAGGCCTCTCCCATTGCACGATCGATTTTGGGCTTCTTTATGCATATGAAAGCATAAATATATAGTACTTATGTCGGAAAAGCAAATTTAAAAATCTCTGGAACAGCTGGACCGATTTTGACGAAACTTAGGATATTTTTTTCCGCGGCATTAATAATAACCTCGCGAAACACCGCGGAACTCAGCTAGTACCTTACTAAATATTACTACCTGAGTCACGTGGTGTTACCCGCAGAACTTATTGGAAATCGCGAGTAACGCCGTGGAGCTAAGTTAGGCTAAAAAAATACCCTAAGTTATTCCTTGTATCATTAGCTACCTGCTAGTGAAAGTCCCGTCAAACTCGGTCCAGTCGTTCCAGAGATCCAAAACAAATAGGCAGACAAGCATATATTAAACACGCTTTTTAATAGCTTCACATGTATTTTTGTATGTTTGTAACCGACTCCTTTAGTTGCGATTTTGACCCACTTTGAACGGCCAGATTTCGTTCAATATTTGAAAAAAAAAAACGAAAAAAAATTTTTTAACAAATTACTTAATCTTTTTTAGTCTAGAAAAAAAATGATAGTTTTAAAAAACTAAACAAACACGATTTTAAACTAAAAAGTAGAAAATAATTTTAATGTAACAAAGCGTGGGGTGCTTTCTGAAAATATTTCAATAACGTCGCCCCTTTTCTAACTTTTAGTTTCAAAGCGTGTTTGTTTAGTTTTTGAAATTGCTTTTTTGATGTTAGAAACTACATACGTTACTTTTAAATGTAATGAAAACTCTTGATTTGAAATTCCAACCAGACACTTCAATTTTATTCATTCATGAAGATGTTTTTATAGATGATGAATCTAAAACCTCCACTATGAACGAATTGAGGAAAATCTTACAAAATCCGATAAATTTGTAAACATCACCTTCCAGCCTCTGTGTATAATTAGTACACCTACACATTCATTATTTTATCAAAACCCAAGTATAAATTTCAAAGCTAATTAAATTAAACTTGTTTTCTTGTTATACCTATCTATACCATAAATATCTATTGCAGAGAAGTTAGCCGAAGCGACGCGTAAATTCGCCACATTACAGAGCGAACTCAAATCACAATTCGAAACGATAAAACCAAAAGGAGGAGGCGATATAAAAAAGGCAATGCCCCGTCGAAAAGTTCAAGATCTCAAATTAGCATTCAGCGAATTCTATTTGAGTCTAATATTATTACAAAACTATCAAAATTTAAATTACACAGGGTTCAGAAAAATATTAAAGAAACACGATAAGGTATGCTTTGTTTGATATTGATAAGATTTTATATCTTTATTACTATTTCTAGGGATTATCCTGAACATACAGTGGTCAAATGATATCGTCGACAAATATTTGTGATAGTTGCGATGTTATAAACATAGTTTGGAATAACTTTACGCAATCTTAGAAAGGTAATGATTTATTAAGTGGCTTTAAACAATCGTTAGACCCAAATAAAAAGTATCGTTAATCATTCTAATGCCTCCGTGGCGCAGTGATAACGTATACGACTGCTGTGCTTGAGGACTCGGGTCCGATTCCCGGGGTCGGACCAATTGTTAATACGTATGATCTGCAAATATTTGTTTCGGAGTCTGGGTGTTTTTTTAACTATAAATGTATTTACAAAAAGATTTTTTGGCGCTAGATGTCCGTAGTATTTATTTCTATGTTTGTTGTCTATGAGTCACTTATTTTTAGGATTCCGTAGTTCACGTCTCGAAACCCTTATAGTTCGCCATATCTGTCAGTCCGACCGTCCTCGACTTAACCTTCCAACAGGTTAGTACAAGAAAGATGAAACTTTGCGTGGTTAAGTGTTGTTATGACGACGACGAAGTGCTAAAATCCCCTACACGTAAAGTGGGGATGATTTTTTTTCATGCTTCTACCCCATCGTGTTGGGTATTATTAGATAGGTCGTTTAAAGAGGTTGCTAAGACGAGTTTTTCTTCATGGTATTCGTTTGCGAGTTATTTAACTTTAAAGCGCATTTTATCGTTAATAATCGCGCCCCTCTCGTCTAAAAGCTCGTGATGGTACTTCATGTGAAGAACTTTAAAGGAAAACCACAACGGCTTAGATAACTTTATTAGTTCCGGAGTTTTATAGGCCTGACTTGTAAAATGCGCTTACTTGGAAAACTTCGTACATAAATAAAGAATTAATAAGTAAACATAACAATTATCTATTGGACACGTTTTATCATTTAATTGGATCCTCTGTTCTTTGTGTTTCCCGATACGCATTTAGCCGATTTTTTAATTATAAATGTAAATTTTTCTCGTCGTTGCGATAACTCCTGAATTGTATGTTACTACAATGATAGTCGTAAATCTTTTAATCGATAATCTCGTGTCACTTTTAGTTAATAAAAGACGGCGCTTATAATATCTAGTATTTGTCGGGAAGTTTTAATAATAATAAATATTTATTTCCAAAAAGTTACAATAATCATACATGAATGTAGTAATAGAAGATATTGGAATCGTTTGGAACACTGATACCCATTGTAGGATCTAACTTGTTTTATGGGTATCAGGCCACAGCATGTATTCTAGAATATTTGAATACTGAGAGTTCATTTAATCTTTTACTGTTTAAAGGAAAACAGAAAAAATAATAAAAATTTAATAACGTTTTTCTATACTAATACATATTATGAAGACATAAAGTTTGTGACTTTGTAGGGGGTAATCTGAGGATCAAATGAACCGCTTTTGAAATTATTTTACCCGTACCTAAAAGGCCACATTATTTATAAGTGTCATAATCTCTATATTATCCGAAAGACATAGACGGGGCCGCCAGCAAAAGCTGCAATTAATAAGTGCAACATGATAAAAAGAACACACAGACTCACCAACCGGAGACCCAATCATTTTGTATCACTCTCCCGGTCTGCGGAGGCCGGGAGAATGATGTAGAAACATTTGACCAAGCCGCCATGGTATGGGTCACCATGCTGCGTTGCCTACCCTCACAATGAGGATACTCCTGGATTCTACTCATGCTTTCCATCAGGCAGAGTAGAGTCACTTTGGCGGGATTAAATATAAAAAAAACGATATATAAACTTTTCACTATGGTCCCGGGTTTTTCACGGGAATTGAAAAGCGTCTCACTAAGCCGCCCTAGCGTGGGCCGCCATACTTCATTGTCTATTCGGGTATCAGGCAAGGTGGAGTCGCTTTGATAGGCTAAATATAAAAGAATAAATGCATGCATATTATAGTGGAGGAATGCCAATAACTGTAAAGACTCGTGCGAAGGCCGGATTGCTAGTAAATATTGAATCTAAACCTCTTTAATTATTTGCAGTTCTATTTTCTGTTTCTTATGATGATTGGTACTTAGTAGGACGTTTTATGATCCTTGCGTGCATTAAATTGGTTTCATTTTCGTTCTCATTATATTTTTAGTATCCGACATTACATAGTTTATACATCTTTACGATTTGAATTCGAGTTTCTTGAGTGAGTGTTGAGCTCCAGTAAATACCTTTTGATAAATCCATATGATTTGGTCGTTTGAATAGATGGAACTCACGGTAATGCAAACGAGCAAAATACGTATTATTATGACACCTATTTTAGCGTACCATTTCCAAAAGAATATTATTTTAGAACAATTAAAAAAGTTTATTCGAAATTGAATGTCCGACGCGTAAAAAACTAAAAAATATCTGAAAAAGATTTATTTGCGATTAAATATCATTTATCATTTATACATAGAGCTGTATAGTAAAGAGGCTAGGCTGTTGATTGAACGTTTAATTAAGCTAGTTGTCTGAGACATATCCTTACTAATATTATAAACGCGAAAGTTTATATGTATGTGTGTATGTTTGTTGCTCTTTCACGCAAAAACTACTAAACGGATTTGAATGAAACTTTACAGTAATATAGCTTATATATCAGAGAAAAACATAGGACACTTTTTACTGTAATAATCGGGATACACGCGGTCGGAGCCGCGGGCGAAAGCTAGGATGTATATAACGTAGATAAAAATGACAACGAAGATGTATTAATGAATCAAAGTTAATAAACCTTGCACATGTCATGCATATCAATGTCACAATTTCTGTTCTGTTTTTTTTTCCGATTATCGGTGATAGTCGTCTTAAGTGGTGAACTTTATCAATTGGATTTATGTAAATTGACGTCATCGAATTATCTCTATCTCTCCAGGGTGTCTCTACTACAGACACCCTGAGAGTTCAGCACGAATGGGCCGGCTCAACTGAGGCGGTTACGCAGAAAATAAAAATAAATGAAAAATAAATAAATATTCCCGACATCTTACACAACGCCATCTAGTCCCAAATTAAGCAGAGCTTGTATAATGGGTACGAGACAACCGATATAAATACATACACATAGGTACTTTTTTTTTGTAAATAAATACATATTATACATAGAAAACACCCAAACTCCGAAACAAATACTTGCGGATTACACAACAGTCACCTATGCTACCGCTGCGCCACCGAGGCAATAGACCAACCTACAATGGCAGCATTTGCGCTGTCGTATTTCGAGGGTGATTGTGAGACCACAGGCCCAATAATGCAAAAGCAGCTCACTAAGTCGCCATAGCGTGGGTCACCATGTTGCATACCCTTTACTTTGATTATTGAGGAAGGACGTACTTTGCCGCGATAACTGATAAACAACGCGAGCGGAGCCGCTAAAAAAGGCTAGTCTGTTATGAGTGTTGTGGCTCAATATAACAGGTAAAACTGAAAATAGAATTATTTGTGGGAATGGTTGTAGAGCATCCCATTCTGACGGATACCCGTCTATTACACAATGATTTTTTTCTATTCCAGACAATGTATTCTCTCCATCCATTCTATAAGTTTCTTGTATATATAATTCTAAAAAAATACGTCCCAAATTATTACTATACTTGTAGTATAAAATCGTTCCTTTCTGTTTTTTTTCATGTAGGACAAAATTACGATAGAGGTTGAGGAGAACCGTTTTTAATAAATAATTCAGACTTTTTATGTGTTTTGCGACAACTACCAGATAAGGGCAGATTTTAATTTTTGTTTTTTTTAATAAGGTCAAACGCCTTATGAAAATTGCTTTAAAAATAAATTTATTCGAGATTTGAAACGAACGGAAAGGCGTCCAAATAAATTATTTGTAGGTTTTTTTTACATTGTCCAAAGTTAAAATTTGTACTGTCTCAATACATAGACACTAGTATTCTATCCAGACTTTTTAAACGAAAATCCATATTAATGGATTTCAGAAATCATTAGATTTGGAACTTCAAGAACATTACTGTTGGATCGTCACCCTCTTTGTTTAAATTTAAAAGCCTGTCAAGGTGACACATTGCTTGATGGCAAGACCGAAAGATTTCGAAAGACGCTCCACCTTAGTTTACTCTTAGCTTTATCTGTATTGTATGACACTTTTCATGTTGTATGTATGTATGTAATGATCAACCAGCAGTTGTCAACAGTTACTAAACGTGAACAACGGCGCACAATGGCGGGCGGAACACGTAGAAACATCACACTTCTACACAAACAAGGATATAGACAGATTGATCAGCGACACAGAGGCTACAGTAACAAACGAGCTGGAAGGAGGCGACCGGCAGAAGGCCATGAAGAAGTTAAGAGTGCCACCTTTAGGTGAACAGCAGAGTCCGTGGACTACTTTCAAAGTTGGACTGTTTTCTGGTTCCTTTATCGTCCTACTAATCGCCGTCGTCTTATCTAGTGAGTGCAATTTTTTTACTACCTATATTATAAAAAAAATAAAATTACTCCAATGTTAGAATCATCAACTTTCTAGCCTTTATTATTCCCAAGATTATTAGGGGCTACCAATTTAACCGGTTTTACTTGAACATTTTTTGAACAAAGCGGCCGGCACCAGACGGCGAACTGAATACGAAGGTTGAACTAGTGATCATAACGATTGCCATTCTCCAATCTTAGAACGTCTAATTCTTCTGTAGTTAAATAAATTAATAACCATATGAAATTCAAAGCAACCTGTTACTAAAGAGATTTAGAAACTTCCAATTTTTTTTCTCGCCTTTCTGTAACATACTGCCGTTTTTAAAATAACTTTTTTTATATTGTTTTAAATTTTCATGATGAGTAACATTAAAATAGAAATCTGCGGTAACGCAAGGTAATGGAATGTACTTTTTGTTAGTGAGTATCCGATATTTCGGCGCTGTTGCAAGTGGTCTTGCAAGCAAGATCTTGCAGGTGGGATGTTATTGGCAGACATATCGGTCTACCCTCTTTCGGTGTCTTTTACTACGATCGGTACTAACAAAAAGGTACATGGTGGATATCGCGCAGATTTCTATTTTCATTTTAACACTTTTAATCATTGATTTACCACTAGCCGTAGATAGAGCGCGTCATACAAAAACAAGCCGAGAATTTGTCACCAACTGACTATACATTCCTACACATCGGTATATCGATGTATTACAACCCGTCTAATACAATAGACATCTGGCCGTTATATTATCTATAGCGGCGCGTAGTGCTTTGTAATTCATTCGGATTATACGGCTTGAGTGTTAGAATCGGTGACTTTCGGCTCCATTCGGTATGACGGGAACAAATTTCACCGTATTGAGGCGACAACGCGGCGTCTAGCCTTGTCACACACTGGGGGAAAGGAGTGCACGTCGCGATTTGTGCACTACTTTTCTGTCCCATTTTTTGATCGTCAATGATCGATCTACGGCTAGTGGTAAATCAATGCTTTTAATATATAAAAGCTGCCAAAATGACTCTTCCTGATAGAAAACGTAAGCAGAATTCAAGAGTGGTGGTTAGTATCTTCATTGCGAATGTAGACAATGCAGCATGGTGACCCAGACTGCCCAGTGAGATGCTTCTTCCACCGTTGTTAGGAATAAATATGATATAAATAGGTAGTAGAGCCACGCTGATTTCAGCACGAATGGGCCGGCTCGACCCGGTCAGAACTACCCTCACACAGAAGACCATCCTAATAATGACAGCATTCTTGCTGTCGTATTTCGTTGGTGAGTGTGAGACCGGAGGCCCAATAATTCTGCATCATTCTCCCGCCCTTCGAAGGCCGGGAGAATGATGCAGAATAATCTAACCAGGCCGCCATGGTAAGGGTCACCATACTACATTGCCTACCCTCACAATAAGCATGGTGGCCCCTACTCCTGGATTCTACTCATGCTTTCCATCAGGCAGAGTAGAGTCACTTTGGCAGGCTTAAATATAAAAAAAAAAAAAATATCACTATGATATGATACGATATGATTCCTACGCCGCGTCTAACTGTCTGTCTGTTCATGATAAACTCAAAAACAATATCACCGATTTAAATGAAATTTTGTACGTAAATAGTTTAAAGCCTTAGAAGGTACAAAGACTACTTTTTTTACCGCTTTAGCCGACATAGACGCGGACGCAGCCGCGGGCGAAAGCTATGATATTTTATAAAACCAATTTTCAAACTTTACGACTGTGTCACTTAGAGGTATAATTTACTTTCATTATTGTAGTAGTATTCGAACTTTATTTTGAAAAGATTTGACTTTGTGACACTAATTATCGTTTTTTCACGTTGACTGATTTACCACAGAAATTTATATGATCCATTGAAGACAAAAACTTAAATCTGACTTATAGTTACAGAGCTTATAACGTTTATATAGACAATTAAAGAAACAAACAAAAAACTCGTACGCTATGCAAATTGGAAATACCATGTGGTTTTCAATCAAATCAAGTTAATTCAAATTGCTCGTGCGTCATACAAATAAATCTGAAGGTGTAATTAAAGCAATACTATTTTAATTACAACAAAGAAAGTTCGCAAGCAGATTCAATTGTCATATCGCCGTTTGAATGCTTGAAAAACTCTGAAGCTGTACACCGATTGAATTAAATATTATTTATCTATTCAAGTTATGGTCTGAGAGCTGACAGACTGGGCCTGTATTTCTGGATTAGGTGGTATGGAAGAAATAGCTGGAAAATTTTCAGAATGCCTCAAACACCTACTCCAAAATGTATACCAGCTCTTCTACAATTAGTTTTATTGTCAGCAATGCAATGTCACAATATACATCACCATATACCCAAGTGAAGCGTGGCATGTACAGCTAGTATTATTTATCTATCTAATCTGATATATTTATACGAGCAGAGCTCGGTCACCCAGGTACTATAATAATCGTGTTAACGAGAGTTAAGAGCGGAGATCTTGAACTATCCGGCAAAAACTAATTTGAGTTAGTTATTCGTCTCTGACCTACTTCAACAATTGCTCAAACTCCCGAACTCATCCAAATCGACGGAAACTATTTCGAAATAGTTTCGCACTTCAAGTCCAGGCCGAGTTGATTTTCCTTCAACCTGACTTCACGGTGATCACTATTGGCCCGCGCTAGTCTTATCCAATCCATCCAATAGCAAGTTTAATCCAATCAGGACATGGTAAACGTGCTTGCTGTCGAGAGTATGTTACTGTGAAACCATTTCGAACTAGGGCCTCTGATATTTCAGAGAGTTTCTTGCATTTTATTTCAGTCAACATTTGGTCGATCCAGCTAAATATATCAAAGTACAAAAATCGTCATCGAAATTTACTTGACTTGACTTTTGGTTGATGGCTTTGTGGTAGTGTGGCCACAACTTTGCCAATGTCATGTATTTGAAAGACAAACTGTCAAACGATTTTATAAATGTAGAGCTGTGTAGAGCCAGAAAAAAAAAATACTGTTTTGGAAAATGAGAAAAAGTAATAATTTGTTGTCTTTTATGGAGATAATAAATCATTAATAAACTAGCAATGTAAATACGCATAAAAATACGACAAGGTATAAATAAATATACGTTTTTGAAAATATAATATAATTTTGTTTGCAGTAATACACTTGCTTAGGATATACACAAAAGGAGTGAAAACTCTTGGAAACGGTCGATGTGGCTAAATCATTATTTGGTTATTAGAAGGATACTTTCAAGAAATAATAAAACTTTGATGAATAGAATCCATATTTCAGAATTTTAATACAGTATTAGATTTTACAGATACATGTTTGTGCTTCTAGAAAAATCAACGGAATAATATATTTCACTACACAATTTTCTAATTTAAAATACATATCGTTCTTAAAGAATAATTCAAACTTTATAAAAAACCTGCCAGTAACAAAATACAAAGAGGTTGCTTAACGTGAGATTACTTATTCAACACACCCCCTTAATCTCAGTTAAGCAACAAAAAAAAAAAAAAAAAAAAAAAAAAAAAAAAAAAAAAAAAAAAAAAAAGATTTCAAACATTCTTACACATTCTTACTTCCACAACTACAAACACCTATATCCTGACAACAACAATTTAGAAATTATAACAACAAACTCTTACAAGCTCCAATAACCACATCAACAAACTCAAACACCAACAACTCCAATAAATACTCCGACAACTCCAACAAAACTACAACACCAACTCCAACAAAACTACAACACCAACTCCAACAAAACTACAACACCAACTCCAACAAAACTACAACACCAACTCCAACAAAACTATAACACCAACTCCAACAAAACTACAACACCAACTCCAACAAAACTACAACACCAACTCCAACAAAACTACAACACCAACTCCAACAAAACTACAACACCAACTCCAACAAAACTACAACACCAACTCCAACAAAACTACAACACCAACTACAACACCAACTCCAATAACTCCTTCAACAATAACTCCAATAACTCCTACAACAATAACTCCAATAACTCCTACAACAATAACTCCAATAACTCCTACAACAATAACTCCAATAACTCCTACAACAATAACTCCAATAACTCCTACAACAATAACTCCAATAACTCCTACAACAATAACTCCAATAACACCAATAACTCCTACAACTCCAATACCAACAAACAGCTCCAACTCCAACAAACAGCTCCAACTCCAACAAACAGCTCCAACTCCAACAAACAGCTCCAACTCCAACAAACAGCTCCAACTCCAACAAACAGCTCCAACTCCAACAAACAGCTCCACTAAACAGCTCCACTAAACAGCTCCACTAAACAGCTCCACTAAACAGCTCCACTAAACAGCTCCACTAAACAGCTCCACTAAACAGCTCCACTAAACAGCTCCACTAAACAGCTCCACTAAACAGCTCCAACACCAGCTTCAAATCAAATCAACCATTTATAACATTAACATTCATCATATCATCTCAACTCTTTCAACAAACAAACCAAAAGTTTTAATAATAACCAACCACAATTAAAATTATTAAACATCAATCAAAACCATGACATTCTCTTTCAACAGATTTACCTTTTATGATTATAACAACCTTTTATAATCTCCAACCACAATTTATAAATTATTAAACACCAAACAGTACTATACTCTTTCAACAGATTTACCTTTTTAATATAACAAACCTTAAAATACAAAAATACACTATAAAGGAAAAAATTAAATGTCAAAAATTCTGTCAAAAAATTCTGTGAAAAATGTATCTAAAATATTCCGTTTTTTTAAATTAATTGAATAACAAAATATGAAATTAATTTTCCCTTTACACCAATTTCACACACACGCTTCCACTGCGCGACTCTGCTATTATCTCACACCCCCTTAAACTAGCATACTTACACAAATATTTAGAATAAAAATACCTAAAAAGACCTAATGACATACATATATATTATGACGAGAGAATAACACCAACTAACTTAATCTTCATCACCTCCATCAACACCATCGTGACCTCCATCATCACTTATCTTCATCTCCATCGTGACAACAATATATCCATCTCATCTTCGTTTTCAACTCCATCACCTCCACCATCGCTATCGTGACATCCATCATCACCACTTCTACAACTTCATGATCACCTCCATCATGATCATTAAAAACATCAGCTTTACCAAAGCATCAACAAACTCCGTCTCCTCCTCATTTATCTCATGAGCTTCACCAAAAACAACAACCTCCGTCTCCTTCTCATTTCTCATCAGCTTCACGAAGAACATCAACCTCCGTCTCCTCCTCTTGGTCTCATTTTTCAATTTTTTTATTTTTTTAAAATAATTCGTCCTTTCTTTTCTATATCTTTAATAAAAATTCTCATTACTCACATTAGTTTCTTCACTTTGTTCATTTTTCAATTTCGTAATTTCATTTTACAATTTTCTTCCGGGGGCTTTTCACTTTTCTACATCCTTAATAAAAATTCTTTTTCCTGGTATCGTGCTGGGCCCATAACCTCTTGGAAACGGTCGATGTGGCTAAATCATTATTTGGTTATTAGAAGGATACTTTCAAGAAATAATAAAACTTTGATGAATAGAATCCATATTTCAGAATTTTAATACAGTATTAGATTTTACAGATACATGTTTGTGCTTCTAGAAAAATCAACGGAATAATATATTTCACTACACAATTTTCTAATTTAAAATACATATCGTTCTTAAAGAATAATTCAAACTTTATAAAAAACCTGCCAGTAACAAAATACAAAGAGGTTGCTTAACGTGAGATTACTTATTCAACAAAAACACGCGTTATAAGTAATTTAATGGACGTGGGGAGAGGAATATGAGCAGGAATAAATTTATAAATGGGAAATCTGGTCCTGGGGATATTAAAAAATATATGGTTCGCTGTTCCTTCGTCAAGTCCACATTCGCATATAGAACTATCCTTAATTCGGAGTTTTGCCAAAAAGACCGGGGTACATGAGTGATTAAGTGTTAGCCGACAAATTGTGGAAGTAATGACATTATACAATTTTTTAAATTTGGCAAACCAGGTTTTGAGAGGAATTTCTGGTTAAATGTCACCATAAAATTGACCCTTGACGGTTTTAGACATAAGCCACAATCTAGACCACGAATCTAACAGCCACGATTTAAGGGATGAACAGATATCATAGGAGTATATTTGAGAATAATCCTGAGCACCGGCATTAATAGTAATAGGTCTTTACCTATGAAGTTGCCGTTTTGTATGCAATAAGTGAAAGTACTTATTTTTTCAAACTTTTTTATTTCTTTTATTCGAAGTAATCACCCATGCAATCGACGCATCTCTGCCAACGCATTGGCAGTTTATTGATGCCCATCTTGTAAAAATCAGCTGGATGGGAGGCAACAAACTCTTCAAAGACATTTTGTACTACGTCACGGGAATTGAATTTTTTACCCACTAAAAAGTTGTCTAAATTTTTTTACCTTGCCAATTTGTCGCAAATGGATCAATATTGTTTTGATGCTTACATTAAAAGCTGCTGCTAGCTCAGCTGTAGATTGAGTTTCGTCAGCTTCCACAATCGCCTTTAATTCATTATTGTGAACCAAAGTCTCCGGAGTCTCACGAGCTTCATTCTTCAAGTCAAAATTTCCAGAACGGAACCGGGAAAACCAATAACGGGTTGTGCGTTCGTTTGTACAGTTCTCTCCGTAAACGTTTTTGATATTACGTGCCGTTTGTGTCGCGTTGGTGCCACGACGAAACTCATATTCCATAATTACACGAATTTTTAAAGTATCCATTATGACGAAAAATGTTCAAATGTAATGAAAATACAACGCTAATCAAAAAACAAAAGACTGAGTTTGTAAATAGAATGTCATGGTTTTAAAACAAAATTAATTTGAATTTAGAATACAGAGCCATTACAAACTTTTTTTTATTTGAAATGACCAGTACTGAAGAAAGGCAATTTCATAGGTAAAGACCTAATATTTTTCGCACATGAGTCTGCAGTCTCGTTTCATGAAATTCCTGAGTGACCAGGAATCTAAGCCAAGACAACGATTATTTCTAATTCCTGGCATTGAAATAAAAGTTGTCTAATCTTAAGGATAATAGGAGATCTGGGATTTGATCGGAACGGATTTGAAAGAATAGATTGGAGGCAGCTTTTAGAATCTGAAAAAAAATTATGCTATTGCTTAAATTATGGGCTTTTATGATAGAAACAGCTTCCAAAATAGCTATTGACTCACCTGTGAAGACAGAGGAACATCAAAACTTAATTAAGGAAATGTATGTGGTCAAAGTTTACTAATTGTCATTATTTTAGAGAATTTGCAGAACGTGATGCAAAGGTCATCTTAAGTTTTTATAATACACTAACTTTTTTCCGCGGAATCTCTTGGCTATCGCGGTCAAGAGGAACCTCCATTTGCATGACAAATTTCATTGAATTTAGTTCAGCGACTTAGCCATGGAAGCATAATAGACAGAGTTATAATATTAGTTTCGATAGATGTCTGTTACTATACAATAGAGGTTAAAGATGTTACGCCGCTTTTTACTGCGTCATGTGTCGTGGGTTCGAATCTCACGTGGGATAATAATATGTTTGAATCACAAATTGTTGTTCTGAGTCTGGGTGTTCTTTGCGTCCGTTTAATGTATGTTTGTATAGTCCCCCGCGACACAGGAATATATATTCTTATGCGGGAGTTGTTTTTTTTTAAATGCCGCAGAACATAATTTTATGATAATTAAAGTATAGCGTATGTGTTTTATCGGTTTAAATTAATAACAATCGCAACATTGAATTGCTAGTTAGTATTATTAACAACAATAAAATCCACCAATCGCTTCATATGATTCATAACTGTTAGCGATTCTTAGAGCTCCATAGCTCTAAGAATCGCTTGTGGTAGGTATATTATTAATTAGTAAATTGTTATTTTTCAACGTTTTATTTGCCTATGTGAAATACTTTCCTGTATGTATTTTTAAGTATGTCATATGTATGTAGGCATGCGAGTGTATAACACGCCTGTTACGATAAAATAACATGAGTTGATCCTGGCATGGTTTTTTATACATGAGCCTTTTGAACTGACTTTACTCCGATGATTAAAAGCAAGAGCGGAATCTCATAGTGATCGTCATACTTGGTTACCCATATTATGGCCTATTCAGAAGCTTTCGCATGATTAGACCTCTAATCTTCAGCAGAACTAGCGATCAAATATGAGACCGCACTTAGACCCTTGACTGTACCAATTCCGCAACGATATGTAAACATGTATAAGAACCTGCTAAATCTCTAATAACATAATACACCTAATCTTTTCGGAATATAAACATTATAAAATCAGAAAACACAATTACATTTTATGGTAGGGGAAATCTTCTTAGGTATATCTCAAATTGGCAAACTTAATAAACTTTATTACCATAGTCACCCACGTGTGTACTTATTATAAACTGACCACAGATAACATTATAACCATAATAAACGACTAATACCATGTACAATATTTACGTCCTTGTAGATTGCGGTTATTTAAATGCCTTGCCGTTTATTTGCAAACAGCACGTCATAACGTAAACTACTAAAGTTATTGCCTTACCCTTGAGACTTTCATAAGTTTACTTAAATAGGTATTGAAGTTAATCTTTAATAACCTTAACCTGTCATTTACTTGGAGCTAGCTCATTTGTTCGATGAACTGTGCGACGAAACTTTTAAATAGGTTTTATACTCGTAATGCAATGTGAGAGAGCTGTCTCGGCATGTATGACAATGCTTGGCTTGGCGTATTACCGCGACGTTAAGTAATTTATAACTGACTTCAAAAAGGAAAAGAGGAGGTTCTCACTTATGTAAGGTTGTGAGGTTTCGGTTGGTCTGTTGGTAGTCTAACATTAATAGAAAAGTAAAAGAACAAAGTTCAATATAGCCGGTGGCGTGGCCATGTCGAAAACTGACAAGAACGAGGGGATAAGAGACCCTGTTTGAGCTTTTACGGCCTCTTGTTACACAGTTTCCATCCTTATTACGAAGTATCTCACACTGATTTTAAAAAACTGCATGGATGGCGTAATGGTTTAAGCGGTTATCTCTCATCTCATCGTTGCGCTAAGTGTTGTAGGTTCAAACCCCACATGAGACAATGTGTTATCCTTCGCCCAGGTCGTCACGGGTGGAGTCCAGAAGGAAATCCCCTCCCTGGACTCCTTCCAATACAAAGGCGCAGAGAGGGTCACACCGTGTGGTTTTAGTCGGTTCGAGTCCGACACACCACCCCGCCGTAACCCCCGACGGGGTGACGGTCCGCAGGGATTTCCACACGTAAAAAAAAAAAAAGGTCGTCACGGGTGTTTTTTATGCCCGTTTCATCTGTTTGTAAAGTTCTCCGCTAAATAGGAATATTTCTAGTGCGGGATTTATCGTTAAAAAAATATTTTTAGCTAGCGAGTAGATGTGATACACAAAAAAGTGTGTGTGTCAGCTGCGACGCATGACTGAGCTTTATTTGGTATATTTGGTACGCTTCTGTATGTTGCGCACTTATACCTACTACGTTCAACGAAACATCTAAATGCCATTATATTATTAACAAAAGGTAAAACGTTGTTTGTGTTAATACTTTATTAGACGACATAACTGATGACAAAGCGCTGCAGCGTAACGCCTCACTCTTATTAAAACGGTAGATTTTACCCTAGATAAAATTTTCATACCGCCTGCTAAATATGAAAATCGTTTCTTAAAGACTAAACGAGAACTCGAAAAACATAACGAAACATAGCGTAGCAGATAAAAATTGGCGTAAACAACATTTACAACTTATTTATTTGTCGTTTGTTTGATAATGAATTGGCTACTATATACGTTCCGCTATTCATACGTTGCCTTTATGGTCCAAGAGCCCAGAGCGATCAGACATAACTTATTTTCACATGGATGAAACCTTAACTACTCAGTAGCGTCTAGTGTACTTTTAAATATATGCGTGTTTGTGGAACTAGATCTGTGACACCTGGGCAGATATCAGGTGAGAAAGGTAACTAAAAATAAGAGTTATCTAACTTAAATTAGTATGGCTGATCTTTATATATATATTGTAGAATATTATTCTAAACTAGTTTCATAAAGTGTCAGACACTTTTCATGGACCAGAGCTTGTGTCAGACGCTTTAAAGATCGACAAAAAATTAATGAACTTTACTTATTTTTACATGTCTGATTTTTTAATATGTTATTAAAGTAACTATTACAAAGTTACATTTCATCAGTCAGACAAATTCGAGTGACCAAACATCCCTTAAACACAAAAATTATTCAGCCGGGAGTGCGATCATCATGCTATTTCAGAGCGAGTGAGACGTCCACAGCAACAGCTTGGATCCCGTTTTTTAGGGTTCCATAGCCAAATGGCAAAAAACGAAACCCTTATAGATTCGTCATGTCTGTCTGTCTGTCTGTCTGTCTGTCCGTCCGTATGTCACAGCCACTTTTTTCGGAAACCATAAGAGCTATACTTTTGAAACTTGGTAAGTAGATGTACTCTGTGATCCGCATTAAGATTTTTACATAAAAATAAAAAAAAAAAACAATACATTTTGGGGGTCCCCATACTTGGAACTGAAACTCAAAAAAATTTTTTCATCGAACCCATCGAGTAAAAAAATTAAATGTAATGAAAATACTTACTAATTTCAATCTAAGATTTTCGCATTCTTGTTTCAATAACATGGGCTTCAACATTAAGTTGTTAATTATTAAATATTAAAGTGAATTCATTTATTGCATGTATTTGTGATAGGTGGATATATGAGGATCCATTTTATTTTATAAGGAAATATCTTTATTTTATTGTAAAAAAGATACCAGATAGAAATAGATATAAACAAAATATTACCACTACCAAAAAAATATCACTATGATTACTAATTACAGCAAATATCTCCAAATCATCGACGCAGTCATTAGAATAAACAAATAAATTAATTAAAAAAAAATTGCAGTAAATTGCAGTTTACGATTTATGACGTATTAAAAAAAAACTACTTACTAGATCTCGTTCAAACCAATTTTTGTTGGTAGTTTGCATGGTAATGTACAACATACATTTTTTTTAGTTTTGTCACTCTCTTATTTTAGAAGTTAGAGGGACACACACACACACATTTTTCCACTTTGGATGTGTCTCTCGCGCAAACTATTCAATTTAGAAAAAAATTATATAAGAAACCTCAACATCATTTTTGTATACCTATCCATAGATGGGGTATCTATGGATAGGTATAGGTACGATATATACACGTATGGGTTCGATGAAAAAAATTTTTTTGAGTTTCAGTTCCAAGTATGTATTGTTTTTTTATGCAAAAATCTTAATGCGGTTTACAGATTACATCTACTTACCAAGTTTCAAAAGTATAACTCTTATGGTTTTCGAAAAAAGTGGCTGTGACATACGGACGGACAGACAGACAGACAGACATGACGAATCTATAAGGGTTCCGTTTTTTGCCATTTGGCTATGGAACCCTAAAAACGGGATCCAAGTTGCTGTGGACGTCTCACTCGCTCTGAAATAGCATGATGATCGCACTCCCGGCTGAATAATTTTTGTGTTTAAGGGATGTTTGGTCACTCGAATTTGTCTGACTGGTGAAATGTAACTTTGTAATAGTTACTTTAATAACATATTAAAAAATCAGACATGTAAAAATAAGTAAAGTTCATTAATTTTTTGTCGATCTTTAAAGCGTCTGACACAAGCTCTGGTCCATGAAAAGTGTCTGACACTTTATGAAACTAGTTTAGAATAATATTCTACAAAATATATATAAAGATCAGCCATACTAATTTAAGTTAGATAACTCTTATTTTTAGTTACCTTTCTCACCTGATATCTGCCCAGGTGTCACAGATCTAGTTCCACAAACACGCAGGTATTTAAAAGTACACTAGACGCTACTGAGTAGTTAAGGTTTCATCCATGTGAAAATAAGTTATGTCTGATCGCTCTGGGCTCTTACTCTATTACGTTTGAATAAGCAATCATGTGTGTATTTTAAACACATTGTTTATTATCATTTGTTTGTAAACATCTCGAAATACTCTGACCTTGATCGTGGCTACGATTTAAATAGTAATCAATGAAGTAATGTGTTGTGTAAAAATATAATATGTAGATTACTACTTGGAATGTCAACGAACTCATTAGCTGTCCATTCATTTCGAATTTTAAACTCGTCGTGTCAATTCATAGAATTTGGTCTGTAAAGTTGATACAAATAAAATGTGGCATATTGCAATGCCCTCTACCGGAGAACCACCGACCTACGAAGTAACGAAACTACGTAACTACTAATCCTGAATCGCAATATATGTATATATTTTTGCGCCTAATAATTAAACAACTTCCCAACATCAACTGTTAGGACCCAGGTATGATTACCGCCTGGTCGGAGGACCCCGTCTTTGTATTAGAAGGACATGACACATGACACTCGGTCCTCCACAAAAATATCAAACCTGGATTTTGAAAGTCGTAGACTCAATAAATCTCAGTCGTTTTTAATACCACGTCTGTATAAATGGGCGATAAAACAACACTAAATTCCTATTTTTGTTTTATTGAACTTCTATATATGTGGTAGTACTTTACGAATTGTGTTGCTCTTAATACCCGCTGTACCCATTTTTCATATAGATGCTAGTTTCCACTTCGAATAATTTATAATGTTTCTTTCCAGTATTATTCCATGAAAACGGCATCGAGTACTTCAAAACAGCCTTCAGATTGTACAGAGGCCCATTCCTATTAGTCGAATTTATATTTTTAATCGGAATCAACGTGTATGGATGGAGATCGTCAGGGGTGAATCATGTACTTATCTTCGAATTAGACCCTAGAAATCATTTGTCGGAACAAGATTTGATGGAATTGGCTGCCATTTTTGGAGTCGTATGGGCTCTTAGTATATTAAGTTTTGTATACAGTGCGAGTTTGAGTATACCACCGTATGTGAACCCGTTGGCGCTGGTGTTGATAATGTTGGCGTTTCTCTTGAATCCATTCAAAGTGTTCAGACACGAAGCCAGATTTTGGTTTCTAAGGATATGTGTGAGTATTCTTCTTTTTTTTCAAGTTGTTTATTTTTCTGATGATTACGGGAATAACAATTTATATAGCAGGTAATTAGGATAAATTAGAACTTAGTACATGGGAGAGATACTTTCTGCTCTCATGCTTTCCATCAGGCACGTTAGAGTCACTAAGGTAGGCTAAATATAGAAAAAAAAGATAAAACAAATTTGTAAAGTTGAGATAGAGAGAGAAAGAGAAAGAGAGAAGAATAGAGAATTGATAGAAATTATAGTTTCTCTTGTCTCTTGTCTTGTTTTTAATATGCATCTATAATCTATATAATATATATAAAATAAGTAGGCCAATACCTCCTTTTCAAGGAGAGGCCTATGTCCAGCAGTGGACTGTTAAAGGCTGTTGATGATGATGATGATGAATCTATATAAAGACTCAAAAGATATAGATACATTTAACAGTTTAGCCGCATCAGTAGCTCATTGCAAATTCGTCGTTCATCTGTTCAAAGGTACTACAGGTAAATTAGCTTGGAGAAATTTTTGCGTTTGTAGTAGTGTATGGTCACGTGGCACCTGCGGACAGCGTAAACTGGTTTATTCTGGTTTTGTGCGTGTTTCCACTGTCCACTATCAAGTGTCGATTTTTTGCTTTAGATTGAAATATCTCGAAAACGGTGCGTCCTAGGCCAAAAATAACAAAAAATTTGACCCCCCCATACACCCCCGGAGTTTTAAAAACCTAGATGAAAGGAAAAAAAAAAAAAAAAATATCGGTCTCTCCTCTGTGAAGTTTCACTTCTATCGTGTGTGAATCGCACACACAACTTTTTTTTTTATAAAGTCAAAAGAGTCAAAACCTTTTTCTTTAAAATAAAAACTTGTTTTTATTGAAAACAAAAATCAGAGTGTTGCTAGGGATAAGTATAAAATTAAATAGTAATGTTAGGATATCGAAACATTTTTGTATAGGCCAGAACGATATAGTGGAAACGCGCTCTAAGATCTGAGTAATACACACACCACTACATATGCAAAAATTTCTCGAGACTAATTTCACTGTAGTAGTCGACATAACAGGTTTCATTAAAATACTGCAGGAATCGGAAATAAAAAGATTGTGCTGCTAACGTCGGGCTGGTTTTGATGTGTAATAAAAGGGTAGCCATGTAAACACAGAGTCTCGAAGAGTAAGCGGGTAACGAGGTAGTCTATGGGTTATTTATAACTGTCTTTTTGAATCATAACAAAAAAATGGATGTCCTTACTCATGATAAAGTAATTGAATTTGTTTGACTAAAACGTGTCCAGTATATCTAAATATAATCTAAGATCTAAATAGAGATTACTTTTAGCAATAAGGTTGCCATTTCAGGTTCATTAATAATAATTTAAGTTCTCTTTTTTTCTTTTATATTTAAGACTACCAAAGTGACTGTGGTCTACCTGCGGTCACCATCCTCATTGTGAGGCTTGGAAATGCAGCATGGTGACCAATGCCATGGCTGCCTGGTCAGATGTTTCTGCATTATTCTCCCGGCCTCCTTGTATTGTATATCCTTGGCTCTAGTATAAATCCATAATACGGTATACTAATAAAGAGTTTTCTATCAATTTGCTGACGCTATCGTTTAAGAAGATTTTTTCGTATCCGACTTTTCGTGTAAGCGATAAGATAGGTTTAAACAAACAATCAGGCAAACGGTCCAATTTTATTGCATTAGTATATATCAGCAAGATTATCAAGAGTCTTCAAGTGGACAGATTAGATTACAATAGTATTTTTATGTTATTTGAAATCAATTGTTTGCAATGGCGCTATCAGATACGTGTACAAATTGAGTATATAATCAATTTGATCGATTTAGATGAATATTGGTATGGAGATAGATTGAACCTTGGAGAAGGCCAAGATTACTATGTATTTCTCGCTATAATCGACAATGGCATGCTAGTAGAGCATCGCATAAAAGCTAATATAAAAATAAAATACCTTTAAATATCTTACACAATGCCATCAAATCCCAAACAAGCTTCTGAATCAGAATCAGTAAAAGCTAGATCGACGAAAAAGTCCACAACAATTTACGATACAATATCTCATATCAATAAATAAATAAATAAATATTTCGGAGATCTCACACACAACGTCATCTAGTCCCAAACTAAGCAGAGCTTGTAATATGGGTAACTAAACAACTGATATAAATATATAAACATATTTTTTTTGTAAATACATACATATTATAAAAAGAAAACATCCAAACTCCGAAACAAATATTTGTGGATCACTCAAACATTTGGTCTGACCCGGGAATCAAACCCGAGACCCCTTGATCAGCAGTTGCATACGCTAACCACTAGACAGTCAGATATGGTCAGATATGGTGATGTATATAGTGACATTGCATTGCTGTGCTTTGTCATCGTGAATTGTGATTAAGTGATAATGAGTCATTATATCAAGACTCTTTTAGTAGATGAAGTGATGATAAGTAATTGACTATTCGAGTACAATTATTTAAACGTAATAATGGAGTTGGTTACGTATTTTCAACGATTGAGCCGCATGGAAAATTATGTTTTACGAATGTTTGTATGACCTGTGTATTATTTTTCTTCGATACTCTCCGTAGTCGAAACGGCGTGATAGATATTGGCTACGATAGTGTCGTTAGAGTAGTCTTAATTACGAGAATGATAAATCCGCTATGTAAATTTTCAAGTGCATTTACACCAAACCAAACCTTCTTTAGGTTTGGTTTTTTTCAGTAATTGGTTTATTAAACTATTTGCGACCCTGAGTTCCCTTTAACATTAAAGGGATAAATATATAAAAAGATCATCAGACCTGCCGTCCTGCATGGATCTGAGTGTTGGCCAACAAAGAAAATGGATGATAGACGCCTACATGTGGCTGAAATGCGAATGATGAGATGCATGTGTGGTGTGACCAGAATGGACAAGGTGAAGAATGAGTTTATTATAGGAAGCCTGAAAGTAGCACCATTAGATGAAAAGTTGAGAAGCAAGAGATTATCCTGGTATGGACATGTGATGCGTAGAGAGGAGCAAAATGTAGTAAAGAAAGTTTTAAGTATAAAAGTTGACGGATATAGGAGTAGCGGGCGACCAAAGAAGAAATGGATGGACTGCGTGAAAGAGGATATGGCCAGAAAAGGAATAATCAGTGAATTGACGAGTAATTGAGAAGAATGGAAGAAGAAAATTCATTGCACCTACCCCAAATAAATTTGGGAAGAGGGTAGGAAGATGATGATGATAATGATGATGTTTATTATAGTAACCTTCATTGATATTTGGGTAAAAAGAATAGAATAGAATAGAATACAATAAACGTTTATTGGTTTTAGTATTACAGATTTGCAAAACAAATACACAAAAACTATAATACCGAAAGCAAAAGGTCCAAGCGTCAGCTAATGCTTGGATATCACATGGATTACCAAGCGCTGGTTTTCAGCTTAAACCTTCAACTCCCGTTTACAAATGTAACTTATTTTAAAATATTATAATATGAAATTCTTTCATGATCATACATTACAAAAGGTATTAATAAAATGTTAATGAGAGTGTTTGCGACACACACTGAAAGTAGATTTCAGATATGGAAAGTTCATCCAACAAGTACAGACTAATGAGACTGTAAAAACGCCAAGGATAGTTTTTAAGCTTTTAAAATTTTTAAAATTATAATATAAATTAATTAGTTGCTGTATGTCTAAAGGAGTCTAGTGTTATGTTTTTGGATTTCAGTTAAAAATTGTTTACATTTATTTTTAAATACGACTGTGTTTTTTATAACTCGTAAAGGAGGTGGTATGATGTTCCAAATCTTTGATGCAGCGTATTTGAAACACCCCTTATATCCCTGTGTCCTATGTCTCGGTATAACAAGTTTCAAAATTACTTTAGACCTAGTATTTAAACGGTGCGCGTCCGCACACCAATATAGCTTATCGTATAGATACAAGGGACATTTGCTAGTGATTATCTTATGTGTGAAGCATAATAGATGTTGTAGACGTCGTGATTCCATATTTAAATGTCTCTTCTCGTTTATTATTGGAGAGATGTGTGACCATTTTGGAACTTTATAACAGAAACGTATACAAGCGTTTTGGACACGTTGAATGCATTTTTTTGTATTTTGAAGAAGTCGGGGTCCATAGACGACGTCGCAATAGTTAAAAGATGATAGAACCAACAGATCCGAAAGCAACCTCCTAACGTCCTCAGAGAGAAATTCTCGAATCCCATATAAAACTTTTAACCTATAAAAAGCATTCCTCATCAGTCCATTTATATGCTCCGCAAAACGCAGCTCTTGATCCATCACAAGTCCCAAATTCCTTGCAGTCTTAACTCTTTCAAGTGTTTCTCCATTAAACTTAAGTGATAATTGACTGCCTGCAGTCTTTATTTGATGCTTAGTACCCATCAACATCCATTTTGTTTTTGTGGCGTTAAGGACTAACGTGTTTTTCTTTAGATGAACAGTTTATCTTTAGATGCCCTTTTAATCCCCGAGCTTTGGAAAATTTACTGGTTTTAATTTTATGCCTCTGGTATAAGAATTCAGACATAATTTTATAAATTTATTTTTAGATTAGACTGAACAAAACAGCTATATCACAGTCCACTTTACGCTTCAATCGAGGTTATGGATTTATTTTGAAGAAATAAGTGTTAATTGGCCGTTACGTATGTGCGTAGGCAAGCGCCTTGAGCATTTTAACATAAATATGATTAGTTGCGAAAAAAGGTGATTTCAGAGTAATTTGTAAGCCTTTAGACTGAATTACCATAATTCGAATTTCGAAGACACTTTTGACTGACTATCCTCTGAACAGGATGGCAATTCTTTCTAATATGAATTCCTAATAAATATAATCTTATTAAATTTGTATTTTCATTAAATGTGGGTGATCTACTAACTATTATTTATTTATTTATGAAAAGTACGCTTACAGATTCTGCCGATACATTTTAAATATCAGGAGATTAGTTCATATAAATCTAGACAGTGATCCAAATTTAGTATGCATATACAACATGAGTAAATACAAAATACATAGTGCGTGGTATAAACAAACTTCCTGCATTATTATACCTTAAACTTAATACGAGATATCAACTCTATCTATAGCCTTTTACCATGAAGAGGTCTTCTCCTTCCTTTACAGGATAACACGTGTTCCCCTTGGAATTTAGAAGTCATCTTTTCAGAGTGGTAAAAATTCACTCTCTAAATCACCTTTCTTCTTGTGCCAAGCAGCTAAAAATTACAACTAGAGCTCACTACCAGCGCAATGTTTCTCTCCCACTGTGATCCCTCGTCACTTACTCGTGGCGTGAAAAAGCATCTCACTAGGCTAACGTAGACTAGAACGAAAATGGTGGATGGTCTTGGCTTCAGGCATATTGAGGAGTAGAGCAATTTTGGTAGACAAAAAAAATGAAATAAAAGTATCCTGATGAATAAAGTACACCAGAACATATCCCATAATTAATTATCCTTAGTGAGAATCAAACCTTATGTGACTCAGAAGTCAGGTTCACCAACCGATTAAACCTAAGATAGAACCACCTTACAGACTTAAGTTACGATTGGGAGGTGGTACTTTAGGTATGAGGATGAATTTCTTAGGTAATAATCTAAGTCAGCAGAGCCACGCTAATTTCAGCACAAACGGGCCGATCCGACCGGGGTGGTAATACACTCAGATAGAAGACCAACCTAAAATGTCAGCATTTGTACCATAGTGTTGGTCACCATACTACATTTTCTGTATTCATCTAGATTTTGCTCGCGACTTCGCCTACGTGTTATTCTGATGTATAACTTTGATTGCTCTTTTCACTCCCATGTTTTATTATTGTATTTTAGGGTCGGATCCTAGCTGCACCGTTTATGCCGGTGTTGTTCGCTGACTTCTGGCTGGCCGATCAGTGGAACTCCTTCGCAGCCGGCTTCATCGACTTCCATTACCTCATAGCATTCTATGTTGTCGGGACCGATTGGCTTACCGTCGATAGTGAGTATTTTCTGTTTGTTTTTAAAAATTAGCAGATTTTAACTAAGCGCTTATGAATATATGTATATACATACAACAACAAAAAAATAGTTTTTATTTTTTTATCTGTCAGTTTGTTCTGCCTAATCACTGGAACGGTTGCACCAATTTTTACGGAACTTTACTAGCAGATAGCTGACGAAATAAGGAGTAATTTCTCTTAGACAACAGTTATTGTAGACAAGCTGGGCCAATAAATGTTTTGGTCTTATTTCCTTATGTGCTGTATACAACTGTTGTTTTCTTTTATAGATGTGTTCGAAACCACCAACTGGTTCATAATCAGCCGGGCCGTAGTGAACATAATCCCGGCGTGGACACGTTTCTTCCAATGCCTCCGACGATACAGAGACAGCCGAGAGGCGTTCCCGCATCTGGTCAACGCTGGGAAGTATTCGACGACATTCTTTGTGGTTCTATTTGCGACCTTACGGACTGTGTTCAGGATTCAACGTACGTATTTATGTAATATGACATCTCTCTGTAGGCTTATAATTTGTTTTTATTTTTTTTCTGTACTGCATTTTATTTCTTCTCAAATGTCATTCAAATCTGATCAAAGGTATAAAATTGAAAAATTGAAAATAAATACATTTTGGATTAATATATTAATTATCACAATCATCTTAATCCTAGCCTTTATTGTTTCCAACATATTTAGGGTCGGCTACTAGTTCAACCGGTTTTACCTGAATATCAGTTTATGACTGAGAGCGACTGGGTTCGGACCTCCGCAACCCTCAGGCTGAAATTCGACGGTTGAACCAGTTGTTAGTCCTTTTGAGGGTACTGATTGCCATAGATATTCATGATATGATTGCCATAAATAACACATATTATCACAATCATCATCAATAACCCATTTCCTCATTTCATTCATTCATTTCATTTCCTCATTAACTTCCTTTCGAGGCTCCACCTGGTCCCTCGGCTTATAGTACCTGAAGCGGCGTGCGGTTTTAGTCGGTTCGAGTCCGACATAACCATCAACTGGTGGTATCCGGGGGGATTTCCGCACGAAATGAAAAAAAAGGGTGACCGGATTAGTTTACAAATGATTCCCTACTACAATGAAACTACCTTATAAATGGTCCCTTTTCTAGGCGGCTACGAGATCAGCCAATCACAAGTAGTACCGTTAAAGGCCGATGGGCCATTGAACCACAAACATTGCTTACTACCAGGTGGGCTGTAGTCTTCCCTTCTGTAGTCTGAAAATAATAGCAGTTGTCTTAGTACTAATATAGTCTACTCGTATTAATTTTTAAAAGTAATATTAGTTCTAATTTAGAATAATATAATTTAACTCTTAGGTAAAGATTTGTGGTTTAAGTTTTACAAAAGTGAGCGCAAACTTAGTCAATTATAACATAGATTAATAGTAAATAGTGCCTGTAACTTTATTACCGAAAAGGAAGTAAGTGTTAACGGAGTAAGTACCTCATTTCATTCATTCATTTCATTTCCTCATTAACTTCCTTTCGAGGCTCCACCTGGTCCCTCGGCTTATAGTACCCGAAGCGGCGTGCGGTTTTAGTCGGTTCGAGTCCGACATAACTATCAACTGGTGGTATCCGGGGGGATTTCCGCACGAAATGAAAAAAAATGGTGACCAGATTAGTTTACAAATGATTCCCTACTACAATGAAACTACCTTATATATGGTCCCTTTTCTAGGCGGCTACGAGTTCAGCCAATCACAAGTAGTACCGTTAAAGTCCGATGGGCCATTGAACCACAAACATTGCTTACTACCAGGTGGGCTGTAGTCTTCCCTTCTGTAGTCTGAAAATAATAGCAGTTGTCTTAATACTAATTTAGTCTATTGATTTTTAAAATTAGTAATAGTTCTAATTTAGAATTATATAATTTAACTCTTAGGTAAAGATTTGTGGTTTAAGTCCTACAAAAGTGAAATTTAGTCAATTATAACATAGATTATTAGTAAATAGTGCCTGTAACTTTATTACCAAAAAGGAAGTAAGTAATAACGGAGTAAGTACGTATGTTTGTATCAAAGAGTACATTCGATTAATACAAATCTCAAAATCAAACACCACCTGACCATTTACGTCACATGTCGTTTCGACCAATCAAATTTAAATTTCCCTCCCTTATTTTTAATTTTTAATTTAATATTTTCTGGGTTTAAATAATAACTAAATTTAAAAAAAACCTTTTACTCACTTTTACACACTTACACATACAAAAAAAGTTGTATTCACTTCAATAATCTATACATATAATAAATCTGTAGAAAAGTCATTTTTGTACATTGAAGAAATTGAAACAAAAAATAGCCAGCGTGTGAAAAGATAAGTAACAGAACCCATTTCCATCATTTTTGAAATTTTTGTCTGTTTGTCTGTTTGTCTGTTTGTCTGTTTGTTTGTGCGCACATCACGTAAAATCTACGAATTCAATGCTGACAATGTTTATATACAAAAATTATACGCAACTTGAGGTTTAACTTAGTTTTTGTTTCATCGAAATCGGTTCACTCTATCAAAAGATATGATTAATTTAGTGAGTTCAAGAAGTAAAATATTACGTTACGCAATTAAGTATAGTACTTGCAACGACATCTTAAGACTAAAAATAGAACTAATGTTGATAGTTGAAATCTAAATCCGATAGATGGCGTTGTGCAAATGACGTCATTTTCTGAATCGCGGTGTTAAGATTTTCCGCGCGAGGATGACGTCCACCGTGTTTACTAGGCAAATTGGGTTTCGTTAGGTGTCTTAAAAGTTCTTGCGTGTGTCGTAAAAGTTCTTTGGTTGCTTGGTTTATCGATTTTCTAAATTGGTCGAAAAAAAAGTATTTGCTTATCTTATTGGTTTCGTTTGGTCAACTTTGGTCATTGGTTTGAAGTACGAAGTTAAGATTGTATTTGATTTACTTCGTAGTTTGAATCCAATAGTGCCAATCGTTATACAGTAAGTTAGTGTTGCCAATTCGTTGAGTCACGACCACGAACAGACGATACGTTGTCACACTAGACTGTTCGACGCACCGTTCTTTTAAGTTTGTAGGCTATTCAGTCATAAGTGTTGTTAGTTTTGTTTATTGCTTTAATTTTCCTTGAAAATGCCTCAAAGAAAAAAAACTAACCTTTCGCTGCGTAGCCGAAATGCGAAAAGGATGAGACTTTGTAGGTCTCAGGAATCGGAAGAAGATCGTGAAGCACGGTTATCTGCTAACCGAGAGCACATCGCTCTTTCACGTGAATCGGAAACGTTCACCGAAAGGGAGTCACGTTTAAGTTCACAAAGAACACGGACCGCGACTTTGCGGTCTCAAGAGAGTATCCAGGAACGCGAAGACCGGCTGTCTGCTGATCGGGAGCGCCACTCTCTCTCACGTGAGTCAGAGACATTCACAGAAAGGGAGTCGCGCTTAAGTTCGCAAAGAACTCGGACCGCGACTTTGCGTTCTCAAGAGAATATCCAGGAACGCGAAGTTCGGCTGTCTGCTGATCGGGAGCGCCACTCTCTCTCACGTGAGTCAGAGACATTCACAGAAAGGGAGTCGCGCTTAAGTTCGCAAAGAACTCGGACCGCGACTTTGCGTTCTCAAGAGAATATCCAGGAACGCGAAGTTCGGCTGTCTGCTGATCGGGAGCGCCAGTCTCTCTCACGCGAGTCAGAGACTTTCACAGAAAGGGAGTCGCGCTTAAGTTCGCAAAGAACTCGGACCGCGACTTTGCGTTCTCAAGAGAGTATCGAGGAACGCCAAGCACGTCTGTCATCTGACCGAGAGCGACACGCTCTCTCGCGCGAGTCTGAATCTCTCTCCCAAAGAGAAGAACGATTAGAAATAGCTAGACATAACTATGTAGGTGTACAAAGAAACAATGAAAGTTATCTTGCATCTGAAAGGGAAAGAATAGATGAACTAAGACGAGCAGAAACAGCAGAACAACGTCAATCTCGCCTAGAAATAGAACGAGCTCGATACCATATGAATAGAGAAACAAATAGCGGAGCTGATGAGTCCATGGAAAATGACGATGCAAATATTTTATTACCTTGGGACAATAGGGAAAAATCAGGGTTCACATATTCGTCTAGAATTAATTATGCTGGCTTTACTTTCGTGGGTGACATGAGAGAAATTTGTAATTTTTGTCATGCTTTGAAATGGAGGAAAGAGACAGATGGAATGTGCTGCTCAAATGGAAAAATTGTTCTTCCAAATTTCCAAGATCCACCACACTTACTTATAAGTCTCCTGAATGGCGATCATCCCCAGTCGAACCGTTTTTTGGATAATATTCGTTTATATAACAGTGCTTTCCAAATGACTTCCTTTGGGGCAAAACAAATAACGGAAGGACCGTTCATGCCAACCTTCAAAGTACAAGGTCAAGTTTATCACCTTATTGGATCTTTGCTGCCAGAAAATGAACCCAAATTTCTCCAAATTTATTTTGTATCCGATTACACGCAACAGCTCAATGTTAGAAATCACAATTTTCCCCAGCTCAATGCTGAGCTTTTGGGTCAACTTCAAGAATTGCTGCATCGCGTTAACCAGTACGTTCGTGAATTCAAAGCTGCATTGGAGTCAATTCCACAAGGCAGCATTGATTTCAAAATTGTTATAAGTGCCGATAGACGTCCTGTGGGTGAACACCGTGGAAGACACAATGCACCCGTCGCAGATGAAGTTGCAGTTGTTTTAGTCGACCAGGAGTGTGAGAGACGTGATATCGTGTTGCGTACACGCGACGATCGCCTTCAACGCATTTTGGAAACCCACCGAGCTTACGACGCCCTGCAATATCCACTAATCTATTGTCATGGTGAAGATGGGTACAATTTTGGGCTGTACCAAGTGAACCCTACTACGAGAGTCACTAATTATCAAAAAAAAATATCTGCTCAACAATACTATTCCTACCTTTTACAAATAAGGCAAAACAGTTTCGTATATTTGCAACGATTTCGTGGTTTGTTCAGCCAATTTATTGTGGACATGTACGCAAAAATAGAAACTGAACGTTTAGTGTATATTCGCACTAACCAGCGACGGTTACGCGCTGAAGAATACGTGCACTTGGACGCCATGCAATCAGATAATAACGTCGAAAACTTGGGTCGATTGGTTATTTTGCCATCCAGTTTCACAGGCGGTCCGCGGTATATGCACGAACGAACGCAAGATGCTTTTTGTTACGTCCGTAAATACGGCCGGCCGGACCTTTTTATAACATTTACAACAAATCCAAAGTGGACGGAGATTTGCCAGGCACTTCTCACAGGACAGGCGTCATACGACAGACATGACATTATTGCTAGGATTTTTCATTTAAAACTCAAAGTCTTGATTAATCTACTTACAAAGGAGAAAGTTTTCGGTTCAACTCTTTGTTTTATGTATAGCGTCGAGTGGCAAAAGCGTGGTTTACCCCACGCGCACATTCTTCTGTGGCTGGAAGAAAAAATTCGTCCCGATGCTATAGACAGTGTCATAAGTGCAGAATTTCCGGACTATAATGCAGATCCGATTTTGCATGACATAGTAAAAACACATATGGTTCACGGGCCATGTGGCCTCTTAAACAGGGAATCACCGTGCATGAAAGATGGTCAATGCTCAAAAAAATACCCCAGAGCACTGAAAGAACTAACTATGGCTGGGGAAAATGGGTATCCGCAATACCGGCGAAGATCACCGTCACAAGGTGGTTTCACAGCTACTGTCAGATTCCGTGGACAAGAAATAATTCTAAATAATAGTTGGGTGGTACCGTATTCTCCAGTTTTGTCAAACGCTTTTCAAGCACACATTAATGTTGAAATTTGTAATAGCGTCGAATCTATAAAATATATATGTAAATATGTTAATAAAGGTAGTGATCAAGCCATGATAGCACTAAGAAATAACAACCAATTTGATGAAGTGACAAGGTATCAATCTGGCCGATACATAAGCTCTTCGGAGGCAGTTTGGCGCATTTTGAGTTTCCCTATTCATGAAAGGTATCCGCCAGTCATCCATCTTGACGTGCACCTGGAAGGCGGGCAGCGAGTTTACTTTCAGCCAGAAAATGTGGCAGAAAGAATGAACAACCCAAGACAAACCACCTTGCTCGCATTCTTTCGCCTTTGCGAAAGAGACAATTTCGCTAAGTCTCTGTTGTACAATGAAGTGCCACATTATTATACTTATAACAAGCAGCAAGGTGTTTTTAATCGCAGGAGACGTGGAACTGCTGTAGAAGGCGAGTCCGGCATTTTTAAAGAACACGTGATTGGAAGAGTATACACGGTGCACCCAAATAATGCAGAGTGTTATTATTTACGCCTTCTTCTTCACACAGTGCGAGGACCTACTTCTTTTGCTGAGCTCCGCAAAGTGGACGATATAGAATATCCCACATTTCAAGCTGCTTGCCGCGCACGGCATTTATTAGATGGCGATCAGCATTGGGATGATGCTTTAGCCGAAGCATGCGTCAGTGATAGTCCACATCGTTTGCGCCATTTATTTGCCATTTTGTTGACATTTTGTGGCCTATCGGACGCTGGGCAGTTGTGGCAAAAATATAAAGACGCGTTTGCCGAAGATTTTTTGAGACAGCAAAATATAAATAGTGAAACTTCTGACCAAGTACGTGAAAGCTGCCATAATAGGGCTTTGCTGGCTATACAAGATATAGTTACAAGTATAGGAGGGAACCCCCTCAGTCAATACGGCTTGCCGACACCGACAGTTGGTGGGGAACGAATTAATAGGGAGTATACATCTGAAATAAATTACAACCCCGAAGAGTTAGCAGAAATATTGCGAAATGGCTGTTCAAATTTGACGTCAGAACAACGTCAAATCTTTGATAGAGTATGCTGTAGTGTAGAACATTCATTAGGAGAAATGCTGTTTTTAGATGCACCTGGTGGAACAGGTAAAACTTTCCTCACTAAAGTTATCTTGGCTCAAATAAGGAGCCAAAACAAAATTGCCCTTGCCGTCGCTTCCTCAGGAATAGCTGCCACTTTATTACCAGGAGGAAAAACTGCACATACAACATTTAAAATACCAATCGACTTGGACCGCACAGAAAACCCTGTTTGCAACGTGTCTCGCAATAGTGATAAAGCAAGGGTTTTACGCGATTGCGCCCTTATCGTTTGGGACGAGTGTACGATGGCAAATCGTAAAGCTGTGGAAGCTGTAGATAGAACGTTGCGAGATATAAGACAAAATGACCGACCGATGGGAGGCTTAACGGTGCTATTCTGTGGAGACTTCAGGCAGACACTCCCTATAATACCCAGAGGAACGAGGGCCGATGAAATAGGTGCCTGTTTAAAGAGCTCTATTTTATGGCGTAGTGTCATATTAACTAATTTGAGCTTTAATATGCGAGCATATTTGGGAGGTGACGCAAACGCGCAGGTTTTCTCAAATTTACTACTTCAAATTGGTAACGGCACATACCCGACTCAAGAAGGAGGTAAAGTAACTTTAGTCGAAAGCCTGTGTTCTTCTGTTGCCTCACAGCAGGAACTCATTTCCTCTGTATACGGAGATCCATCAGAGATCTCGAACCATGACGCTGCTTGGCTATGCCAACGAGCTATTTTGGCACCTCGCAACGACCAAGCAGCAGCAATAAATTCTCAAATATTGGTACATGTTTCTGGAGAAAGTAGGGAATATTTATCTATTAACACGGTTTTAGAAGAAGGAGATGCCACCCACTATCCAGTAGAGTTTTTAGACTCTCTAAATACACCAGGTCTTCCAGCACACAAAATTTATTTAAAAGTCGGAGTACCAATCATTCTACTCAGAAATTTAAGCCCACCAAAACTATGCAATGGAACTCGGTTGAGAGTAACAAATCTCCAACGAAATGTCATCGAAGCCGAAATCTTAACAGGTTGCGGCTCCGGTGATGTTGTTTTCATTCCCAGGATACCCATTATCCCCAATAATTTTCCGTTTACTTTCAAACGTGTGCAATTTCCTGTAAGCCTCTGTTACGCTATGACTATTAATAAAGCCCAAGGCCAGACGTTATCCGTTGCGGGTGTAGACCTTACTTTTGATTGTTTTTCACACGGCCAACTCTATGTTTCTCTATCACGTGTTAGCAACCCAAACAACCTTTTTGTATATGCTCCGGGTAATTCCACCGCTAACATAGTATATAGAGAAGCATTAACGTAATCAACTATACCAAAGTCAGGACTCTTATCTAAATCATCAAAAAGGTGATATACTCTTATCTAAACGACGTTGTTTTGCTCTCGACAACCACGCGAACGAAGTCGCGGGCACAGCTAGTATACTAATAACAATTGTACTAAATAAATATTGTACTAATAACAACATTTTGTGGTCCTTCGAGCCGGATATAAGACATATGTATATATTTTCTTCCCTTTGATATAGTATGCAATAATTAATTTATCTTATATACTTTGTATTATTAGTTTAGTTTATATTTTTTGTTTAAAACAATGCCCGCATTAAAAATATACACCTGTGCCGCGGCGGCTTTTCTTTTAGCGGAAAATTCTCCTCTTAAATTCCACGAAATCCCTTTCTTACATTACATGCCTAAAGTACAATATGTAAATAATAAAATATTCTGGACATCTTACACACAACGCCATCTAGTCCCAAATTAAGCCCAGCTTGTATTACGGGTACCAGACAACTGACATAAATACATAAACATACTTTTTTCTCATTTGCGCTGATGGAAAGCATGAGCAGGATCGAAGAGTGGTGGTCACTATTCTCGTTGTGAGTGCACACAGTGCAGCATGGTGACCCAGACCATGGCTACTTAGTGAGATAATTCTGCATCACTTGATCTCCGGTCTCGGCCAATGGTTTCGCAGTCACTAACGAAATACAACACCACGAATGCTGACATTTTTAGGTTAGTCTTCTAATGCGAGGATATTACCGCCACGGTGGAACCGGCCCATTCGTGCTGAAAACGGAAAAACCTTGAAAAACGTTCGAAATAATCATTTGCTTTATTTTAATTTTTCCAGATGGATACAATGATCCTTATGAAAATCCGTTCTTTTACGCGTGGTTCGTGTGCCAGCTGATATCATCTATGTACACTTACACGTGGGACGTCAAGATGGATTGGGGTCTCTTCAGCTGTGGTCCTAACGCTGAAAACAAGTTCCTAAGGGAGGAGATTGTGTACAGTCCTGGGGTGAGTCGTTTTACATTGACCTTTAAATGTAGTAAATTTTAAAAACTACCTCTTTGGACTAGCGGTTTGCGTGTGGGACTGCTGATCAAGAGTTCGAAACCCGGGTTGGGCTGCTATTGGGTTTTCTTACAAGGAATTCTTAGTAGCAGTCTGGAGGACGCAAAATGGTGGTGTTATACGCCCGTGCCTAGGAGAGCGTGTTAAGTCGTCGGTCTAAGAGATCACGAACATATAAGGCAATAATTATAGGGAAGTCAGCGTCCTCGAATACACTATTTATATACATATATACGACTAGTTCAACTTTCGAATTTAGTTCTCCCTCAGGGTAGCAGAGGTCAGATACCAGATGCTCCATGAACAGACTGACATTCAGGTAAAACAGGTTGAACTAGTAGCCGACCCCAGATACAAAAAAAAAACTCAATTATAAAGGCTAGAAGGATTATATAGTTACGCACTTAAGCCAGTGTACACCTGGACCTTGCCTGTATGTACCTTTATATACCTAATACCTTATATACCTAATACCTTTAATTATATGCACTTTATCATCGTTATCTAAAAATACAAAAATTAATACTTTAATCTCCCAATTTTGCAGTTTTACTATTTCGCTATTGTGGAGGACTTCGTGCTGCGTTTCATTTGGATAGTGTCATATGTGCTCACTGAACAGGGAATAGCAACTGCGGAAACGATGACATCAATACTAGCTCCGTTGGAAGTATTCAGGTATGCACTTATACATTGCTTATTCGATTATTCACTTATTTGACTGCCTCGTTGGTCTAGTGGTTAGCGTATGTGGCTGCTGATCAAGGAGTCTCGGGTTCGATTCCCGGGTCGTACCAAATGTTCGTGTGATCCGTGAATATTCGTTTCGGAGTTTGGGTGTTTTTTATGTATATGCATGTATTTGGTTATGTATTTATATCAGTTCTCTAATAAGGTACGCATATTACAAGCTCTGCTTAGTTTGGGGAGTAGATGGCGTTGTGTGTACTGTAAAGTGTCCGAAATATTTATATAATAAGTTTCATTATCTCTTCAAAATATCAAATAACTAGCTTTTGCCCGCGGCTCCGCCCGCGTGTATGTCGATTATCCTTTCCCAAGTTCAGTTCTATCTTCATACCAAATTTCATCAAAATCGGTTCAGTCGTTTAGGCGTGAAATAACAGACAGACATACAGACAGAGTTACTTTCGCATTTATAATGTTAGTAGGGATAATATCTTTAAATATAAATATCAATAATTATAGAAATATCTCTTTAAAGAAAATCAACAATTTACACGGTAGAATATTGTTTTTTTTATATAAGTATATTACACACATCAAAAGTGTCTAGGGATCAACATATATTTTTGCAATAACTTTTCTCCTGATTGATATTAATTAAAAATTTCTTTAAGGATTCATCAAATCGCCCTCCCCAACGAACAATATCGTAATGGCAATTTCTAAATTTTACAGGAAAAATTAAATACTGTTTTTGAGTATTATCTCAGCAAGGGAGCATCGTAAGGTAACTATTTATGTGTCAAAACAAAGCTAATTTAATTACTTTATATTTTCTTTAATTTTTTTTTTTATAATAGTTTTCAAAATAAAGTTATTGGCGAAAATAATGTTACCGAAATTGCAGCTCAAAAGTATATTGTGTAATGCATCATTGCCATATTGTTCGCGTGTAAATCCAACAATTTTAGTCAATATTAGTACATTACAGTAATATTCGTTAAAATGTGCTGTTGAAAATGTTAACTGTAATATGATATTACAAAATTATTTGCGTGAAATCAAATTGTTATTTTAAAAACTTTATAAAGTTTATCTATATGATACCGTTAACAGCACTACGAATTTTCACAATTATCTATCAAGTATTGTAAGAAATCATTACCAAATTGCGTAAATAAAAATAAAACCCTAAAATAATTGTTTTACACCTTACATGAAACACAATTATGTATTTCTTCCACGAATAAAATGGTAATAGTCACTTATCGAAAAAATTAACTATTACATAATCAGTATTAACTTGTTTTGGTATTATTCGTGTAAAAGGGTATGTTAGATTTTAAACGAGTAATATTGTTATGTTCATCGAGGGGTCATTGAAATTAGTGTACTTTTCTAAATATCCATATAAAAAGTAAAAAAAAAAATTTATAAGGTGTAATTAGTGTTCTAAATACCGAATATGCAATAAAACGTAAACTATCGTAATAGCACATTATCATATTATTCGCTGGGGAGGGCGAAATAAAGTGTTTTCGTTTGTCACAGTAACGATAAACCAAGTCACCTTTGCATTAGTAAAGAAATTTGCCATTTTCCTAATAAAGGGATTTTTGACATTTGAACCACTAACATTAAAGTTCGAAAAAAAGACTGAAATAACAGTTTTCTTTAAAATTTTATTAGGTAACTTAAACAATTAATAATCCGTGTTTCTACCGCGAACACTAACAACACAAGAACATCGGTTTGGCATACTCAAAATGAGTTCATCCAAATCACGCTGTGGAATGGCCGCCCATGTTCGTTGCAACAACAAAAAAAGGTCTTGCGACTGGATACCCTCCATATTCGGCAGAGCTCTTCTCTGTAGCATATCCCATGCATGCTCAATCGGGTTCAAGTCTGGCGACTGAGCAGGCCAGGGCAGGACATTGATGTTAGCTGCGGCGAGAGTCTGTCTTACAACTCTTGCGGTGTGCGGTCGTGCATTATCATGCATTAACTGAAATAAGGGACCGATTTGCACTTGTAGAGGAACAATGACGTCTGATACAATCTTCTCAGCATAAATTTGAGCGTTGAGGTTGCCTCTGATCCAAATCAACTCAGTTCTTCCGCCGATCCAAATACCCGCCCATACCATGATGGTTCCACCACTATAAGGATGGACTTCCTGGCAGGATTTTAATCGCTGTTGGCGTCCAGGGGTTCTCCAGTGTCGTATACGTCTTGTATCCGGTCTCATACCAAAACGAGATTCATCAGAAAAGCACACGAAACGCCATTGTTCTTCTGCCCAATTTCTGTGTTCAAGAGCCCATTGATATCGAATCCTACGATTGTGCATTGCTATAGGTGGTACCCGTAGCGGTCTTCGGGAATGAAGGTTCACTTCATGCAAGCGGTTTCTGACTGTTTGGTCGCTAATTAAGTTCCCTGAAGAGTGATGAAGCCTCACGGCTAACATCATGGCGGTTATTGTTGGAGCTCTTCGAGTTAAGATTTGAATGTATCGGTCTTGTCTCCGTGTGGTGCAGCGATACCGTCCTCCATGGCGCTCAGCCACGGTACCAGTGCTTCGGTAACGTGTCCAAAGTCGACTGATAACACTCTGACTTGTATTCAGAGCTAAAGCCACAGTACGTTGCCGGGAACCAGCTTCTATCATTCCCACGGCTCTGAGCATTTCTTCCCTGCTTAAATGACGTCGCCGCTCCATAATAACGTTGGTTTTAATCAGTAGTAGGGAAACAGTAGCACTAATAATTTCTTCAATGCGTTGTATGTTTTTATAGGGAAAATATTGGCAGCTGATTTTCATCTTTTACTCGAATTTGATTGACAGTTCCTGATTCAAATTATGAAATGCACCAAAAAGGATCCATATAAATTTATAAAATCATAAATTTATTACAAAGCCACATCTCAATCTCAAGAAATCCGCATAAAAATGCTTGATCCCTAGACACTTTTGATGTGTGTATATATGAGCTGCCAAAATGACTCTGCCCTGCCTGATGGAATGTAAGGGAAAAAATTGAGATATTTAGGTAACCATGATATTTCCATTTTAACTAACCTTTAGTGTTACACCTAAGTGGTTAATTTCTATGTAGCGTATTTCTAAATTGTAGCGACTACCTACGTTAGGGGGCTCCTAGTAAGGAGACGGTTTAAGTTTAGTTGGTATTAATTACTTTCGAGTGTCGCTGATGCGTATCAAGTATTATTATTATTATATAATTTGTTTGTATGCAGACGTTTCATCTGGAACTTCTTCCGTCTGGAGAACGAACACTTGAACAACTGCGGCAAGTTCCGAGCTGTTCGCGATATCTCCGTGGCGCCGCTGGACTCCTCCGACCAGGCCGACATCATACGCATGATGGACAGCGCCGATGGAGTCATTAATAGGTATGTTCACCTTTGTGTTTATAAAACTATTGCGTTTCTCGCTATGAGGAAACCTGCCCCGCTAGCCACTTGGCTAGCGGGGGAGGTTTCCTCATAGCGAGCTTGTAACTTTATAATCGCTTTTCGTTTTCTATTTCCCTATTCTCCCGTTTCATTGGCTAATGACACTCAGTCACGTGATCAAAATAAAATATTAGCCAATGAAACATGAGAATAGAATGGAAAACTTGGCTAGGGGAGCTGAGCTTGGATCTGTCTATAGTTTACTGACCATTTGAGGTGTGTATTATTATATCTTATATATAAAATTCTCGTGTCACAGTTTTCGTTGCCATACTCCTCCGAAACGGCTTGACCGATTTTGATGAAATTTTGTGTGCATATCGGGTAGGTCTGAGAATCGGCCAACATCTATTTTTCATACCCCTCGGACGCGAGCGGAGCCGCGGGTATCAGCTAGTTAATAATATATTTAACTTTATTTGTGATAAGACTGGTACGTAAATCATGAAAATATTTATGTGCCATGTTCAAAGTTACTTTCTCTGTTTCTTATCTACCTGTCACAGACTCTAAACTATATTTTAAAGATTTTAAACGTCATAGCAGACGATATATTCTGTTGGAATTAAAATAATTAAAATAAAAAATAGTTTTCCTCCCTATCCCGTGATTTTAATTAACCACTTATGACCAAAGTATACAATTCATGATTCAAAATTACCCCTCAAACTAAAATCATCATAATCACATGAACCGTCATCGCTTGTGGTAGACAATGTAAACGTACACTCCCGAACTAAACGGTTCGGTTCTCTCCTGTGCCGAGCAGTCAATACCTGAAATTCACTACCAGCTCACGTGTTTCCTTCCCACTGATCCTGAGTCTTTTAAGTTGGCCGTCAAAAAACATCTCACTAGGCCGCCATAGTGTGGGTCAACTTGGGGGCCGTTCATTAATCACGTGAGGCTTGAAAGGGGAGGGGGGGTTCGACAAAAATCACGAAATATCACAAGGGGGACGGGGGTATAGTATATGATATCACGTGTATTTATTTTTTCGTCAAGCTCGCGATTTGTAAACTGAAAACGGCGTGCAGTTACCCTTGACTCGCCGTTTCCAGGCTAAATTTTAAGATTTTTGAAGCTCTCGAACTGAACGGTTCGGTTCTTCCTTTCTATGCCGAGCAGTTAAAACCTGGAACTATCTACCAGCGCATGTGTTTTCTCCCTTCTATGACCCCGGGTCCTTCAAGCGGGGCGTGAAAAAGCATTTTACTAGGCCGCCATAGTGTGGGTCACCGTGCTGCACTGTACCTTGTGGCAGTGAGGATGGTGGCCTCCACTTCTGGATTCTATTCATGCTTTCCATCAGGCAGGGCAGAGTCATTTTGGTGGCTAATGTATAAAAAAAAGGTACTAAGAACTACATGTGATTTTGGAAGGGGTTAAAGGGTTTGTCCTAAACCTCACCACGTATCACCAGGGTGAAAAGAGGGGTTAAACTTTTTTAACCCCTTTGGCTAAAAAAACATGACGTGATCAATGGACGGCCCCTTGCTTTATACTCATGCTTTCCATCAGGCAGAGTAGACACATTTTGACAGCTATTACATAAACAAATATGTATCTCTAATGATGGTGGGCTCTTGTCACATCGAGTCGCCAATAAAATTCCTATAAATTCCTAGATTGAGGGGCAATAACACGATACCGAAGAAGATCAGAGACCAAATGATGTATACGCAGATCAAGCGATCGACATTTCCGATCAAGTCGAACATTTTTACTGGCAAATAAGATTTTAATGAAATTTTAACGACGATTATATATTTGCAGTACTGTAAACATTGTTCCTTCCATCAGATATATTTGTTATTAAATTATATATAATGTGTTATGAAATAGAAATGATAGTGAAATAGCACACACCCTGTTTAATAAAATTCAACCATAGTGTTCTGTGTTATGGTATAAAGTTATTTTTCTTTAATATTTATCCATCTACCCTATTTCCACCATTCACACCGATACTTCAATGAGGGCACTGGCTCAAAAAGGCTCTTTTATAAAAGCCTAATAAATAGTTACTGTCTTAACTGTGAAATAAGGTGAACGAGTCCCATTTCGTTCTGTAGATATCCTTTTATATACGAAATATCTCATGCTCATCAGGGTCCTTTAAAAACAGTATACATCTTAAAATTTCACACAGAAATTAAAAAAATAAACGCAAAAACTGCCCAAGACTAAAATTACGAGACTATCTAGACACAGATTACTATATAACAACGAGTTGCCATCTACCATAAGTAACTCTGCTCATCAGGGTCAGACCGGCTATGGCAAATGCCACGGCCACCACGGCATATGATCGTACGCTTTGTGATACATGCAATATCTACCGTGATTTGGCGACTCCATGCGCAAATGTTTCAGCGAAAAAAAATTATAAAATATGTTGTATTTCGTTATTTATTTTAAAAGCTATTTTTTTTTATTTTATAATAAAATTTCTATGGTTGACATTTGCCAGTTTTTTTTTTACATTAAAGTAGATTAACAGTTACTGTAACGTAATGAAGTAACAAGTGACTGATATATAGTCTATATTCTTGGTGTCTCATTATCATTACAAATACAGGGGTAAAATGGCTACTAGTGTAAGATGGTCCGTAAACGATTGCCACTTACAATAAAGTGAAGTTAGAGTTAGTTGACGACTTGTTACTTTGGTAAGCATAAGAAAATATTTGAATATTCTTGTTTGGCGGTAAAGGAGGTCGTAGCTATGAGCTGGTGGCGGCGGTACAAATACCTTGAATCGTAACTTAGTATGTAGCTAGTTATAGGGGGCCATTCATTAATTACGTATGACGATTTTACTCCTTTTTGACTCCTCCCTCCATAAAATATAATAGGCTGTCCACTCTCTGTTTAGTATTTTTTTTTTCATATTTAATAAATCTATATCTATACTATTATGTAAATTTGGAGTGTCTGTAATATTAAATATATGCCAAATATTTTTTGTTATGCCAAAATGTAATGCCAAAATTTTAGTCTGTTTGTTTCGGGTAATCTCTGGAACGGCTGGGATGATTTTGGACTTTGACTGCCAGATAGCTGATGATATGAGGAGTAACTTATGTTACTTTTTTAGACTAGCTTCGCCCCGCGGCGTTGCCCGCGATGACAACAACAAACGCGGGTAGCACCGCGGGGCTCATCTAGTTAATAATTACATTTCTTTATACACCAGATAGTTGCAGTAGAACCTCGATAACTCAAACCTCGGTAACTTAAAAACCTCTTTAACTTCAAAAATAATACATATGTTTCCAACCTCGCCCTTAAATCACCTTACGTAATAAATGAATAGCCCCTATTAATGAATATAAGCATAAGTAGTTATATAGTCAGTCCTGTAAAAAAATACTAACAAACTCGTGTTAAATATGACATTTTGGTTACAGGCTAACAAAGAAGAAAAACACAAAGAAGACAAAGGAAGCAGACCGCTTGCCGCTGTTGAAGAAGAAGTCCATACAGGACATACAGTTAGAGTTGGAATTATCTTCCAAGATGCTGTGACACGCTGTGATATGTACACACAAACATAATGCTATACATACATATATTTATTAACTATTGTTATACAAGTGTTTTATATTGAAATTCCTCACCCTTTTTCTAGCCAAAATGACTCTACTCCTGATGGAAATAGGTTAATCAAGACTATATTTACCCAGTGCCTCTAGAATATGATCTCATTAATATAATGAAAAAAATCTACATCACCATCAGTTGATTGCTAGTTAGTCAACTGTACTAATCACATGAACAGGTTTGTATATAAGTTTTAATATTTATCCTAGTTCACAAGACTTGTATCAAATGAATTTATTTATTTTTAAATTAATTCACAATTGGGATACCTACCTATTACTTTTAGGCAGGTTATAGTAACATAGGTATCATATTTTTGATCCCGCTCGAAGGAGGCGGCGAAGGGGACGCGGTAGATGCCGCTAGCTCCCCAATCGTCGCTTAAGGGTCGCTGCGGTCACATCCTGGGGAAATGTGACCGCTGCAAACGACTCGAGATAGGTGACACCCCCGGTACGGCCGGGGGGTGTCTTTTAAGGCGGCTTGATGATTTGCCTCTTTCTGTACAGAGCGGTGAGAGGCGCAACAACATCCTGCCCCGGGGGTGAAACTAGTCACCCCGGGATGTACCTCAGACGTTGAGGTACGGCAGGGGGGACACCAGAAGCTGCTGCTGACGCGATCCTGGTGTTCCTTTAAACTGCCGAGGTAGGCCGCCGCGGGGTTTAATCTTTAACCCACGTATCTCCATCGCACTTGACATTGGCGGAATACTCGAAATCGGCACAGTTTGCCATTTATTAAGAAGAACTTTTTTTAATTCAAATGGACTTTAATAAAATACAGAATATAGTGAGTGCATTTTAATTATAACTGTAGTAGACATAAACTTCGATAAAAGCTTTACAACACTAGCATTTAAAAGCTATAAATAAAAAATATATCACAATCCTGAACTTACAACATTAGTGATGAACACAAGAACGCATTTATCGATATATATTTAAATAAATTTCTCAGTTTATCAGAGTTTATTCGTCAAAATCGACTCTAAAGCCTACTGTTTGTACAACATAGAAGTTTTATTAAAATGCGACTATATACAATAGATGTATACTCATGAATTTTTATATAATGTTAATGTCAGTTTGTAGTTAAACATACAGAAAGTACAATTAAAGCATTATTACAAAAGTGCTTGATAAGTTAAATTAAAATTACAAACTTAGTCACGTCTTCAATCATATACATTGAACACATGACAAACGAAAAACCTGGTTAGTTGTACAAAGTATCTATGATTCGAAAACAAACCAGGTAGGTATTTAGATTTCACACGCATGCCAATGTATCCATAATATAATCTATATTATAAATTCGAAAGAAACTTAGTTTGTTAATTTTTTACGGCTAAACCGATTTGGAGGATTTTAGGTACAGAGATAAATTGGTCCTTGAAGACGGACATAAGCAACTTTATATCGCTATAACCCACATATACGCGGGTGGAGCCGAAACCGAAAGCTACTAACAATATACCAACATGTAAACTTGACCAAGTATTTTATTTGCTGTCTGTACATCCCGAGACGATAGAGGATTAGGACTCGGCTTTCAATCACGACTTCAGACTGTCTGCAGTCGGGGTTCAGGCAGTACTTCAGTGGATTAGACACCTTGTCATTGAACACCTATAAATAAACCTTATAGTTTTAATGGGATGTATGTATATGTGTATTGTAAAAATGTAAAGTGCTCTAGCTCGTTATAAATATAATCATTACTAGTGTATCTAATATATAAAATTCTCGTGTCACAGTTTTCGTTGCCATACTCCTCTGAAACGGCTTGACCGATCTTTATGAAACTTTATATGCATATTCAGTAGGTCTGGGAATCGGCCAACATCTATTTTTGATACCTCTAAAACGCGAGCGGAGCCGCGGACATCAGCTAGTATCTCTATAAAGAGGTAAGTTCGTATGTGGTAATCGCTGGATCTACTGAACCCATTCTAAAATTTCTTTTACTAATAGATAACCACATTATTGGTGATGTGACTGATTACCGCAATATCCAATATACGGGCGGAGATGCAGGCAAAAGTTAGTACTATATAATTAGGAGGTAATACTATGCGTTAAGGCATAATCTTTCATTACATATGGAGCAGATTTTCTACTGAGACTTCGGAATTTTGGAGACAAGATGCTTTGGGTAAGTGGGTGTGAAGAATCTTGAGCATAATATTCTGAAACCGGACACCTCTCAAGCAACCCGAACTAATTCTACATCGCGCAATGAAATTTCTATCGAATATAAATTGACCAAATAGCAAGATAGCATGCACGGGTAGGTACATATAAAAATCTATTTTATTTAAATTTATTTATATTTAGTTACTTTGGAAAAGGGTGGATGCGGACTGCTTAAAACCGAGATAGTAAGCACTCCTTGGGAGAGATCAGCAGCTAAGCATTTACCGTAAAACATTGAGTTATTAGTAATAGCAATGATGTATGTATATATGGGTGAGCTTAGTATTAATATAAACAGTTAATAATTAAACCATATGATACAGAAGACACTTTTTAAAAGGCTTAATAACTCTCTCGGCCGTATCTTACAAAGTAGCTTAACGTTAGTAGCTCAAGATTCCTGATAACTTTTAATGAGGGCTACCGCCAGTGAATTCACCGCTAGAGGCGCTAGTGTAGAATAAGGTCTGAAATTTCTAATTAGGTTTTTGTAGGCCGGTTTACTTTCAAATAAAAATTAACTCTTCAATTACGTTTGTGAATATTTTGCCATACGCGACATTAATTATAAAATTAACAAATTACGGCTCATGAATGTATGTGCGGAGCTGAGAAAAAGAGGTGCAAAATTAAGCGGTCAAACTTTGACAGCTAGGACTGCATTCTACAGTGGCGCCCACTGGCGAGTGCAAAGCAGTGGCCCTCATTGTTCTGACATTTCCATTTTAACACAATCCTTTCATTACAACTGCACCCTAATTACGCAATAGCACAACATTAATAAAGTTATTATTTACATTAATCTTAAGGCATTTCGTCTAACTCCATATCAATATTAAAATCGCTGTCTCGAACAGGACATCTGGAACGAACAAAGCAATCATCAAAAATAGTAAAAGCAACGTTTTGTTGCAACGATTTAACAATTTAATAGAAAAAAACTTGTCATTTCGTACCAAATACAAAATCGTTTACTTTATGTACGTTCCTATAGTAAGTAATAAAATTTCGGACATCTTACACACAACGCCATCTAGTTCCAAACTTAGCAGATCACTTAGCTTGTTCTACGCATAGAAAATTCCGAAATAGATATTTGATGATTATCCGCTTGATGTAAATCTGTCAAAACGCAAATTCCCGCCAATTGCCATAGGTCACGTGACATCATCGGCCGCCGCCGCGCGGTTACCGGGCGAGCTAACGTTTTATTTTTTTGTCGACTTAAGGTTCGAGCACATTATGCCGGGCCGCAGCGTGTCGGGGCGGGCCGCAGCGCAGCGCAAAATGCTAACTTAGCACATTGTGTACTGCATGCGCAACTTCTGTGTATTTAGTGCAACTGTACCTTATGGATAGCTCTGACGAAGAACTTTCTTTTTTTTGCCTGCTGTTAGAAGAAGAAGAAGAAGTTAGAAGAAGAAGTATCAAAAAACGCAAATTTCGTAAAATAAACACGTACGCGCGTGCATACCAATCCGCTTGCTATAGCACACTGTGACGGGGCGCAGCGGGGCGGGGCGGGCCGCATCGCACGGACGCAAATCCGCGTCGCAATAATGCGAGCCGCTGCGGCCCGACACAGTATGCGATAGTTCATACAATTTGTATTGAAGCGATTTGAGCGGATTTTTGCGCTCCGCCTCGACACGCTGCGGCCCGGCATAATGTGCTCGAACCTTTACTATTGTTATCTGTCGCTTCACGTGGTGTTATTCTTGAAGGTTATGAATGACGTTATGATGTATGACTGACAGTTTGTTGATATTTAGTTTCTAATTTAATATATACGACGGCAAACATTCACTATGGTTGAACTATTTATTTTAAATCATTATGTGCATTTTGAGCTGAATTATTTTAAAAAGTAAATCGATAGCATGCATATTTTATTACTTATAACGGTAGAATGGACCTATCTACACGTAATGAAATAAAAAAAAAACATGCTTCATAGTACAAAAATATAAAATTACAGGCGTAAGAATAAAAAAAATATAATATTAAATAAAATATTTTTGACCTTTAAGATTTTTTTTTTTTTTTTACCAAGCCGACATGAAACTTATGACGTATTTTTAGCACAAAGGAATCTACTATCCTACGTGTAGAAAGGAGACATCTATTATACTTGTACGGGATAATAAGAAACAAAACATTTTTAACGAAATAACTTTTTGCGACAACTGTCGTCCCATTGGCGATCTACGGTTAAAATTTGGCGGGCCGATGGCACTCAAGGGGTTATACAAAAATTTGATTTGAACAGGGAATCGAACCCGATCATAGCAGTCGCATACGATGTCACTGCGCCAACGAGGCAATCAATAGTATTTTTAACGATCTTAATCTTAATATCTGCAATAACCACTTCACGTGCAACAGCCTTTTTTTAATAAGGAGAAAGGAGGTTTGGTCTACTATACCACGCTGGCCAGACAGGTTGGTATTGGCTTTGTCTCAAATTTCTTTCTCTTTGAGGTGATGTCGTCCTGCGCAGTTGGATCCCGTAGTCGGTCCTCTTAGAGGCATGAATAAGGGAACTCAGTATTTTTAATAAACAGATATAAATTTATTAATAGATACATTATTCTATTAAGTCTTATACATTATAATGATTTTGAAAAATCTTGTCAAATGGAAAACTAATGAACAGAGAGAATGTATTTTTTTTTTATTAGACTATGGCTAGAGACTCGAGGAAAGGTATACAATGAAAACCGATTCAAATGCATTAAAATAATATATATATTTAGATTCCTTACCTATGTTCTATGTACTAAGATCTAAGTGACTCCAGTCTAGACTGCATCTCGTCCAGTTCCTTCTCATCCGGTTCTGCAACAGGTTCTTCCTCTCTGCTTGTGGAAGGTGCTCCGACTGCGGTTGGTGGCGCCGGTGCTTCGCCCAGTTTACCTTGCGTTAGTTCCCAAAGTACCTGCAAGGAAATTGCATCCAATTAAAAAAAAATGCTGATATTTAACTACTGACATTTAGCTATCGTTTGTCGTTGGCAGAAACTAATTTATTGCCCTGACTGACTAAGCCATTGCCCATTGCTCTAAACTTGAAATTTTGTGAGTAATTATTTTTTTTCACCCCAAAAATATCAGAAAGATAGTATACCCTATCAACTTCGGTTTGCGCCGCTTCTTCCATTTCTTCCTCGTCCTCCATGGAAGACATGGTATCGTCCAACATTTCCTCAATGATACCAGCACGCATCATTTCTTTGCTCAATTCTTGCATAATATGTGCCACTTCTGGTAAGCGAATCAACGCCTGCATTGCTTGCATTACCTGTGAAAAAAGTATTGTCGATTAAGTGAAAAAAAATAATAGTTTTTATAATAACACCCATCTGGGGACATAGTGTAGATATCAGAATTCTGTTCATAGACCTTACAATAGGTTGAATAGTGTCACACACATTGTATTTGTCTGTGCAGAAACTCCCCTGGATATCACCTACTGGAGGCTATGTCGGACTCGAACCCACAAAATCTAGTAGCTGGGAAACCAGGTGGAAGCCTAGAAAGAAAATCCCTAGAACCCTGACGTAGCTCGGGACGTACAGAATGGAAACCACGATTTCCCCTACCGAAGAGCGCGCGCGCTCAGTTCCACGCGCCTTGGTACAAACTAGTGTTACAAATCAAACACATATTAGTAAGTAGAATGGATCAGACTATAAAATGACAGCAGTTATACAGCTTTCATGAATAGCCTTTAATAGTCTACTGCCAGTCATAGACCTCTCCTTAGCAATAAGGCTTTGGCCTACTTATACCACATTGGCCAGCCTTCTTTACTGAACATGAAGTAAATAATTGTTATTTTATGACATTTTAAATAAATGGTTAATTACTCATTAGATTATGACCAATTGACATCAATTGCCTATAATACATATACTTTGTAAGTTTGTTGTTAAGCTAAATTAGCCACTTGAAAGCTGTATTATGTGTATGTCAATAACACATACCTCAGTGGATTTCTGCAGGGACCCAGCAACTCTTAAAGTGGCTGAAAACAAAAAAATGTTTTAAAATAAATTAAATTATTAATATCCTGAAGAGTTTATTTCATTACATGATTAAATAAATAACATACTTAAATATTACGGACACGTGACACACAAAGCCATCTAGTCCCAAACTAAGCAAAGGTTTTACAATAGGCAGGCAGTCAATATACATAAGATTAGTTATATTATAACATACATATATTATGTATAATTCAATATATATATTTCCAGACACAAGCAAGACCTGACCAAGAAGTAGCTGAAGGAATGGCGATGAAAGCAGAAGAAAAACCCAGCATTGTGTAGGTTTTAGTAATAAAAAAGCCTTATATTTCGTTTTAGTCATACTATATTGCAATTAGTTAACTATGTTTTTGACAATCATAACCAGTCAGTCTTTAGCTATTGGCTCATCAATACAAAAACTAGAAAAGCAAGTTTTGAGACTTGCTTATTTAAATTGCATATTTATTTTTATTAGATACTAGCTGACCCCGCGAACTTCGTACCGCCTAACAGTCGCTTCAATGTCACTCAATTGTTTTGTATTCTCAGAACCCCTACAATAAAACTTATCAGATAATTGTTTAATTATTATTTTTCTAAGAACCATCCTCGTACTTTAAGATATATTATAAAAAAGAATTACCAAAATCGGTCCAGCCGTTCACGCGTGATGGTGAGACCAAGGGAAATAGGAATTTGTTTTTATATATATAGATTATTATCAAGTCTTTTGGCTAGAGATAGCACTATCCTCAGGATGTTTACCATCTGCCTGCGACACTATCCTGGCCAGATTGGTTTCTAAAGGTTTATTTTAAGTGTACTATCCCTTTGCAGTACTGCTGTCTTGCATAGTTCACTCCCTTAGTTTTCTCTTACGACCCCCAGGGGATGAATAAGGGTGGTCAGATTTTATATTCATAATTCATCAACATTTGGAAAAGTTACTGTATTAATTTACCGCAAACATAAAATTTTAGTATTTCTTCTCAATGTATACACGACTAATTTTTAATGTCCAGAGAAAAAAATATGTCTTATTCAGCTTTCGATACTGAACACATTTATGTAATTAAAACAAAAAAAAAATACATGTTAATATTTTCCCGAAAACTACCAAATTTTTGTTCATAACATCATAACGCATGATATAATTCACGACATGATATTACGTAACAAGAAAGTGTCAATGTCCTAGCCTGCGGGTTGCGGGTGCGAGCGGGGTACCTAATACCTACGATGTCGCATCGTAGGTATTAGGTACCGGCCTAATGGCGGCATGCTTTGAACTTTGAACTGATTTGACAGTATTGGGCGATGCGTCGTACACATTAAAACAGAAAATTTTATTCATTGATAATTAAAATACGCGTGTGTAAAATATTTGGGTGACAATAAATTATGAGCGTATTTTAACATTTTCAAAACCATAATAACTCAGTTATTTTTGTTTTTTGGGTATTTGTTCCATGGTGTTTTATCTTAGTATATAAGTTCTGTATCTGCCCCTAGTTTTTCTCTGGTAATTAAAAACTAACCGTGTATAATACTAGTGTAGATGTTTTTAAAAATTAATGAGAGAATTTTTATACATTTTTTGTCCTGTGTAGCCTACAACCGCAAAAAACATCTATTTAAGGCTTATCAAAACCTATATTTGGAGCATTGCGCTTTATGGCTGCGAAACGTGGATGCTGACTCAAAGAGACAGAGATAAGTTGGCAGCATTTGAAATGTGGTGCTGGAGGCGGATGATGAACATCAGTTGGACAGAGAAAAAATCCAACTAGGAAGTCCTACTAATGGTTGACGAAGAAAGGAGACTTTTGAATACTGTTGACAACAGAAGAGGCAAAATGGTTGGCCATTTGATAAGACACGACAACCTTTTTAAAACCATTCTAGAAGGAAAGATAGAAGGTAGAAGAAAACGCGGAAGGCCTAGATTGGCGTACATACAGCAAGTGAAAGAGAAAGTAGGAGTCGTGGCCTATCAAGAGGTCAAATGGATTGCAGAAAATAGATTGGAGTGGCGATTGCTCCACCGACAAGGGACTGACCCTTAAATTGAGAAGAAAAGAAGAAGCAGGGGACTTTAAAAACATACAAGAAACTGACAGAAAGAACACCCAGACTTACACACCAATTCATGGATCATAAACCGAAAGGCCAACAAAGTGCAATCACATGTACATTGATCAGGACCCCTTACCTAATTGATTCTTCATCTGCAGTTGCACTGAATTGAGATGTGCTTTGCTGGTGTATATTTTACTAATTGCCTTTCTTGATCTGATGATCTCCTTAGCTAGAATTGTGCACACCTGCTTATCACCCTTTGTAGCTGCTTCCTTTAGAGACCTTTTGATTTTCTCCTCTTCGCGTTGTATGCCTGAAAAATTTAATAAACACAACTTTTTATACTCGGACATACAGCAAAACTTTGGCTGGAGTACTGGTTTGGCAGTAAAATCTTTGTAAATATATTTAATAAATAAGTATAAACAAGATACAAACAGATTGAAAAGTATGTGACTATGCAAAATTTTTGATAGTTTAAATAGACTGTGTCACATGGGCCGTTATTACTTTTAACCTAAAACTGCTATGGTAGAGCATTAAAACATACATAGACAACCTTTAGGCTTCACCATAGTTGAGTAATCACAAGAAATTAAACTTAATCATCAATCATCATCATCAACAGCCTTCAACAGTCCACTGCTGGACATAGGCCTCTCCTTTGAAAGGTTTTGGCCTACTATACCACGTGGGCCAGACAGGTTGGTAAAGGGTTTGTTTCAAGTTTTCCTTCTCTTGGCAGTGATGTTAGCTGCTTATTTTGTTCCTTTAGTCGCCTCTTACAACACCCGTGGAATGAATAGAGGTGGTGACACTTTGTATTCTGAATCCGTCACCACACAGACCAATTTATTTATCTTAAATCTATTTATATATCTAATTAAACTTAATGCAGTCTCTTAAACAGGCAAACATGCTCAATAGCCCATAGCTGACCTAAGGACTTTCCCCAGAAAATAAATTTTAGCCTATTATACCACTCTCTATTGTTGGTAGAAGATCTAATTTTTGCAGTTGCAGCAGCAGCCTGCGCAGTATGCTTTCTTAGTCTGCTGATCAAGAAGTTTCGGGTTCGATTCCCAGGTCGGACCAAATGTTTGTGATCCGCAAATATTTGTTTCGGAGTTTGGGTGTTATCTAGGTATAATATGTATGTTATGTACATATTTACAAAAAAAATAGTATGTTTATGTATTGTATTTATATCAGTTGTCTAGTACCCATAATACAAGCTTAGTTTGGGATTAGATGGCATTGTGATAAATGTCCGAAACATTTATTTATTTATATAGATAATAGAGATTTTGTAATGTACAGTAAACATGTACAGAACACTGAAAAATGTTGGTCACTTACAGTTTTCTAACATGACCTTGATATTTATTATTTAACACTTGCTTATCAATAGATAGCACTAAGAATAATTTAATATAGAAATACTTGTACCTCTAATTTGCCTGTCGAGATTATATCCTTCTTTTCGCAGTTTATGAGACCACTCATTGACCTGTAATGTTAATTATTATTAGCCGAATTTATGATATTTTAAAAAGTTTTATTGATTAATCGTTAATTGAGCTATCACAAACCATTTCTTTAGGATTTTTTTCGGGAGTTTTGCCAAATAAACCCATTTTTATTAAAAGTATTTACGAAATCCCAACAAATTTGTTTTGACGTATGTGACAACGACGATGACTTCATATAAGTTTTTCCGTTTCACGGACAATTAATTTGGTCGAGAAATGATAAACGCTTTTTTTATTGAATGTTCTTAGCTTACTTTTAATAACATAATATTAATAACTTACTTACAGTTCCGACATGATGTTGTCTACAATATATCTCACTTTAAATAGCTCCTATACATAATACGATGCCGCATTTAATAATCTTCTTAAAATTTTTGTCTCCTTTGTTGCCAAAAGAAATATTATTTGCTAGTTAATTTAATATTTAAAGTTTTGTTGATCATGGTATTATTTGATTTTAATAAAAAAATGTATTAATAGTAGTCTAAACTTTTAACCTTTATTTTATTTATTTATAAATCTGGTATACTATTTTGAAAGGTGACTTGTCGACCAGAAATGTTGCAACACCGTCAATTGTGGTTCAGAAAGAGACAGAATTGTTGTTAACGCGAAATTTGAAACGATTTTCTTTTATTATTTTTCGATAAATAAATCGTTAACGAATTATAATTACAAATCCTATGTGGACACTATCTGGAAAAAGTGAGTGGGTTTCAGCTTTTATTGGCGATATATTCAGAAGAAAACTTCAGGTAAGCTAAAACTAACCCGGTAGTTTCGTAGATTTCTTTTTATAGATGTTCTACATTTATAAAGTATTTGGCGATGCAGATGGATCTAAACTTTGAGATCTTATTTTATTTTTGTTCTATTAAAATTGATATTAATCGGTGTATTGTTTATATTTCGTTTTGAGGTTATAGGTATCCAATTTTGATACCGCTATGGTAAGCAGAAAATTCTTGATTGTTATTTAGCCTTTGCGTATAGCTACTCGGTACTAAAATACAAATTTACTTGTTTAAATTGTTCATAGTACTGCTACCATATAATATTCTCCAGAATATATTAGTATGGTTTACAGGCCCATTTCATACCTACCAAATGTTTATAAAACTTGGTTGAGTTAAGATGAATAAACGAATATACAAAAAAAAACTAATTTTTTGTCATGTCCAAACTTCGTATAATTGTAGTGAACATGCTTAGCTACAACAACAGATCCATAACTTGTTGATCTTGCTAAACAATTCAGATTCTGATTCATAATATATACACACAACAGCGTTTAGTAGTCCACTACTGGGCTAAAACCACTCCTTAAAAATATGGTTTTCAATATTATAAATTTTTTTTTATTATCAAATGAAGCTTAAATATTTACTAATTGTAAAAGCAAGTAAAGTTTCTGATGTTGTAGGGGGTAATATCTGATTTACTGAACCAATTTTTAGAATTATTTTACCAATTTTCCAATAGTAGTACATTAACTGTAAGCATGAAGGCTATATAAATAACCCTGAAAAGTGATTATATTTGATGTTAAATCTCCATAAAGTACTTAGTATTTATTGTATTAAGTAAAGTAAAATACAAAGTCACTTCTGCTGTTTGTTTACTTAAATATTTCAAACTACTCAAGGAATTTTAATGCAGTATTAAGTAATAGATAGTGATTCAAGAGGAAGGTTGATATGTGTATGCATGCATATTATTGTTGGGAAATCTGAGAATTACAAAGACTTCCATGTGAAGTTGGACCTGGTTGCTGTGGTGCTGGGTTTAGTGGGTAGACCGGTTGCCCGGGAGTCCCACACACAACCTTTGTTGTCCCCCAAGAAGGGTATGGTGCGAAAAGCATTCCCCATGTAAGTAAAACAAAATAAAAAAAAGGCAACCTTTTGGCATACAAGGGCCACATCATTCCAAAATAAGATATAGGTCTCTGTTTAAATTTTACTTATATGTATTATATTCATTTATCATCCATGGATTAATAAGTTAATTTTATTATATTTATTAAATCCCTTCTGTGATGTATGATTAAAGAGGCACTGACAATGATGCGCAAGTAAAGGAACAACTGGTGGAGTGTACCACCAGTTGCTCCTTAACTAGCGCATCATTGTCTCTCCTCTTATCATAGGCTATTTTCGTGTATTTCGAGGTTCCTTCGAGGAGTATCTCCAGTTCAGTCTGAGTTCAGAGGTTTTGCCAAATTCTGGGGGTTCGCCCAAAAGAATTCCGCCGCCTATACTGTGCGGTCACACGAGACACTTGCCCGTTAGCCGTCCCATCAGATTATAAGGGTGAGGGAACAAAGAATGCACCTGTGTTGGCGCATTTATTTGTGCTCTATAATATGAAGATATGACACAAAGAAGTGTGTAATTTGCTGGTCTCCGTTTAGACTGGCCGCCGTAGTAGAAATCGGCTAGGATAGTTTCGGGCCGGTAATATCCCGTGCCCTACATACCATGTATCTAGCTTCTAGAAGACTAAAGTCAAACATGACACTACTGATCTAAATAAACCATCATTCCGATTGAACGTGATGCGTTATCTATCACATAATGCAATTATAATATCAATTGTACATCGAACCCTTAGGGAGGTTATCGACTGAATCGCAAGGACGGGTCGGCGTAGTAGGTTCGTACTTTAAAGTAGAGAATGAATTATAACCTCACATTTCTCATATACGGCTGTCTGATTCGAAAGACTTCTAATCATCATCATCATCAGCCCATCGCGGTCCACTGCTGGGCATAGGCCTCTCCCTCTCCCATTGCACACCACTTTGATCGATTTTGGGCTTCTCGCATCCAGCTCCTGTCACGGTCTCCACTCCAGAACTTTTCTACCCCAACGGTCATCATTTCTGCGGCTAATATGGCCAGCCCACTGCCACTTCAGCTTGCTAATCCGGTGGGCTATGTCGATGACTAGTTCTCTGACGGATTACCTCATTCCTGATACGATCCCTCGAGAAACGCCGAGCAAAGCCCTTTCCATAGCACGCTGAGTGACTTCTAATAAGTTTGTAAAAATAAGTGAAATGTTCTTTTGTAATTTTATACATTTTGACACGGAAATTAAAAATACTGCAGCCACTGCAGGAAACATTGTTTTTATATACAAGTTTGAATTACATATAGAAAAAAACCCTGAAAAAAAAGTATATACGTACAAGAAACTCATTTCGAGTCTATAAACAATCGTTCGCTTGACTGTTCCTACGTCAACGCTCCATATTATGCATATATTCAAATTTACTATACCGATTATATTAATTATACTTCTACTATTATGATGTACACATTACGCTATATTTGTGAACATTATTTGTTTTTTAGGGTTCCGTAGCCAATTGGCAAAAAACGGAACCCTTATAGATTCGTCAAGTCTGTCTGTCTGTCTGTCTGTCCGTCCGTATGTCACAGCCAATTATTTCCGAAACTATAAGAGCTATACTGTTGAAATTGTCAGTCGATGTATTCTGTGAACCGCATTAAGATTTTTAGATAAAAATAGAAAAAAAACAATACATTTTGGGGGTAACAATACATGGAACTGAAACTCAAAAATTTTTTTTTCATCAAACCTATCCGTGTGTGGTATCTATGGATAGGTGTTCAAAAATGATGTTGAGGTTTCCGATATCATTTTTTTCTAAACTGAATAGTTTGCGCGAGAGACACTTCCAAAGTGGAAAAATGTGTCCCCCCCCCCTCTAACTTCTAAAATAAGAGAGTGATAAAACTAAAAAAAATATATGTTGTACATTACCATGCACACTACCAACGAAAATTGGTTTGAACGAGATCAAGTGAGTAGTTTTTTTTAATACGTCATAAATCGTAACACGCAATTTATCTTTCATCAAATCAATACACTAGTATAAAAACATCGATCAAAGTTACAACGAACTACAAGAACTTTTATATGATGTTACGTGCTGATACGGAACCCATCATGGGCGAGTCCGACTCGCACTTGGCCGCTTTTTTATTTCCTAACTACTCGTGACGTCGTTTAAACTGCTGGAGCGTTTTTCATCAAATCTAAGAAAACTCCCAATAATTCTAAATCTAACTACAATAAAATACAAAATCTAAATCTAACTACAATTTCACAGACGGAAACACAGAGGCATTTACAACACTCCGTTATATTTCGTTGGGGGTTATCCCCCCTTATAGCCTTATCAAAAGTATTCCGATATTTTTTCAGAAAGAATTGAATGCTTTCTTTCAGTTACAAGTCAATAGTCAGCTACTCTTCTTAGAAAGGAGGTATAGGATTTGTGCCAAGTTCTTCTATTTACACTGCTATTGATTGCTTACCTTATTCAGTTATCACGACACCTATGGGATGAATAAGGATGGTGACAGACACACTGTATTGTTTATCCGACATGAGACATGACAACCTTTATGTAAAAAGTAAAACAATTTACAATCACGGTTTTCACTAAAATATTGACTATAGTGAACGTTAAACCTAGCTATCTTGGTGCGTATGTAGGTCCTTTATCTGAGGTCAAGCCTGCTTATAGGCTATGAAGTCAATAATGTTCTTGTGTTTATTACTTTATGACGCAAAATATATCTAATAATATGACACCAATACTATCTGTCCTAAATTCATTGAAAAGATTGTCTTACGAGATCAGCAGCGATTCTTCGTCAGTTCTATTTGCGAATACTAAAGACAACAAAAATATATCGCGATTATAAACAAAGAGCTATTGTATGGCATGCATCTAACAATAATACATACTGCTATTAATGTTACTACGAAAGAGACGTGAACATTTAATAATGAATCATTATTTTTAGCGAAAATTGTTGCAAAGCTGAAATGACTTCACCGATTTCAGTTAAATTTAGCATGAAGATACTTGGATTTTTGAGAAAGAACATCGGTTACTTTATGCTTTACCGCCATAACAGACATAATCGCGAGCCAAATCAGGAAAAACGTATTCATTATTACAATCTCGAGGTATTAAAAAAAATTTTTACAGTTTAAAAAAAAGTATATTGTGTTCAGTTTACATATAATGGTATTAAATATAAGTAGATTTCTTACTGTTTTGTAAACTGTTGAGATTAATCATATCGATTTGCTATGATTTACGTAACACGACTATGAAAACAATGGCCTTAGGGTTGTTAGAATTTTGTACTTACGCCTTAATAATTTTCGTATGATGCCGAAGCATCTCACTAGGCCGTCATACTGTAGGTCACCATCACCATGCTGCATTGTCTACATTCGCAATGTATATGTTGGCTACTACTCTTCGATTCTGCGCATGCTTTCCATCAGGCAGATTAGAGTCACTTTGGAAGTCTCGTAGAACTCATTTTCTTCCATTTAACAAAAAAATACACCACAACTGCTTCATAACACGCTTCTATTGACTTCACCTGTATGTTTGTTTGTCTGTTTTCGAATTGTTTCGTATGCATGCTTAAACTATATTTGTTTCATACACAGTTATGTTACACTGAATGTCTTTTGCCTTTATTAATCCCAAGATTATTTTGGAGCCGGCACTTAGTTGTTGTTGCTTGATTGAAATGGTGTTTGGATTGGTGTTTGGATTGAGATGCAGTTTTTCGTTACTTTTCTGTTATATATCGATTATTTCATGAGCACCACTAAAGGGAGGCCTTAGTTTAACTGAAAGAGACCTCTTGCTGTAAGGGTAGTTTCAGCATAGAAACTAGGTATCGTAAGTTTGAATTGAAGTCTGCACTGCCAAAGTGTGAGATGGCGTATTTCATAAGGATAAGAGATCTAAATTGAATAATAAAAGGCACAAAATCACCAAGGTTGCGAATTTCAAAATCGGTTTTAAGACAAAAAAAATTGCAAGCTATAATGATGACTATTAGTTTATACTGTTGCATAATTTGTATATTTTTAAACCTTGACAGGGCAGCGCACAGAATTCTTTATTTTTTTAGTAATATTGCTTAGTAGTAAATATCTTACAGAAAACCATCAATTCGGGAACGTTTTTCTAAGTTTCATAAAATCCACAAAAACCAAACAAAGCACATAATTTAAGCTTTGTTTAATAACATGGGTATATTATGTATCTATATTAAATAAGCAATAATGAAAACAATACATTCAAAAATTTCTACAAGCAAAACACGTCAAAAAATTAAAGAAGTTGCTCTTATTGCGCATACAATTTAAGAAATTTCAAAATATTTAAAACTCTTATAATCGAATTAACGTTACATGTACAGAATAAAAGTTCTGTAATGTAATAAATATATATTTAAATTGAAATACCTCCATTTATACGTATTTTATTGAAATATTGTAATGTTCCGGTTATGATCAAACGTTCCCGGAATGACAAAAATGATCTCGAAATGATGATATTGGTATAACTAGGTAGAAGTAAGGAAATATTTAAGTTATAAGCAACGGTTTAAATAACTAAGTTATTTATTTATATTGCCATATTGTTCACACTTAAGAAAAAGTACTCTTACTATTAATACATTTTTATTATAATTTAGCTTTAACATCTTCATAAATCAGTCTAGTTAAACTTCTATACTCATATTATATCTTTTATAAGTTTTAATCAGTTTTTACAATTTGAGTCTTTTGACCTTAAATCACAGTCTACTTCAACTTCTACACAAAAAATAAATAAGTATGTAACGTAAGAAAATCAAAAATAAATTCTGTCACGAATAACAAGTTAACTAAAAAAATATTAAAAATACAAAACAAAACTTATTATTTTTCGTAAACATCAATATCATTATCAAAATAATAATATTCTTGACTTTTTTCTTTCTTCAGCATTGGTGTTGGAATAATACTGATTATTTGCTCAAAATCAATATATGATATATCCTTTGGTTCCAGCTTAAATTTTCTAATATTGTTACGCACAGATCTCAAAAAGGTTACTAAGATTTCGCCATAATCGTCATCGACACATGTCTAGCAGGTAGCAAATTCGTATCGATATAATTGTATTAAAACGTCTAGTCCTTTTTGCCAGTACACTTTTGTGATGTCCATTATACCTGGAATAGCATCCAAAAACTTTGGTTCTCTGACTTTTTTTTCTATAATATTCTCTATCCTTAGCCCGTTTAATTTCTGCTCTTCTTTATCTTTGGCGCAAATAAGCTGCACTATCCTTTTTAAGCTTTTTTTGATATTTTTTTTTATTTTTTTCTTTATCAGGATTCTCCATTATGCTGTAATTATAAAGAAACAAAATTCTAAAATAATTATACTAAAAAAAATTAAATTATTCGCCCTTAGAAATAATAATCATCATTCCGAGAACGCAACAGTCATTTCGGGAACGTGCCATCATGTCCGGGAACGTTTCCGAAATGACCGTTCACGAAATGACGATTTCAAATAAGTGCGCGCTTTGATTAGACGGCTGCCATCTTAAACCGCTGTGGGTTTGATAATAGGAAAATATTTGAGGTTACTTTGTTATTTCGTGTCGTAAAAAAAAATTCTTTAAAAATTAAATGTAATAATTACGTTCACGAATTGACGGACTATTGATGTACGCTCTACGAATAATGAATTGAAAGGTACTTACCATTTATATTTATTTTATTTGACGATAAATACTCTGACAGCCTGCTTTGTTATTGTTCTCTTTCTCCACTGACGTTAGACACCGAATGGCTACGTTCACTTAAAATTATTTTTGATCGATTATCGATACGTTCACTGAAATGACTTGTGCGGTATCGGACAAAATATATTGGACATTTTTATTGTTAAAAATAAATAATCTTTTAGTATCCTTTCTAAAACTAAATTTTGTATATAAAATACGGTGTATTAAGTAATGAGATGTGTTAATTACTTTGAATTTTTATATTATATTTTGAACTTGTTGCTGAAGATTGTACATTAGGACGCGTTCCCGAAATGATTTTCTATGCATGTATATTGATTTTATTTAAAATTGACTTCACTAATTAGTTATATTGTTTGATGTACACACAAAACAGGTTAGTTGAAGTAATTTATGAATATTTTTTTCTCAATGAAGTCAAGATTTAAGACATCAAATTGCTAGCAAAGCCAATTCTGCACCTTGGTGATTTTGAGCCAAAAACACTTATCTTAGCAATTTTATTAAAATTTATTTTTTTTGCAATGGAGTCGAATCGAGATTTATCAATCAGTAACATTGCGATTCTTATCTTATTTTATAGCTCAATTACTGACCATAATATACAAGTACTATGTAAGAATTGCATTTAATTTGTGATAAAACTGTCACGTATACGTGATACAAAATAAAATCTCAAAGCCCCATGATGCAGGAGCGTCTCATTAGATCGGCATAGTGTGGGGGTAATCATGCTACATTGTCTGCACTCACAAGGAGGATGGTGACTTCTACTCTTGGACACTACTCATGCTTTTCATCAGGCAAAGTAGTCACTTTGGTAGGTTTAAACACATTAACCTCTTGTTACATTGTCGATTTCGCAGCCATGTGTCACAGAGGTCAAGCTCTATAATATATATTTTAAGAGCTGGAATTTTCTTGTAACCATTTAATATAATGTAAGAATGCGTTACAGTCTTGGATATATCTCTTTTCAGATATTAAACAGGCATCCCTGTTACAAGGTGACATACAAAATGGCGATGTGTGTATAGTGCATGTTGCAATCCGCATGCTCTTGGCGGAAAACTAATGTACCGTAATGTTTTACTTACAGTCATTCTTATAATAATATCTACATATTTTGATTACTTTTCCTATATTGAATATAATGCATAATATTATTATGTCTCATAGCATGCCTCAAGGAGGGTGTATAGATTTTGCAAAAAGAAGCCTCTGAGTTTCTGCCTAAAGAACTTTTTTACTGTTAATATTTCAGGTTTCCCGTAAGCTGAAAGATTACTTGATATTTCTCGATAGTTTCAATGAATGAGAATTATATTTTTTTACAGTTTTACAACATACTGTTAATATTAGGTCATATAAACATTGTTTATGGAAACTACCCTCTTATCTTAGAAGTTAGAGACTTACAATTAAAACAAGTCCAGAGGCCGCTTTAATGTCAATCCTAGCATCAAAAATAAATAATTATATAATTATGAGTTTGTGTAGCGATAGGGAGTTATGTTTTTAATTATAATGCGTAATTAAATTATACAAGAATTTAGTTGTTAGTAGTTCGTGCTGTGTATATAATAGGTATACTTAAAATTCAAGGTAAATGTTCAAAACCGAATGCTAAGCTAGTAATCCTGTTATACCAACCTTGGCTTCGGTTTCTCATCCTCAATAGATTAATCTTACGTGTAGTTATTCTGTTCTACTAAATTCATTAAAGAGATTCATTGCATTCTCATCTCGTCAAATTTCGTTTTTGTTCAATATTACACTTGTTTGCCTCGTTGGTCTTTGCCTCTCGTGTTCGATTTTCGGGTCAGGCCAAAAAGTGTTATTGGTCTTTTCATACAAGAAATCCCGTTGAAGTTGGCGCTGGCTGTCGGTCTCGGTTTTCATGAATTTCTATTACAATCGTTATTTAGAAGTCCTAGTGCCTTATAGTTTAATGAAAACTAGTTCAACCTTTGAATTCAGTTAGGCCTCAGAAATGCGGTGGTCTTATGACAGTCGCTCCGTGAAAAAAAGCGATATGCGGGTTTAACTAGTAGCAGACCCCAAATAATGTTTTGAATGATTAAGACTAGGAAGATGATTTGAATTTTACACCTCTTACAAGTATGTACTATATATCATTTAGTTACGTTTAGTTACGTACATTTAGAAGAATACGAGAATAGCAAAAATACTTTCGGCATTAGGTCACCCACTGTGCAATTCTGTACCTTCTGTGACAAGCGATATATCTTGACCTATATCGGTTTCCATATTTTTATATATTACTAAGTTTAACATAAAAAATATGCTATTTTTTGGTCTAATCGATGTTGTCTAAGGTTAGGTAAGGTAAGTAAGTTCATTTTGGTGTGAAGTGATTCAACTAAACATTTTTTACATTTATCACTGTATAATTAGGTACATTTTACTACTAACGGCGTGCTCTCACGTGGCGTAAGGACAAAATAATAATTCAAAAGCATTATACCTACTCTAAAATCAAACTATTTTCTAAATATGAATTTTAAAACTGATGTTAAATAAATTATCTACAATAAATAAGTCACTAAAATTCACTGATCTTGATAGAAATAAGTTGACATTGCAAATAAAACCTATCTAATTATATTTTGTCCATTCGTTTATTGTCTTTTTGACAGGTCACGCCTATAAATTACCGCTATTTTTTTCGTAATAATGTACTACAGTAATGTCGTACTTTATAGACGGGTAGAGAAGTGGCTTGTGCATAGCTGAAAACAACAAACTATAAAACAGTTCTTGAAATACGTTAAATCGATTAAACGATTATAATATTCTATCATATTATTATGATCAAAATAATTTGACTTCATATCAGTATTCTTTCTGTAAATTTAATAAAATAAAAAGGAAATGAAAATAGTATGACTTCAAGCAAGATTGATTATTTGCAAGGAATTTAGTCGAAATTTTTTATTTTTTGTTTAAACTTAGAATAAAGAACAATAACTCTGTGCATTAATTAATTTATTTTTGGACCACGGACTTAAAATTTAACTGCACGCGTTAGTAAAATTTAACTTTGAAACGCGTGGTTAATAACGTTTAAATCGAGTAAAGAGAAAATACATTTTAAAAATCACATAATACTTACTAAACCGACCTTCAAGTGACTGTGTTATGAAGTTTTCTTTGTTCTGGGCCAATTATTTAACATAATAGTGCACATTTTATTTATTTACAATACTGACTTAAAAAATATTAAAACGATTGATTTTGATTTCAAATCGAATCGGTGACGTGTGAGGACGTCACTAATTTTGAAATTTGTTGAACTGTCAAAAAGATAATAAAGGAATGGACAGAGTATAGTACTATGTACTATCCATAGTGTATTTTAATTATAGAACATCTTAACATGTTTCAACTTATCACACTTGTAGACAAATAGACAATTTAATATTTTCTACATGTATCGAAGTTCACAACATTGTGTACCATTTCATTTGTATAATGATGTTATTTAATATTGACCTTACAAGTTAAGTATATTATACTAATTTCCCGTATTTTAATTACCCATATTATTTTAATAATATGTACAACTTTTTGTTGTATTAGCTCCTTATAGCAAAAACCTTTTAATTTACGAAGTATGAATCATTTAACACCAAACCCATAAACCACGTCTAAAATGTTTGAAATCATTTAAAATAAAGTAACACATAAAATGACATCTATATTTGTGGTATAAAATGATATAACTGAATTCTTTTGAAATTTTTAAAAACTATTTTTAATCGTACTTTTTATTTAACACTAAAATAGTCCTATCGTATTGTTTATAAGCAGTTAAGTAGAAAAGAAATCAGTTTTTTTCTAAACTTTTAATGTTCTTAAAATCATGATTTTTCACTTACACCAGTTTTCACTAAAGATACAGAATTATTTGTGCATAAAGTATAAATAAATAAATACTTAAGAGGCCGGCGTACGACACTCGAAACTGCAAGTTGAAATTTGTTCGTAAAATATTGCTGTCTCTGTTTGACAAAATACAACGTAGATACGAGTGCACCGCTGTATGTGTGTATGTGGATTGACATTCATTCGTAGTAATTCGGACTCTCTCGTAGAAGGTTCGACTATCATTATTTGACTGACACGAATCACACACACATTGAAATATTTTTTGATGCGATAGCACTATTAATTGCTTGAAATTTGTGAAAATATGGATGTGTTTCGTAATATCGAAAATCATGAATGAAAACTCAATATTTTTTCGATTTATTTTGTGTAAGTAGTAGCTTAATAATATGAGATATGTTATTGATGAAACAATATTAGAAATATTTTTGTTTTTAAGACAGAAAAAAACAAAATGAAAACATGACATTTACAATGTAAAATATGTGAAATTTAATTTGATTATATTTTATTCTATTTAAGTTTATTTTTAAAAATAAAGACGTTTTAACCTAAATAAATACAGTCTTAGTCCGAATATCAACATATCATCGTGGAAATATGTTTATACTGCAAATGATCTTGGTATACCGTTTGTATGGACAATTCAGCCTCCGGGGGCCCCTTAAATGCCAGCTACATCCTCTTTCACACAATATATCCTTTGTTTGTACTTTTTATCCTGCATACATTAACATGCATACGTAAAACTCTATTATACGTTATTAATTTATTTATTTGAAGAAGTTCACATAAAAATATGTAATAAATAAATAAAACTTTTTAACATAAAATCGAAATAACTTTTATTGCTGTTCACTCTCTTAGAATATTATACTATTATGTTATGTTGAAGCCTCTCAAAGTGATGCTACTCTGCCTGATGGAAAGCATGAGAAGAATTCAGGAGTAGGGTCCACCATCCTCATTGTGAGTGCATGAGATATTTCTGCACCATTCTCCCGGTCTCCAGAGGCCGGAAGAATGATGCAGAATGATTGGGCCACCTGCCTCACACTCACCAACGAAAGGCGACAGTACGAATGCTGTCATTTTAATATAGGCTGGTCTACTGTGTGAGGGTAGTACTGCCTCGTTCGAGCCGGCCCATTCATGATAAAATCAGCGTGGCTCAACTACCTTTATGCCTACTTGCTTAACTTTCCTTTTTCTTTTCTTCTTTTTATTTTGAACTAGCTGACCCGGCGAACTTCGCCTTAGAATATTAATTCATAATAAAGTATTGAGTTTAGACATTAACTGATAGTGACAAATCGACAGCAGCGCCAACTAACACGCCCCGGCCGGTACCGCCACAAACGATTTGTTCCTGCATTTTAAATCTGTAATATCTTCAAACGTATTAATTTAAATTACGTACTGTAAAGGGCCATATTAATCTACATTAAATACACAATGTATTTAAGGTATTTAATTGGATAAGGATTAATACTGTGTTGCCTATAATCGCTTCGTAAATAAACCATTATTTCTCGTAAAAAGAAAAAGTTAAAAAATGGTTATTGTGGGTTATCCCTAAGAGATAGACATATACCATCGCGGACTTTTTTGTAGACCTTTTTAAGATGTACAATACTGTAGTACATTATTTTGATCTATCTCGTAGGGTTTGCAATATAAGCGTAAAAAACATCACATTAGAAACCTCTAAAATTAATATCTACTATCTTAAGCATGCATTATACATAAAAACCTTCCTCTTGAATCACTCTACCTATTAAAGAAAATTTCATAAAAATCCGTAGCGTAGTTTTAAAGATTTAAGTATACAAAGGGACAGAGAAAGCGACTTTGTTTTATACTATGTAGTGATTACCGACAATTGGATGTTTATGTGCAACAAACAGGCCTGTCCATCGACAAAGGCCTCCTCTAAAGATGCCGTAGCTTTTCTGTCTCTAGCTAAACGGGTCCACACTGTACCAGCTATTTTCTTGAAGTCATCTTCCCATCTTTTTATTTGTCTACCTCTATTCCTCTTTATAAGTCTTAAATAATCAACGTCTAGACGTAGATAGGCGAGAAATTATGACCTACTAAATATACCACGCTGGCTAGACGTGTTATTATAGGGTTTGTTCCAATTTTTCCTAAAAAGGAGTAAATGTAATCAAGAAGACTACAACATATATTGGAACATAATGTAACAACGAAAAAGTATACATACAGATGGCAAAATTTACTAAAGAATCCAATAAAATATCTGTGCCACTTAATTAATCTATTCATGTAAGTAAATACATGTGACCCAGTCAAGTTACAACAAAACTCAATTATAATATGCAAATGGTACTTACATCAAAATAATTTAAACGAATGTCTAGACTTTGTTCCTTACTTTCCGGTTAAGTTTTTTTTTTATTCTTTGTTTATTACTGCCTTAAAAGTTGGCACGCAAACATACAACCGATCTAATAATGAATAGTCACACTACAAAACGAAACAAACGCTTCTACTGAAGGTGATCTTCTTTGATAAGTAATATTGCTACAAATTCTTTCTGTTCCTTCTTAATTTGAGCACAACTATATTATTATGAGTTCATTTTCACCTCCACTGCTGGACATTTATCTGAGGATCTCCTTATTCCCGATTCGATTACATCATTATTCGTTTTTGATCATACAATGTAAAATCAAAGTACATTTTGTGTTGAATTCTTAATCGTTTCCTATCTAAATAAATTTCTACATGATCCATGAAAAGATTGGCCTTACTAATTCTTCATACAGTGGTTTCAGTGCAAACGCACTCAGTATAAACAAAAACGTGTTGTTTACTTTGTATGCGATAATCAAATCAGCTTGTTGGCATGCTCTATGTGCACGTCAAAGCATCAGTGTGGGTGTCATTATGATTATATATTTACTGATTTTATAGATCGTTCCCTTTGTGTCCATCAAGTACAAAAGTATTAGACTCTCTTTATCTAGATTTCCTTTGTTTTTTGTAAGTAGAAGGTGTTAGAACAACGGAAAAGTAGATAAGCATGTTTTGCGATTCTTAACCTCAATAATAGTACTCTGATTATGTGACCCGTTATAGGTCATTAATGAGGAAATATATCTGCCTGTGAAATCAGAACCTTGCTACACGATAACCTTTTATTATTTATAACATAGTAAGGAGAGTTTCTTTGTTAAGCTAATAAAATAAAAGGAAAACCTACTTGAATATAGGTTAATAGTGATTTTTACTTTCAATAATATTTACTACGTACTATTTTTTAAAATATTTAATTGGTTTCTATAAATATATACGTAATCACATCTTTCGCGCAAAGAGTGAAAGCATTACATACAAACAGACAGTATGTAACTTACGAATTTATAATATTAATACGGAATAGTATGGATACTATGCTGCCTAGCGTCTACATGCCTATGTGTCTACATGTAAATAGGACGTGGGTTGCGAAATGCTTAGTTTCAAGAACCTTAAGTAATTGAATTGTAATAGCGTACGTACCGTTGATGGCCTAATAATAAATAAATATATAAAAATACTACAACTTTTTTAATGATACCAATAAGAAAGTGGAATAAAATTAGGAATTAAGGTTATTAATTGACAATGCTGGGATTAATGGATTATTGTCGTTAAATATAGTTACGAACAACAATTTCTCTTCCCAGTTCAGTAAACAAAAAAGCGGCCAAGTGCGAGTCGGACTCGCCCATGAAGGGTTCCGTACCAGCAAGTAACATCATATAAAAGTTCTTGTAGTTCGTTGTAACTTTCATCGATGTTTTTATACTAGTGTATTGATTGGATGAAAGGTATATTGCGTGTTACGATTTATGACGTATAAAAAAAAACTACTCATTAGATCTCGTTCAAACTAATTTTCGTTGGTAGTTTACTTTAGAAGTTAGAGGGGGGGACACACACATTTTTCCACTTTGGAAGTGTCTCTCGCGCAAACTATTCAGATTAGAAAAAAAATATATTAGAAACCTCAACATCATTTTTGAAGACCTATCCATAGATACCCCACACGTATAGGTTTGATGAAAAAAAAATTTTTGAGTTTCAGTTCCAAGTATGGGGACCCCCAAAATGTATTGTTTTTTTTCTATTTTTATATAAAAATCTTAATGCGGTTCACAGAATACATCGACTGACCAAATTTCAACAGTATAGCTCTTATAGTTTCGGAAATAATTGGCTGTGACATACGGACGGACAGACAGACAGACAGACAGACTTGACGAATCTATAAGGGTTCCGTTTTTTGCCATTTGGCTACGGAACCCTAAAAACATGGCATCAAAATAAACAAAAAAAATCCGACAACAAGATTATATGTATTATTGTTTGATTATTGGAGATTAACACTTACTTTTTAATCTAATCACACATCGGTGTAAGTGGAAAGTTTCTGCGTATATAATTATATAAAGAAAACATATCTGACGTCATATCTCATCATATTGCTACCCGGATCACTGGTTTTGTTTTAGCCTTTTAATATTGCGTTAATGGATTAAAGAGTTAATGCCATGTAACAAAATATTTAATTTATTGTTTCACAATAACTTTGAACGCATTTACCTTTTTAACCTTTATTCTAAAGGTTGTAGAGCCACGCTGATTTCAACACGAATTAGCTGGCTGGACCGGGGAGCACTATCCTCACACAGAAGACCAATCTAAAAATGACATGTTATATTTATTGATGTAGAATCTAAAAAAATCGTTGATAAACTAAGAACCCGTTTAATCCGCCAATTTGCCCAGTAAAAGCTCATTTACCTTCATCTTAAAAGTGTATCGATTTCTAGCTATTCTGACCTCAGGAGGAAGCGCATTCTACAAATGAACAGATTCAACGAAACCAGTAGTGTGTGAAGGACAAAGTAGGAGGAGTTGTTAGCCGAACGAAGGTTTCGGCTCTGTTTTTTTTTATTTTCATATTTACCATACCAAAGTGACTCTACCTTGCCTGATGGAAAGCGCGAACAGAATCCAAGAGTGGGGGGAAACCACACACAATTGCTGCGAATGCAGACAATAAAGTATGGCGGCCCACACTGGCGGCTTAGTAAGATGCTTTTTCACGCCCCTTTTAAACGACCCAGGATCATAGTGGGAAGGAAACACGTGAGCAGTGAGCTCCAGCTTTTGACTGCTCGTCATAGTAAGGAAGAAGAAGCCCGTTTCGTTCTGGTGCTCATTTCGTCCCCTCAAAAGCGGTAACTTCCAAGTCCAGCACGTGTTGTCCCTTAAAGGAAGGGAGAAGAAGGGACCAGTTGGAAGAGCTCTTCAGAACATTTTCCATGGTAAAGGCGATAGAGGCGAGAAGACCGTCTCACCTTGTTTAACACACCGAGCTTCTGCGAGGCCGCCTTGGTGACGCTCTCAATGTACTTCTGGCGGTTGAGTTCCCGGCAAATATCCAGACCCAGGATACCGAGCTTGTCCTGCAGTGGCAATTGAGTGTTCTGAAAAGTGGGGTGGGGAAGGAATGGAAACTTTTTGGTAGAGAGCGCGCACACCTGTGTTTTCTTGGCGTTGATCTCAACAAAATTCTCATCACCCCATTGAGAAATATGGCTCAGAACCAGGTCGAGCTTAGCGACAAGCTTTTTTCTTGTTGAAGGATGTTATAGCACAACAGTTCAAAATAATGTGTTTTTAAATAAGTGGGAGAGGATGGGGAATGGAGTATAGTGAGTGTACAGGAAAGTGAGTGTGCGTATTTTTCAACGTCGACGAATTGGTAACCAACCTAACTGGGAACTGGAAATATGGTTATACTTGCGAAGATTAAAGATAAATCGAATGCATTTATTGGGAAAACGATCTAACATGTTGATAAGATTTGCATGCAAGTCATAATAGTTATTAGCATAATAGTTGATCAAGGAAAGATTGCACAAGCATTGTCTTAGTTTTCACGGGCAGAAAGTTTTTTTAAGCGACATGACTGGACTTCCTCGTTGGTCTGGTGGATAGCGTATCCGACTGCTAATCAAGAGGTCTCGGGTTTAAATCCCTGTTCGGGCCAAAAAGTGTTTTTGGGTTTTTCTTAGGAAATTCCTCCTTGGCCGGAGTTGATAAGTTCGGCGGGTGATTCACGCCCGTGCCTCGAAGAGCACGTAAAGCCGTCGGTCCCGGTTAACATGAACATCTATGGCAATCGTTATTGTGAAGTTAGTGCCCTCAAATTTACTGACAACTAGTTCAACCTACGAATTTTAGTTCTCCCTTAGGATTGCGGAGGTCCGATGCCGGTCGCTCCGTGGAAAAACTGATATTCAGGTAAAACCGGTTGATCTAGTAGCCGACCTGAAATTATATTGGGAATAAGGCTAGGAAGAAGATAGTGCTTGTGTGACTTGATCGTGCCAGTTCAAAATACAGTCAGTGAAAGACTTGGCTGTAAGCCAAGTTTTTCACTGACTGTATTTACTGTATTTACACTGTATTTACACAATTCAATTACTCTTCGACAGAGAGGTATAATTATGGTATCATTCAGCATTATTTCAGTGGACATTTCGAAATTGACCTAGTCGGACCTTGCCTTGGCCGGAATGTTAGGCCACGCATAAAATAGATAATTGTTAAGTTTACTTATTATTTCGTTATTTATGTACGAAGTTTTCCATTACTAGTATAGTATGTATAGTAAGTATTTTACAAATTAGGCCTCCATTCTAATCTAAGTTGATCACATGGACTACCACCATAATTTTTTTCTGATTTTTCGAGCCGTTTAACTTTTGCCTTAAAAATTGAACAATTCGCAAACGGATACCTAAATCAAAAAATAGTCTCGGCAACCTCTCAACATTTTTGAAACACTACTAACGAATACACTTTACGAGTACCTCAAATATAAATATTTTTCATGATTTTTTATAGTATTTTGTCGTCAAGATAGATAGTAGTCAGGACACATATTCATGCAGTTTCATCTTTCTAGCACTAACCGTTTGGACAGTAAGCCGAGACCGGACGGACAGACATGACGAAACTATAAGGATTCCGAGTCATGAACTATGAAACCCTAAAAAATAAAGTTACTATAGTATCTCACCGCCATAGTGTGTCATACTGCCTGAATTCGCAGTGAGTATGGTGGTCCCCACCCTTGAATTCTACTTATGCTTTCCATCAGGCAGAGTGGAGTCGCTTTGGCAGACTCCCACAATAAAAAATATACAACTACTCACACCGTCACCCGTGAACGACGTGAAGGAATGTAGTGGGAACTAATGGAGCGCCAACCGCCCCGGTCTTGACCAGTCCATATCCATCTGCCGCCAACCACTCAATATGTTACCTACTAAGTTTTTCACAACAAATTAAGTATATAATATATCGCTAAAAGACTACTAGGGCAATGATTTTGTAAGTCCTACTTTGGAAAATACTAGGATATTTAAAACGATTTTTAATAGAACAATAGGGTGTCGTATATTCAATGTCATCAATCAGAGTTTTTAGCAATACGTAGTAGGGGTGTTACTGAGGATTCTTCAAACAAACCCGGGAAAACCCAGACGAATGGCAGCCCTAAAAGGGCATTTTTATCATCTAGTGGCGTAATTCGAAAGCCATATTTTAATGTTATCCTGTATCGGTAAATGTGATATATTTAATAAGTGTTAGTGGGGGTCAAATTTGACAGTAATACTTTAAGTTTAATTAATTATATGATCACACTGACCACGATAGCAAAAACATGAATCGGTTTGTGTGATAACGTTAGGGAACTTGACAACATACTCGAAACAAAACAAAAAAGTAGAGACAATTGAGTACATACTTTTTTATTGCATTAGTGTGTCTTATCTTGTCTTATCCTGGAGTATTTCAGTAGTACGGTAGTAGTTTATTATTTTCTGCTTTTTAGTTCTTTCGGCGGTTCTTTTTTTTTTTTTTTTAAATTATTGTATAGTTTTTTGTAGTTATAAACTACTAATTGCTACATGTATATCTTTTAAATTTTTTATAAGCTACCTACCTTACTTTATCTATTAGCTGTTGAAAAATCCTACTTTGTAGTCGATCTAATCGAAAAGTAACCGTATGATCAGTGAGTAATTAAACATCCCTTATTTTATTTTTCTTTTTTTAATTCCGACGTGTACTCTTTCCAATAAAAGAAGAATTATTGAAATTAAACAACTCTTTGAAACAGTTATGCCTGATTATATAAAACAACTAGCTGAATCCCGCGGTGTTACCCGCGATTATTAAAATTGCGACTATAATTTGAGATTTAAACTATCCTATCTCTCAAGTTAGATCGAACTGCACATGGTGTGCGAATTTTATTATAATCGGTTAAGTGGTTTAGAAGTCCATTGAGGACAAACATTGTGACACGAGATTTATATATATTATTAAGATGGTCAATCATTTCCAATTTTCCTACCCTTAGTGTTGTTTTATTTTCTAAATTTATATGTCAAATCTCAAAGTGTACTCATTCCAAAAAAATAAATATTTATCCAGATCTGAATAATCGGTCAAAAGCCATGCGTGGTCTTATATTACAATCAGTGAGTGCACAATCAAACTTCACCTCTTTTCCTGCGCGTAGCGTAGGAAGTCTTTTTCCAAATTCATATGGGATGAACTTAGGAGTATACCGTTTGTATTGTATGTATGTGTATTGTAATTGTTCGAATGAATACCTGCCGCTTCTTTCCGTCATCGTCCCACGCGACAGCATTTCCATCCACATCACTTAGATGGTTGGCAGGACACAACAGTGCGCTTTTCCCGAAATTTCCTGCCTCGCACATCTGAATTGTGGAATGAACTGTCGCCTGCCGTGTTTCCGGACCAATAAGACCTTCAAACCTTCAAAAAAAAGAGCGTACTCCCTCCTTTCTTAAAGGCCGGCAACCTGTGACTCCTCTTGTGTTTCGGGTGTCCATGGGCGGCGGCAATCACCTACCATCAAGTGATCCGTCTGCTCGTTTGCCCTCTATAATATTTAAAATAATGTAAATTTTAGACTAGCTTCGCTCCGCGGCGTTACTCGCGAAGTTCATCAATGACCGCGGTTAACATCGCGGAACTCAGCTAGTCATCAACAACCCTTAACGTCCCACTGCTGGGCTCGGGTCTCCTCTCAAGAGAGGGTTAAGGCCATACGTCCCCACGCTGGCCTAGTGCGGGTTGGGGACAGTCAAGACACGTTGTGGCTACGTAATCTTGCTGTTGGATGTTTTTAAGCCGCCCGAAGGCCTCCAACTAAGCTTCACGACTACTATCTTATGATAACAACCGGGACCGACTGCTTAACGTGACCTCCGAATCACGGAAACACTCATTACATATAATGCCACAAACGGTCACCCATCTAGGTCCGACCGCGCCGTAGTTGCTTACCCTTGGTGATTGTTTCCAATCACCTAAGGCAACTCAGCTAGTGAGGAATAAAAATTGCATTCGGTGTGATTAATTGAAGTTGTAAATATGAGTATTTCTTTTTAAAGTGATAAGTTTGTCGGCAAAAGCTAGTTCTTCATAAACAACTTTATCACGTAACCTCAATCACGTGTTCTGTTAACACGTGTTTTGGTTCGAATTACTAGTCTTAGAGTCAACGACTTCAGGATGCCCAAACATTCATATCTAAAACCGGCATTTATCTTGGTAGCGAATTCTCTAATATAATGACCGCAAAATATTTAAATAAGTTTTTTTGTTAAATATCGTAGATTGTGTAAACTGAGTTCAAGGTTAGTTTTGGCAATTCGCTATATATTTCTGCATACTGTCTTTTAAAATCTAGTATTCATGCTATGTGTATGCACCAAATTCCTGACACCCTATATTAGGCACACTTTTTGCGGTAAGATATTCGCTGAACCCATTTTCGGCTTAAATTTAATTATTCTTTAAAATAAAGTATGAAGAAAATAATAAAAAAAACGAAGCCTTTTTATACATTAGCTATAGTTTTTATGTTATTACTTGTTTCTTTTAAACATACTTATATAGGCCTGTCGAACTGACTACTCTGAAGGATGGAAAGTATGGGCAGAATCCAAGCTCATTGTGAATGCAGACAATGCAACATGTTGACGGTCTATTAAGGCGCTTCTGCATCATTGGACCTCTGGTCTCCGGTCATGGCATGGAGGACAAACGAGCAGACGTTCCACATGATGGCGACTTCCTACCTACATAACTTACCTACTGACAATATTTTGATACCTATTCAAATATATCTAATATATAAAATATGTGCATATAGACATAGCTTTTATAATGAACTTAAAATTGTTCAAAGATGTTAGTAGCGATCCCAAACATGTACAGCTATTGTATGTATGTATATGTATATATGTTTATTATCTGTTTACCTTACAATTATATTATTTAATGTCATACGTAACCGAATTATTTGTTCTAAAATTAATGAAAAGAATTGGCATTCGTTAAATACCTAATATAGTAGCTTCTTCAGAGCTTATTGAGTATAAGCGTAAAATTCATACTTTTGCTGATGATTCATCTTCGTCTTCCTAATCTTAATTCCCAAGATTATTTGGAGTCTGCTACTAGTTCAACCGGTTTGAGATGAATATCAATTTTTCTACGGAGCGACTGGCATCGAACCTCCGCAACCCTGAGGGCGAACTGAATTCGAAGATCCAACTAGTTGTCAGTATATTTGATGGCACTGACTTTCAAAAACGATTGCTATAAAAAGATGTTCATGATTACCGAGACCGATGGTTTAGAGACTAGACCGTAAGCGATTGCCAACACTGTCGCTGTTACTGTGCCACGGACCTGGAACCTTGCATTGATCTTAGATCAGAGCTACGGTTCTGAACTACAGACAAACATCCACGCACACACACGTACAGCACGATCCGAGAATCGAACACAAGTCATCTGTATCGACAGTAGCACAAGCGAACTACTAGACCAATGAGGCAGTAGACTATTGACAAAAAAAACTTAAGCTAAACAATCTAAAACCAATAAAGATTATAGCTGTTTACCTATAACAAAATTACATAGAAAACAAAGTCACGACACCTACAAAGGGCCTTATCGCTAAAAACAATTGAAAAAAAACAACTATCTGTGCCTAAAAATACCTAGGTAATATCTATAACAAGTTTTTAACGTAAAAACATTCATTCATGCTATAAACAGAACCCTAAAATTCTTCCAAGAGTTGTAATTTACCGTCATTAGACACACTAGCTCTATTACCCCATCATACCACCAATTATACCATTTTATGAAACTATACATGCTAAAATAGCACTAAATTAGTTAACTTTAAAGCGTATATTAGCTTGAAAAAGAAGTCCAGGTGGTGAAGAAATTACAGAAACTATAAGTACTCGTACCTAGTTGTTTTTTTTTATTTAAACCGTGGGAAATTGTATAGCTGTGTAAATAGGTTATTTTTATTAATCTTTTTGTTTTTGGATGTTGTTAATGGCAACACTGTTAATGGTGATAATAGGTGCTGAAGAGTACTCTTCGACATCAGACATAAGATAGAGAATTGACCTACTTGGGCGGGTTGTATTGTGTTCACAATTGTATACAACACATATGGACACATACACTTGGACTTTGCAGGAGTCTCATGAAATTATACAGCTATTCTATATACTTATAATGATTTCGACCGGGGCAGTGCTGCCCTCATACGGAAGACCAACCTCAAGGGACAGCATTCGTGCTGTCACGTTTCATTGGTGACTGTTGAGGCCGAATGATGCAGAAGCATCACAATAGCACGCTGTACTGTAGGTCACCATGCTGCACTGTCTGCATTCACAATGAGAATGGTGACCACGATTCTTGGATTCTATTTATGATTTCTATCAGGCAGTGTAGTCACTATGGGAGGCTTAAGAGGGGATATAAAGATAAATTGCCGATCTTAGATTTGATTTTTACACTCGAAAATAAGCCACAAATGATCTGTTTTTTATATATATATATGACATTATATTTGAAAGGGGCTGGTCTAAGTGAAAACATAAAATTGTAATATTTTATCGATAGAAAATAATTACAAAGTTACGTCTAATTTTCCACTGAAATGAATTTATTATCATAAATATGTATATTACTGAGTCAATATTTTAATATATTGTTTAAAAATATATTACCAAGGGACTCTATTAGTAATTAATCCCTACAACCCGGATGCATCACTTAATCTGCTCACGGCATACATAAAATGTAACATCGCTAATATCTGTTGCATGACAGTGTAACGGAGACGAGACTCATCAATTACAGCTGTGTCAAGCAATTGACCGTCCATTAGGCCTCCAAGAGTACAATTGTGTGCCGTTTACATCCACTTGGCAACCCTTGAAGCGATTGCTGTAATCACAAGCTCATACATGACCGCTATAAAATGACAAAAAATATTGGAAACATATGATAAAAAGAGAAGCGGCAGGATGAAGCTTAAGATCAAACACAGTGGAAAGCTACTGAGGTATCCTCTGGCCCATCTTTGGGATATCTTTCCTTTACTATTTATAGGGAAGTATAGACATGTTACTGAGTATGTTCTTTGATTATGTCTTAGCAGCCAAATGGACTCTATTCTGCCTGACGAAAAGCATGGGGATCTAAGAATGGTGTCACCATAATCTTTGCGAATATGGACTATGACGGCCTAGTGACATGCCTTGTCCTCGCTAGGTTAAAAGATTCGGTCTACAACGGCTTATGAACATTAATGAACATAGCAAATATCAATCAGATCGACTGAACTGTCTCGTATGAGTTCACTAGAACTGTGTTGTTAAAATGTGTTAAATAAATATCGTTTGTAAGCAGTCCTACCAGTAACTAGCACAGGCTGTAAGATTAATACCAAGATAGAAAAAACAATTGTTACGAGGCTTTGCCAAATTTAGGATTGAGATAATCATGTGAGAAGTATCTATACACGTATGTAATCGCTTATCACAACACACTTTATATCCTTATCACAATACACATTTTGCCACTTCATTACCTCAATAGCCTGTTCATAAAACAACAAAACCCATATTACAACACCAATCATTGGATTTTCAAGTCAACCCATCAAAGTCCACTGTTGAATAAAGATCCCCCCAAGGAGGTATAAGGTAACCCCCAACTATCCCGGTATAAGGTATTCCACTGCCAGCCACTTCAAAACGCAGGGTGCTACACATTTCGTGGACTCAATCGCGGTCTGCAGTCTAGCACATTGGGGTGGCATAAAATTATTTTTTCGAAATATTAAATATTGTTTTAAATTTATTTATTATTCAGATTTTGACTACCAACATTGATAAAAAGATCTGTTTTCTTTTCAGTATCTTCTGATTATGCCTCGTAAACAACTTCATTTCTTCCCAAATTAGATTTCAACAGCATACTCGAACAGATATAAGAATGGTCAGAAGTACTGAATATTTTCGAAAACGTGATAATATTTATACTTTGAGTGTAATAGTCCATTTCTGAACGTAGAACTCAGAAGGAAAATTGTTTAATTAAAAATAAAAATACATCAGAATAAGCTGTCCAAACATCGTCGTCTAAACTCCTGAGGAGGAACACATGCCGTTGTGAATTATGGCAAATTATTACAATAGTTCGAGGCAAGTTAATTAAATTTAAGACCGCCAAGAGGTCTAGTGACATGCTTCAGCATCATTGGGCCTCTGGTTTCACATTTACCTACGAAACACAACAACACGAAGACTGTCATTTTAGTTTGGTCTTCTTTCTGCGAGAGGGTTCCGTACCGCCCGGTCGAGCCGACCATTTTGCGCTGAAATCAGCGTGAATCTACCACCTTGAGATGGTCATGATGTCGGCGGAAGATGATCTGTGAAATACCTAGTTTGAGTTCATTGAACCAGCCGCATTTAAAATAAGTTACACCTCCGATGACCTTTTAGTCTGTAACTAAATCATTTGAATTAGCTGAAACCTAAAAAAACAGTACTTTGAAACTTCTTCTTCAGTCAGTTTGGATCGCAAAATTAAGAATTTACTACATAGGTAAATACTTTAACTACGCTTTACATTGCCTAAGGATAAAGTTATTTAAATTTAGTGCTAACAGTTTTCAAACTTTACAAGTATACACATTTTAATCTTCACTAAATTACGTAAAGCAAATCCATGATTACACAATATTTACAAACTCAGACATTTCTTGTTCATACATTAGTATACAGACATGTTCTCGGTATTTTTATTATAGACAATGTTTTTCTGCCTAGATCGTACGATATTTCTTGGCTACTCCACTTTGCCGCATTCTAAGATTGTCTAGGTCATATGAAACGTCAACTGTATTCGTACCAATAGACTTCAAGAAAAATGAATTAAAGCATATTGATTAAACTTGAATGGCTCATTTTGAATAAAAAGTTATATGCTAGTACTATTTCTTTTGACTGATTGAAATGTTTCCATTGCTGTGTGGGCACCACTACTTTTTAAACAAATTCTACATCAACCGGTTCGGCCAAAGAGGTTTAGTAGGAAAAACTGAAACAAACTCAACACCAATCGGCAAATGTTTCTCAGGTATTGAAGCAGAGGCTTCACATTATGTAAACACAGGAAGATCGATTACCAGGAAGGAGCTGATAGTATTAGTTTTTCCGCCTATTAATTATAATCAACGCCATCTAGTCGCATACTAAACATAAAAGTTGCCTCGTAGAAACCATAAATAGAATCTCATTACTCGCGAGTTTCATCATTTTATTTTGTAAAACATTTAAGTTAAAAAGAGCTTGTAATATTCGCACATTACAAACCAAACAAACGTAACACAGCTTCTAAAAATAACTCCTTTCTTCATTACTCTAATCAAGTACCAAAAATACTCTAGTTCTTAAATTGATGACATTCTTGATCTTGACACCATTCAGTGTGTTGACATTGTCCCATACAATAATGTTATAAAACATTTTCCTCTCAGTGTAATCGTTTTTTTTCCACACGTTTTTATTTACAAGCTGTTGCTACAATTAAAATTTTATCTTGAACTTTGATTCAACTTGAATTAAAGTTCAAGATAAAAAATTGAATATTATAGGTAGTGGAGCCACGCTGATCAACCTAAGACCAAAATAAATTGACAGCATTTGTGCTGTTGTCTTTCGTTTTGGAGTGTGAGACTGGAGGCCTTATCGTTCTGCATCATTCTTCCGGCCTCCGGAGGCCGTGAGAATGATACAGAAAGATCTCGCTAAGCTACCATGATGTAGGGTCTTCATGCTGCATTGTATGCACTCGCAGTGAGGATGGTGGCCCCTACATTAAAAAAATGATTTTTCATAAGTACTTAACATTCATAAGTAGCACTTATAAAATAATTTTAATAAGATGTTGAACATTGATTTAAGTTCTAGTTTTTTTTAATAAATCATGTTACTTACTAATAGTGTTTAAACACTGCATATGATTTTGTATTGAAATACATAACGAGAAAATGTTTGGTTCTATTCATGTCCTCTTTAATTCATTTTCTTACCGGTATGTTTGTCATCACTATCTCGAATTAAATGTGAATTAATCAACATTTCAAATAAACACAGAAAGCTTACAGCGCATGGAATTCATCGGAGGGTCAATCCCTCAGTTGCTCCCATTTCTTTTACGCATTAACTCAATCATTGTCACTACGGTAATAGAACGATCGCGCGGTTTTGTGACGTGTGCGACAGCGTCTCGCCGCCTCAGTTCAGTACTTCAGTTGTGTATCGTCCGCGCATGAGCAAATACGTGCTGCGCCCGCGCATCGTTCAAACCGTTTTCGATTGTGTTACATAAAAATTCGTATTCTTTCCACGTTCCGACTAGCAGTTTCAAAGTGACCTATAAAATAATAAATTAAACATCGTTACTGTTAACGTTTTTGAATTACTGTTTAATTAAACGAGTAAAAAAATTGGTAAGATATAAAAAAAATGTTGCATAGATTTTTTTTACAAAAATGCTATTTGCGAGCATTTTACGCTTGCATGCCGATTTCACTTTCTGTGCCAACGTCACACCTAAAATATCGTAATAGTAAATGACACCCCTTCAGTCAGTTAGCAACAATTATTTTCGTCATGTTGTGTATCAAACGCATTGTAGAAATCGATATTCGAGGACTGAATGATGTTGACCACACCACGTTATACCATTGGCCACGGCCCGATTGTTTCGCCTTACCTCATTCATAAAGATGCTTAGAATTCAAACGGTTATATCATCGCATTTCACCAAGTAAATGAAACGTAAATGTTACTTCTTTCAGGTTGAACTGAAATGGTATAAGTAATTTGGCACAATTTACTTCCTACTTTAAATAATATTGTATTAACATATCAAATATGTGTACAATTGTTATACTACTAACACTACCTTTTCATCCAATTGATTTTAATATCTATCATTTTACACTAACTGTGGGGTCAGCTACTCAAACTACACTCATCAATCTTATTTGAATATCTCTTGATGTTATAATCATGTTTTTTTTGCTTTCTTTATATTTTTAACATTGAGTATTTTAGTATAAGCTGGCGTGGATGATATGTGAAATTTTGAAGATATAACAATTTAAATAACTTTAGAATCTGTATTTCGAGTTATAATCTCAAGTACGATTTGCTTGATTCGTAATTTGTCCAGCACTTCTTCCTTCACATCCACCTTGAAAATGTACATAAAAGATGTCTTGTTCTTCGTTTGGATTCTCTAATGTTAGCTGTTTATAATTCCGTGCAGGTATGATAATGAGTGAGCGAAATGAGACACGAGGTATTCTATTGACTTGGCACTAACCTTTTTGTAAACACCGGATACTGTTGTATGAAAAAATTAATGGATACATTGATCCTTGAAGTATTTTGACTATTTGATCAGAACCAAAGTCAATAATCAAATAATCAAAGTCATTATGATTATATTATAAATCTTCTTCACTACCCTTCCAATTTCATTGTTATTCCAGTCATATTCTTACTATGTCTTGCTGGGCACAATTTTAACCTTCATTCTTAGTAGAGTGAATCTGATAGTTCAGATTCTTGTTTGAGTTATAGAACTCCTTGAGTTGATTCGAATTCGTCTTCACAGTACGTCACAGAGTTTCAGAAGGCTGCGTCGAATACTTTCTAGTCTTGTCAATGTGTGTGGTTTATGATTAATTTGGATTAATTATTGTGTAACAATAGAAGTTTGTTGTTTCCTAACTCGATTTGCCTACAATAAGAGTGAATTGTTTCATTTGTTTGCTGAAGCAGTGCACGTTTATGAGGAACGCTAATGAATTCAGTTAGCAAACACTCTACCACGCATATTGTCCATGTCCTAAATATAAGGAATATGTCTCTTGATTGAAATCTGAACATAAAATATTCAAATATTGCACACTATCTTGAGTTTGGCCTAATTTGCCGTTAAGTAAAGAATGTGATTAAGGTTTTCTTAAAAAGGTTTCCATGATGATTATATGATCTAGTTGCTTTAGTTAAAATAATATTGATTTCAGTGAAGCATGGATTAAAATTTATGATCTTTAAAGCATATGTATCCGGTATTACTGTAAATATTATAGCTTCTGTGTATAACCATAGGCTCGACGCTATCCCATAATTGTCTATTCTTTTAACATAATTATCAAATATGGGTGTTATGAGTAACGCACAGAAAAGTCTTGATCTCTTACCTCATGCGAATTAGCATCAATAACTATAAAATACCCTTTCTTGAAAACTAACTTAAAATAACCTTTCTTACAAAGAACACATTCGTTTTCTACATATGATGAAACCGAAAGCATTGTTTCTTTATTGTATCCATTTAATTAATAGGAGGAGGTTGTATTATGTTTGTACATTTATCGTTGGTCTGACGATATTTATTTATTATTTATATATCATGCCACATTTCATGCCTAGGGCGAACTCAATGCCTACGACATTCTCTACCAGTTAACCAAGGGGTTGCGCAGAGAATGCAGCATGTCGGTGCATTTTTGTTGATAGATAAGATATTATTTTCCGTAGAAGTCAACTTTACCACCGCTCGTGTATCTACTTATGCCTTCCGTAGAAGAGTCACTTGGCTAGCTCCTTTAAAAATAAAATATCATAAAACCATTGCAAGAGAATAATTTGTTTACACAAGGTCAACACATATTCATGATAATATATCAAGACAGCAGCTGTAGACACAGCTGCTGTCTTGATACTTTTACAGGTACTAACTTTTACAGGTTTTATAGACATAAAACCTGTAAAAGTTTTTAAAGGTTCCATACACTACTACTGTAGTGTAAAATGTTAACATGTAGGTAATTCTTGGTCAAAATCATTTAGTGGTGATAAATCTCGTCCAGAATGATTGAACCGTTCCTTATATAGTACAGTCTTCTCTTGCAAACTGAAGGTAGTGTCGAAATGGTAATATCGCAGTCAAAAATGCATTTAATATAAACACTTGAATTTTTGAAATAAACATTAGGAAAATTTTGTGTTAAATGTGGTGATTCCAATAAAAATCATCACGCCGACTGGCCCTACTCTGGGAGGACCCAGACTATGTCATTTCAGATTCTCTCGAGATCGATGCCTTGTCAGATGAGATGAGAAACATGTCCTAGAGTCAAACAGGACATTGGTTCTTAATTGGTATAAACTAATAATGTCGTATTTAACAATTCATCCATATAAGTCGCCTTGAATAAGTCCTTTACTTCTTAACATATTTATAAATTCATTAAATGATTATATTAATAAATTATTTATCTGTATCCTTGCGATCCTAGTAAAAATACGAATAAAATAATAGCGAATCGTTCAATTAAAGATTCTAGTGAAACTAAGGTTACATTCAAAGACTTCATTGCCAACAAATTCAAGTACGTTCTACATTAAAAATCAATTCGATATTAAATACAACGTAAATTGTCAGAAATCAAAGAAATTTAAATAAGAAATCATGGTATTATCAGATGAAATAATAAAATATACATAATACCTATCATCCATTTAAGTAATGTGTAATCGTTAATTCGTTTTGTGTATATTGTTAATTCGTCCCTTTGAGTGTATGAATGTAAGTCTGAAAAAGGCTGTCATGACAGAAACACTTCTTTGCTGACTCTTTTTTTTTTTTTTAATATATTTTAGCCTGCCAAAATGACTGCTCTGCCTGATGGAAAGCATGAATAGAATACTAGAGTGAGTCCAGTGAGAATGGGGATCACTACGGTCACCATTCTCACTGCGGATGCCGACAATGCAGTAAGTCGACCCACACTATGGCGGTCTAGTGAGATACTTCTGCATGATTGGACCACTGGAACGCCTCACTCACCAACTTGTGAACTCGGAAACGGCTCTAACGATTTCGCTGAAATTTTGTATTAAAATCGATCTAGATTAGTCTTATGTTTGGGTAAACGCGAGTTTTCGAGATTTAATGCGTTTTTCTGTATAACTACCTTAGCATTGCTTGCGACATCTATACTACTTTTTCAGTAACACTTAGTTGGTGGTAAATGGTCGATCGGTCACCCAGGTACTTAAATTAAATGGTGCTAGAAGTAAGTTATCTCTCATCTCTGAAATAATCTTAAATTATTTTTTTAATGGAGTATTTTATTTACAACTAACTTTTATGACTCAATGAATGTAAGGCATTACAAAATATTTACTTATCAACCACATTTTTGTGTAAGTTCTCTTTAGTACTCCAAATATGACCTTCTCTTACTGACTGACTTACTCGTTAACACCAATTGATCTCTTCAAACCTCAAGCACTCACCTTGGGCGGGCACAGGTCATCAGTTTATCTTAAACCAATTAATTGGTTATAAATTATTTTAACATAGGGTTACTGTCTTAAATCACTTTATAACGCGTCGGCATGCTGTGGACTGAGGTTGAACATAGGTCGATTTCATTATCACATCTGCAGTTCTCGCAATATCATTACGACTTTTACGGATTTAACACTTTTCTTGCAAGACAATTAATTATTAATAATGAATTTATTCTAGAGCTCGAAATAAAGTTTAATCACGCTGTTATGAACATTCAATCACAGTGACATTAATTAATAAAAATTGGTGTGGAAAGTTGTAAAGATTTCGTCGAAAATAATCGAAGTAAGTGCGTTGTGGAACTGGACGGGTGATGTAGTGACTGCTGACAATAATACAATGGATACGATGATAAGCGTGTGGACGATGGTTGAGCATGTGAGGGTGGCCAGCGGGGCTGCTGAGCTCGCCATCTTTACCGCTATACTCTACTGGTTCTTCACCTCCAGGTTAGTATCACCAATATTGTGCCTTTTTTGATTTTTTTATTCTTTATTTCACTATATTCAGTGCATTGATTTTGGTTGTTTCTTAAGAACGTAATTGTGCCATAGTTTGTCGAAATAAATTAAACGAATTGTTAGAAAATCGTAATAGGATTTGCTGTAAAGTTTACATAGGTTTTTTCCTTAATTATAAATTTAAAAAAAACAGCTAATTAGAATTAAGCGTTTTAAAATGTTTAATTTGTACATATTAGAATTCGATATCAATGTTTTGCTTAAAGAAAAGAGTAATATTTTTTAATAAGTGTGATCTCATTTACTGTGTTATAGCGGCAATAGAAATATACTCTCTAAAAATGATAACTGTATATCTCATTCAAGTATTCATTAATTCTGCCTACAACATAAACATACATAAGTATTGCTCTATTAAACGAAATATTAGAAACTTCTAACTTTAATTACAATTCTTAACGGCAGTTTGCGTTTTATAGCCGAAATATAAAACTGTAGGTATGCTGTAGTGTTAAGTCAGTATAAGATTTTGGCCTTCCTTTTATATTTAGAAATAATTGTTTCTTTACATTTATACTTATGCCGAATTTATAAAAATGACTAAATATATTATTTTACAACAATCGTTATATTGCCTTGAAGGAAATAAAGTACATATATTCAGCTCTTGAAACTTATTCCAAATATACTAATCCTGCTAAATAGGCTACTGAATAGATTACTTTATTATCTTTGTGATCATACGTTGCAAAGTAAAAAAATGTGTAAATGGCTCAGAATAAGAAAAAAAATAGTCATGTTCTTTCACCTCATCCGCAGCCTCTGTTTCGAATGATTTGCACTTCGTCTGCATTAATACAATTACCTATATTATTTGCTCGTTGGCGTATTGTTTTAATTAAGCGATAAATTATACTGTGCTCAGTATTTAGGATTCAACCTCCACATGACACAACCTATGTATCTAATACATTCCGTTCATGTATGTCTGTAAACATGACGCATGCATCTCTATAAAATAATCGGTCAAGTGTGTGTCAGGGCACTTGTTTTTACCCTAGAACCCTACATTATCTATAAAATACGTTATACCTTGTTGGTCTAGTGGTTGGTGTGTGCGGCTGCTGATCAAGAGGTCTCGGGTTTGATTCCCGGGTCGGACCGAATATTTGTGTGATCCACAAATATTTGTTTCCGTAGTCTGGGTGTTTTCTATGTATAATATGTATGTATTTACAAAAGAAAAATATGTTTATGTATTTATATTAGTTGTTTAGTACCCATAATACAAGCTCTGCTTAGTTTGGGACTAGATGATGTTGAGTGTAAGATGTCCGAAATATTTATTGAAATATTTATTTATCCTACTCTAGGATACTGGATACTAGATATGGGGAACCCCATACTAAAATCTCTGTGACTGCTAAAATCTGAAAAACCATTAAAGAAATAATGTATTACTATAAAAACTTTTTTTTTATGAATCTAATAAGAAATTTAGGAAACAAATTGGTCTGAGGTGTACCAGTATACCTCCACCATGAAGTGGGGTTCTAGGGTTAAAATCGTGATCAAAATAGAGTTGTTATATTTAATTATCATCGAAGTTTTCAAAGTAAGCGCCTTTTACATGTTGTGCCTCTATAACTCCTGAAGTAACAAAGTTATCTAAGCCGTTATAGCTTTCCTTTACCATGGACTACCATCATGATTTTTTCAGAATTTTTGAGCCAGCCCTTTAGCTTAGAAGGGATACCCAGTTTTAACAAAAAAAAACTCCCTTTAAAAATTTAATAACTCGCAAAGGGCTACCTAAATCAAAAAAATCCGTTGAGCAAGCTCTCAATGTTTTTAAAACACCTATCTCATGAGACTCCACACAATGGGGTAGACGCGAGAAAACCCAACTAAAAATAGTTTTCGTGATTTTATTTTCAACACTTTGTTGACGATAAAATCACATATTCGTACAAAATTACATCTTTTGTACACTAACCGTTTGACGGAAATGACGAAACTATAAGAGTTCCGAGTCATGAACTACGAAATCCTAAAATTCTGATATGCAGTTGTCTTTTAAAAACAAAATTGTGGTCTTATATATATGACAGAGTATTACGATTAAAATTTCAACTGACTGATCAACGCAGAGCTTAAATTTAAACGATAGAGATAAGTAGCGTGTTTTTATTTTCTCCCGTTTGTAGGGTTCCGAAGTTTATGACTTCGAATCGAACCCTTATAGATTCGTCATGTCCGTCCGTCCGTCTGTCCGTCGACTTACCGTCCAAACAGTAAGTGCTAGAAAGATGAAACTTTGCATGAATATGTATTGTAATTACGTCGACAAAGTGCTATAATAAAATTATGAAAAATATTTTTATTTGGGGTACCTCCCCTACACGTAAAGTGGGGACGTTTTTATTTTCTCGCGGCTACCCCATCATGTAGGGTATCATTAGATAGGTCTTTTAAAAACATTTCTAAGACGTTTTTTTGATTTAGGTATCCGTTTGCAAGAAATTGCACTTTAAAGGCCACTTTTTTGTAAAAACAGGGCGTCCCCCCCCTGGCTAAAACTAAATGGCTGGCTCAAAAAATCTGGAAAAATTTGTGATAGTGGTCCATATAATGAACTTTAAAGGAAAACTATAACGGATTAGATGACTTTGTTAGTTCAGGAGTTATAGAGGCTGAACTTTTACAATGCGCTTACTTGGAAAACGTCATACAAAATTAACGCATTAATACGTAAACATAACAATTATCCATTGGATACGATTTCTAATCCACGTACCATTATGGGTGACTGTGGAACCCTTTCCTGTGCGTGGCCTGACACGCACTTGGCCGATTTTTATTTATATAGAAATAAATAATTTATAATCGTTTAATTGGCCGTGTCCACAGCGTGTCTTGTCAGCCTCCAACCCGCACTCGTCTAGCATGGGGACGTATGGCCTTAACCCTCTCCTGAGAGGAGACCCGAGCCCAGCAGTGGGACGTTATGGGTCGTTGATTTGATGTTTGATTTAAAACGTATAATTTACAGATTAATTGCATATAGGTACTCTTTGATTTCAAAATAAATTATGCATTTAATTAATATGTAATTGGGGCTAAGATCGCGACAAACACTCTAAAGATGTTTTGTAAGACACATAGATATCGTGTTGTAAGATTTGCTATTATTAAAAGGTGAAATTTATATTTTGACTGCACGAATGGCGTAGTCGTATAAGCGGTCGCCGCGCCGCTCTCCACTGCACTAAGTTTTGTGGTATCAAACTCTACATGGAAAAACTCTTCATGTTATTCTTAATTTTACGTAAAACCGTAAAACTGTCGTACAGCTGGCTATCGCTATTCTCGTTTGACTGGTGCTAGCTCTCTTTCATTCTGCCTTTAATATTTACCATCTTTAAAAACCACCAATCCTTATTTGCTGCCAGCTTTAATTAGGCAACCGTATGGTATAATAAACAAAAAATAGGTTTAATTTGATGTATATACAATAAATAATAAATGTAAGTTATGGGGTGCGGCCAAGTGTGCAAAGGCAACCGTGATTTTTCAGTCATTATATAATTGCCGTGAAGTGGAGATTAATATGTATACTCTTATCACAAATATGCGTAAAAAAGCAAGCAAACACTCGATTAGTGTACTAATTCTGTAGCCGGATCTCGTATTATAATTATTATTTGATTAAATTGAAAAGGTATTAGAGGTATTTTTGACAAATAAATATATAATTGACTGACTACGCAACTTACTCCACCCTTGCATTGGTTTTAGCTTGATGTTAAAATACGGTGAAATCGGTCAGATGGTTTCGTAGTTTAATAGGACAGCGTGATTGCCTTATCAGATCTATTAATGTAGGTATTATAAACCCGTTGCGAATCGCCAATTCAACCGTAACAGCAAGAAAGGAGAGAAAAGCACCTCTTGTCTCAATATAATGTCGATCTATTAGAAAAACCTTTTTATCAAAGACAAGTCTAGTGCAGCGATGGAACAAGCTTGAGTTTATAAAACTAAAAGCATCCAATTATATCGTAACTTGGTGTTTTTCGTGGCTCCGCCCGCATTTATGTCGGGTATTGTAAAAAAATCATATCCATGCCAAATTTTATTGAAATCGGTGCACAGTTTTTGCCGTGAAAGCGTAACAGACTGACAGATCTATGGATTTATTAGCAGTTTGGTTATCAACAGACCCTAGGTTGGCTCCTATGGATGGACCATCTAAAAAATATTCTCTATATCACATATATAGATATTTAATTCGAAAACGTATGTATGTAGCCATTAGAAAAATAAAATCTAAAGATGGGTAAATAATTCTTTATAGAGGAAAACTCATTGCGACATACGTTTTCACAAACAAAAACTTTCGAATTTATAACATCAGTATGAAAGTATCCAATGGTAAAATAATTCTGAATAGATCTATAGTTTCTAGACGTAGTATTACCACCCTTAATCATCTTTTTTGTATCGTAAGAGAAGGAACCAAGCTATGCAGGAGAACATCAGTGTGAAGTAAAGAGGGAAAAATAAGCACTAACCTATGCCAATCCCTTTTACCGTGGTTCTTCTCGTAGACTTCAGCTAGACGTTTCGTAGTAACTTCACCAGGTCCATGGCTTGTCTAAGTGATATGCCGCGCCGCCTGATTACACCGAGTTGGGCCCTCCGGGCCTGTTGGTATTTTCGGAGTGTTATTCCGGGTGGACCCCGCAAGGCAACCAACATGCTAGTTACGTTTGAAGAAATTGTTGATGTGTTCTGTTTTTGTAAGTACAGACAGCGATGTAATAAACTAATTTGAAAATGTTCACTAACATTCACAGTTTACCGAGTTTTCGTCGTAATATCGTCATGGGGACGTGCGTTTCGCAATTCTGTGGAGCAAATATAAAAAGTGGAGACTAATTAAAAAATAATTACCTAGTATATTTATTAACTGAATCTAATAATTTTGTTTGTCTGTTGTCCAAATTATTTTAGCATTAAACATTTGATAATTATTACTAATTATATCCCAGTTATTTTATTTTTTCTTTCAGAAAATTATTATAAATGTTTCGGACACTGACACAACGCTATCTAGTCCCAAAACCCAAACTAAGCAGAGCTTGTATTATGTATAGTAGACAACTGAAAAAAATACATATATACTTTTTTTGCAAATACATATTCAAACTCCGAAACTAATATTTACAGATCATAAAAAGCATTTGGTCTTCCGGGGATTCCAACCCAAGACCTCAAGCACACTGAACGCATACGCCACCACTTCAGGTTTAAAGCTTTTTCAGTGAACATAAAACTATCCCCTAAAATGTAACTGTATACCTGATATCATACATAATATCCAAATCTTCCTAGCCTTTCTAAGCCTAAGTTTATTTAGGGTCCATCCATACTTGATAAATAAATGACTATTCCAACAAATTGCGTTATTTAGCTCTCAAGTAATTTGCAACTACTATATTTACAGTTTATACCTATTAAATATTTATATAAGACGAATCATAATTTAGAAGGCATTGACATTGATCAAGAGGATCTTGAATGTTCTATAATGTTTGTTTAGCCTCAAAAGTTTTAACATTGAAATTATGTCTAATTAACCGCTGTGAAAAAAAACTTGTTTGTATTAAGATTAATGAGATAACACAGGACCTCCAAAGGAACAATTAAGTTTCTCGAACTTTGATTGGTTCTTAAACAGCAATTAGAGTAACAGAAAGGCTTCAAATCCAAAGTCAGAAAGTCTGTGTGGTGATTGTGATGCATTAAGAATACAGTATGTGACCACTCCTATTCATCCCATAGGTGTCGTAAGAGCTAAGGGAGTTAACTGCAAATGTTAACAGCACTGCCCAGAGACGGAAAATCTCACTATCCTAACTCGTCTCTCTAGCGTGGTATAGTTGGCCACAACATAAGAGAGGCATGTCCAGCAGTGGACTCTTAAATGCTGTTGAGTACTCAAGTAACTACCGAGTGTTATAAGTATAACAGAGGCGAAAGTGTAGGATAAAATCTTAAATCTAAACAAATATCATCTATGTATTATAGAAAAAAAAAATGGTTTGTAATTTCAAATTAACAGCTTATAAGCAAATGTATATACTTTTAGATGCATTTATTGAAATGCTGAAATTCGGGACATATATTACAAAAAAAAACTTGTGTTGGTCTGTTTGTTCCGGTTAATCTCAGTTGGGGCTGAAGCGATTTTGACAGCAATCGCACTGGCAGCTAATGTTACAAGGAGTAAAATAGGCTACATTTTTTAACCGCGGGGCTCAAAAAGTTGATTAATATAGTGCGAAGTGATTTAAACATTTGCGTGGGTCGAAATGCAATCTGTTTTTATATAGCTTGTAATAAAAATGTAATAGAGGACACAGCTCCTAATTTATGTGAAACCAATTTAGATTTGCGTCGATGGTGATCAAGGTAATAGTGATATTGATCGTTAAGGAGTGGCCTATTAGGAATGTCAAAATCTAAAACTTTATATCTCAGGACGCAGCCAAGTACGTTAATTCCGTCGTATGAGAGGATACTTTCCTAAATATTATAAATCCTAGTTTGCCTAGCGGTTAGTGTTTGTGTCTTCTGCCGATCAAGAGGTCTCAGGTTTGATTTCTAGGTCAGGCTAAATAGTTATTAAGTTTTTCTGATTGTGGAGGTGTATTGTGACAGCCAGGAGTTTGAAAGTTAGGGTCTTAACCCCTGAAGCTCTTCATGAACATTTCCCTAATTGTTACCCTGTCCAGAAGAGTCATGAAGGCTTACTTGAATGAATTCCTCACCCTAATAAGTTTCCAACTACCTTATTAATTAAATCCATTTTTTTCTTGTCAACAGTCGCGTAGCCGACATGTTAGAGGTAGTCGGCGAACGCGTTGGAGGGTGGTGCGGTCGTGATACTAGCAGCTCACTACGACAGGCCGTGCGCGCACGAAAACGACAACAGCACGATGTCTACGCGAAATTAGATGCTGATATCGCTGTAAGTACATACATATTACTCTTACTTATATGAGATACTCGCCTCATTTTTTTTAAATCTTTTTTTTTATATATTTAAGTCTACCAAAGTGACTCTACTCTACCTGATGGAAAGCATCCAGTAGAATCCAGGAGTAGGGGTCACCATCCTCATTGTGTGGGTAGGCAATGCAGCATGTTGACCCATACAATGGCGGCCTAGTCAGATGTTTCTGCATCATCCTCCCTGCCTCTGGAAGCCGGGAGAATGATACAGAATGATTGGGCCTCCGGTGTCACACGCACCAACAAAATACGACAGCAAGAATGCTGTCATTATTAGGATCTTCTGTGTGAGGGTAGTACTGGCCGGGTCGAGCCGGCCCATTCGTGCTGAAATCAGCATGGCTCTATGAGATACATTCTGTACTGCCTCGTTGGTCTGGTGGTTGGCGTATGCGACTGCTGATCAAGAGGTCTCGTGTTCGATTCCCAAACCGGACCAAATGTTTATGTGATCCGCAAATATTGTTTCGGAGTTTAGGTGTTTTTATATGTACCTATGTATTTAAAAAAAAAAGGTATGTTTATGTATTTATATCAGTTGTCTAGTAATATACATAAACCCTTATTAATAGCTCTGCTTAGTTTGGCACTAGACAATGTTGTGTGTAAAATGTTCGAAATATAATAAATAATAAATAAATAAATTATAAAAGTCACTCACAAAGCAACTTGCCAAGGATATCCCTATTCCTTCTAACCATATAATGTATCTGTAGATGGTTGTAGTAAAATTGTTTTTTTTATTGATATTATTATGATGATGATAATGATGATATTAATTTGAAATTAAAAGTGCAATTGGCTTATACTTTTAAGCTCGATTTTTTTCTGATTATAAAAGTGTAAATTGAGTTAATCCAGACTTATAATTTTATTTTTCTTCATTTCTTATTTATTTATTTATTTGCGCTTGTAGTCATTGCTCTATTGTTAGGAGTCGTATCGTTTTTTAAAACCATTATAATTCCTTAATAGATATTGTGATCAGAAATAATACTTATTTAATGGAACTACCAGTGATATAAACGTTATTCTTATGAACATGATACAGAGAAACTGTTTATATAATCTGAACTATATCGCAACGCTTGAAATGGCACAAGTATACCACAAGTTCTTGTTAGCGAAAATAAACCCAATGATATGTACGTACTGAGGACAATGAACCATCAAGTAATCATCCGTATCCACGACCGGTGCACTTCTGACTAAATATTGGTAAAAGTAAATATAATTATTTTCTTGAAATTCATGCATCTGGTAACCTGATCGACCTGTTGTTATAGTGGTTAGTAACCTCGACTGACAAGCCAGAAGTAGTAACTTCGATTTCCAATCAGGACGAATAATTGTGTGATTGAGCTTGTTCTGTCTAGGTGTAACTTATCTATGATGGTTTTTTGCTTGATAGATTTGCATGAGTCGTTGGATTCTCCAAGAGTAGTAGAGAAAAGCACTGTGGTTACCTAGTGAAATGCTTCTGTATCATGGGGCCTCCGGTCTCATACTCACTAATGGAAGACTATCACGAAAGCTATCATTTGAAGTTGGTCTTCTGTGTGAGTGTAGTACCGCCCGGTCGAATGGAACCATTCGCGCATAAATCACTGTGGATCTACTACCTTGATGTCTGGTTTATACAGTTCACAATGAGTGTTGGTGATTAAATCTCTTGGATTCTTCTCAAGCTCATTTATCATCAGAATATCGTCGCTTTGGCAGACTCATAAATAAATAAAAAGTTGTTTAGCATCTCATTGTAAAAGTACACTTCATGTTTTTATGAAAAAAAAAAACGACTCTAATAAAAACTATTCCGAGTCCCAAATCGCGATAGGTGTGTCTGCCTATGATATTTGAGGAGTTCCCTCGATTTCTCCAGTATCCTATCATCAAATCATTTTAGGTTTCCTTATTATGGGACCACATGGGAGGCACCAGCTTTCAAATATATTTTTTTGTTTCAAAATTAGTTCAACCTATCGAAAGTTCTGAGGTAAGAAACAAAAAAGAACGGTTGAATTAAGAACCTCCTCCTTTTTTGAAGTCGGTTAATAAAAAATACTTACACCGTCCGCGAACTTTAATACTAATGTTTATCAATAAATATAAATGTACGTTTAACAAATACGTAATTATGCCTGAAAAAACGTGTTTGTCTAATCATTGCCGAGGTATATAATAAACGATTGTATCAATAACTTGGTTTCGTAGTACAATTCTGTAATATGTAGGTAGGTATATTTATAATCATCAAAATTTGTTATAATTATGTATAAATAATGTCGCAGTAAGTTGTACTATGAAACAATTATGTAATTCGAGATACAATTCAATACTATTTTACTAATAATTATATTAAAGCGATTTTCACTGTTCTACTTTTCTATTTTGAATAACAACCCACATTTAAATTATGTAGTATTATAGTCAATTCGCCTCATAAGTTACTTATACATTCTTAAGGAAAGCATTGGTAATACTTGCCTTACTGCGACACACCATACCGCCGGAGAGCATTAGATGATCTTCGGCAACCTTAGGAAGAGGCCTGTGATGATCTTGGGCAGATCGTACAGTTCTGCATGGGGTGCTAAGTGCGCTCCTGAAGAACAGCGACCGATGAGAGACGGAGGCGGGATCCGTCTTGGGTGAGATGGGTCAATGCCAGTCGGGGGTGCGGAAGAATGCAACTGCGAATCTCGTTCTTCCGACTATTGGCAAGCAGAGGAATACCGGGGTGGTTTTTAGTCGATAGAAGTCCGACAGACCGCTTCGCTGTCCTCCCAATGGGTGAAGGACATCCATGAGGATATTCCAACTCGTAAACAAAAAAAAATCGCTGACTAAAGTGTCAGACCTCGAAACTCCATTTTTTTTTTGTCAAATGTCATTTTGATGCTATTCGGGAATGCGTTAAAGAAATAACAGAATAGTTTAAATATGCCATTTGACAAAAAATGGAGTTACGAGAACTGAAACTTTGTACAAACCTAGGACCGGTTTCTGACATATCCATGCGCCACCGATGTGAAATCTGTAAGCTCTGACCCGAAACGATACCGCCTTACCGCTTTGTTGCTTTCAGGAACTTACCTATTTTGCGACGTGAACATGAACATATTTCTATCTTGGTTGCATGGCTGTGAGCGGTAAATTTCGAGCGTTGCCATACTTCCTAGCCAAGTTGCAAACGTTTTGGTTTTGTATTATATTAGTCTATTCTCGTTTCATTGACTAATGATTTGTTTTGATCACGTGCTTGAGTGACATTAGCCAATGAAACAAGCGAATAGAGAAATAGAATAGAAAACGAAAAACGTTTGACACTTGATTATGGGGGGGGGGGGGGGGCTGGTTAGAAACGTATGTATGAAAAATCGTTGCAGATATCGGTGATCGATAAGTCTGCTCAAATCAGTGCACAGATTAATTGCAACGATATATCATTCCGTGTGTGTTTTGCAGCATAGCAACTATGAAACATTTTGTTGTTTTAAAGCATAAAAAAAACGGGTCCCAACAACATCTATTTCTGTGTCTTGTCATTTAACACTGTTAATGATAAATAATGTTTTAATGCGATCTGAATTGAATGCAATTCAATAAATCTTAAAAAAGCCAGTATTGAATTACAATATAATTATGTCAAAGTTATCGATTATTGGGATCAAGAGGTTGTTATTTTTCGATGATATACAGTTTCCGATAAGAGATTTATTTATATTTAATGGTACATAAATCTTGTTCCATTTCTGGTCGAATGTTTTTTTACGTAGTTTATTTATATTATCTATAATTGTCATCTAATACATGTAAAATAAAAAGCAAATAATATTATATAAGACCACTGGTCCCCTTAACCATACGGAGAAATACATCAATGCCTCACTTCTATCTACCTACCAGACGCATTAGTCACACAAATATTATTTGCCTTATTAGACCAGGTAATCATACACAAGTCGAAATCATACACGACCAACTCTAAACCATATTGAGACTATAATATGAACACGAATAACTCCAATTTCGACCGCAAGCTATTGCTACAGAATATAAAACCGTACTGTAACCGTGTACTTTGGTTACGTTAACCAATTAAAATGAGAACATCAAAACTCTTAGTTACATGACAAGCAATTTTTTGCAACACCTTTGTACGTCATTTTGGCAACTGTTTTGTAATAATCATGTTAAATTGTAAATCTACTTAACGGCACGCTATTTCGCATTTACCTCTCGGTATAAATATAAACGTGCATTGTATCTTGCTAAATGGCTAAAATCAAGTAGTATAAACAGACTTTAATATATTTCGGAAACACTATCAAGCAAATATTGCTTTTGAGTGCATGAACCTTATTCGTAATCGTATTTATTCACAAAGGATAAAGTTCTTTTGTTTTCTTTCTAACTCTTAGCAACCATCACATAAAGCCAGAAATAATCGACCTGAAAAACGTATACCAATTGAATTGACCAAAATATACAGAAACTACCCATGCCATCGGGCATAGTAAAGTCACCTTCGCAGGCGTTAATTAAACAAAAAAGAAAATCATTTTTATATCACCTATATTTTTATTAGACCAGGATGGTTGGCGTTCCTTGGGGGAGACCTTCGTCCAGCAGTGGACGGCGATAGGTTGACACTATATGTATATTTCTTTTTTATTTTTTACGTGCCAGTTCTATAGCACTATAGATACGCACTAAGGGAGTTAGCAAAATAAGCAAGACAACATCACTGCAAAGGGAAATAAAACTTTAAACAAACCCTATACCGACAGGCCAGCGAGGTATAACAAGCCAAAGTCTCCTTGCTAAGGAGAGGTTTATGTCCAGCAGTGAATCGTTAAAGGCTATTGATGTTATGATGATAATGAGATTATGAGTCCAAACCGGTAACGCACTTATAAATAATAAATAAATATTTCGGACATCTTACAAACAACGACATCTAGTCCCAAACTAAGCAGAGCTTGTATTATGGGTACTAAACAACTGATATACATACATAAACATACTTTTTTTGTAAATAAATACATATTATACATAGAAAAACACCCAGACTCGGAAACAAATATTTGTGGATAACACAAATATTTGGTCTGACCCGGAAATCGAACCCAACCAACCACTAGACAAACACGGCAGTAAATAACTTGTAACTCTAGTATCACGCGCTATTCAGCTGTGTGCTGTGCTGTGTACGATTATATTAAATGGTCAACAAATATGTCATTTCCTTCTTAAATTGTTGAAATTTTATCGTTACTGTCTGGAACTCAATAACAATTAATCTAAATGCAGTCGATTTTATCGGAAGGTGAAAATTCAGTGCTGAATAAATTATGAAGTGTTAATTAATTAGTCATTCTGTATTTCCACTGTCTACAGAACTGCTTCGTCGGGGAAATAATTGGCCATTGTTTACAAATGTGTTATTTTTCAATGAGATGTATTCATGTATGTATGTATAGATAAAAGTAAAAGTAACCAATATCGTTTAGTATATTTTTGTAAATTTATGCTAATATTGTAAATTGAAAGTCTGTCCTTTGATTCGATGACCGACATATTTACATAGCAAAAGCTAGTTATATCTTATATTAGTTTTTATCTCACTCGATTAGTTTAGGAAATTATAAATAAAGGATTATACAATCATAAGCTTTTGCGCGATAATTCAGGATATTTTATATTTTTAGTACTTTCATATCCATTAATATTCGTTAAATCGAAAACGGCTCAGTAGTATGGTTATACTACTGAGCCGTTTTCGATTTAATGATGTGAGCTATGAGAGAATATAGAAAACATACATAAAAATTATAACTCTTATTTCGGAAAGGATAAAGCTCGGTCACATGCTCTTACAGCATCCGTACACCGCGTCATTTGGCTTGTCGTAAAAACACTGGTAATGAACATAATAATATACGAGTATAAATACTCGCTGACCTCGCGAACTTCGTACCGTCTAACAGTCGATTCAACGTCACTCAATTGTTTTGTATTCTCGGAACCCTTCCAATAAAACTTATCAGATTTTTTTTCCAAAGAACCATCCTCGTACTTCAAGGAATATTATAAAAAAAGAATTACCGAAATCGGTCCAGCCGTTCACGCGTGATGGCGTGACCAAGGTAAATAGGGAAACATAAATATACTTTTTATTTGTAAATACATACATGATATGATATGAAACAATAACAAAATCTTTATATCCTCACAAACTTTCGAAATTATAATAATAGTAGGAATTAGTAGTATTAGAAGTAGGAGGTTTTTTTTGGGTAGAGACCAGTGATAGCTAAGTCGTGATAATATTTTATATACCATTTCTCCTTTCTTAAGGGTATCGTTTCCATAATTGCTCGAAAAAGCACTTACGGTTATGACAAGAGAAACAAATTAATTCATTATTTGACAGTAAAAAAAATATCTCAGTTTCTTAATAAATCAATCTATAGAGAAACCGAGTAAAGTTGCTAATACGATTATTTATTTTCGAGAAAAAAATCATCAACAGTGACTAAAATCACCGAAATCGACCTTTTCTGTTTGGAATCAATCTAGTATTATGTTGCTTTATTTGAAATAAATATTTTATTAGTTGCAAGAAAAAAGTACAAAAAAGAGATTAAGCATTTAAGGTTTCTATTAATTCTCACCAGAAAGTCATAATTTAATCTTAAACATCATTAATTTTTAGCGGCAAAAGTTCCATACATTTTAGTATGGAGAAATAATTTGCAATAAAACAGAGTTCACGCGATCCAAAAATTCAGTGTTCTCCGAATATTCAAGGCGAGCGCACGCTCGTTTTTAGCTCCACACGCACTGTCACGCACACAGAGATTTGATTGTTTACATACGACGACGTGACTGTGTGTAACTTTTGATAATATTTGGTAGGTCTGAGAATAGACACACCAATCTTTATATTTTAATTATTATTAACCAACTTCAAAAAAGGAGTATTATTTGTGTTTTTTTTATTGTACATTCATTGATTACTCTGTCAATTGTGGACCGATTATTAAAATTCATTTTATATGACTGCCTCGGTGGCGCTGTGGTAGCATATGCGATTGAGGCCTCGGGTTCGATTCACGGGTCGGACCAAATGTTTATGAGATCCACAAAATTTTTTTTTTTAGGTGTTGGCTGTTTTCAGTGTTAGTTCATAGGGAAACCCTAAAATTTTATAAGCACGTTATAAATAGTTATTATATATTTTTTTATTTTGTAATGCTATTCCAGACGCAATATCTGAGCTGGTAGCCATCATTTCGTAATGATGAGGGCAGTAGTAGCGCATGCGACTACTTTGCTTGAGTAAGGATTCAGGTTCGATTCCCGTGTAGGACCAAATATTTGTGTGATCCGCAAATATTTATTTCGGGGTCTGGGTGTATTCTATAGGTAAGCAACAAAAAAAGTATGTTTATGTATTTATATCAGTTGTCGAATCAATAATATAAGCTCTGCTTAGTTTGGGACTGGATGATGTCGTGTGTAAGATGTTCGAAATAGTTGTTTATTTATTATTGTAATATATCATACTGCCTTGTTGGTCTTGTGGTCAGCGTATGCAACTGCTAACCAAGAGGTCTAGGGTTCGATTCCCGGGTCGGACCAAATTTTTGTATGATCTGCAAATATTTGTTTCGGAGTTTGGGTGTTTTCTATGTATAATATGTATGTATTTATAACAAAAAAGTATGTTTATGTATTATAAACTGCGAAATAAATATTTGCGGATCACACGAATATTTGGTAGATGATATTCTGTGTCATTCGTCTGAAATATTTATTTATTGTTATTTATTATAAACTAGCTTTCTGCCCGCGGCTTCGCTCGCGTGGAATTCGTTGATATCACACGACATGGTAAGGGTAGATTAAACAATCTTACCTGATTTTATGTTTGATAATAAGGAACTTCGACACAAACTTTCGTCCCCTATTTCAAACCCTTCTACCTTTATTTTCGCAATAAAAAGTACCCTATGTCCTTTCCCAAGTTCAGTTCTATCTTCGTACCAAATTTCATCAAAATCGGTTCAGTGGTTTAGGCGTGAAAGCGTAACAGACAGACAGACAGAGTTACTTTCGTATATGTGTGTTACCTTTAGTCGTATCTTTCAAGATGTTCAGCTGATGATGGAAAGTAATACTACTCAATGGTTTGGTCTTGGATGATTAGTATTTCACTTTTATACGTATGTATAAACCGCTAGTCGTATTTATGTTTTACTAGCTTTAGCCCATGGCTCCGCCCGCGAGTGTGTCGATTTTCGTGGTAAAAAGTAGCCATGTCCTTTCTCGGGGTCCCATATATCTCTATACTGAAATTGATCAAAATCAGTTCAGCGTTTTACGCGTGAAAAGGTAACAGACAAACAGACAGACAGAGTTACTTTCACATTTATTTTAGTAACATTATTGCGTAAATAAGCCGTTTGCATTAAATATATTAAAAAAAAAAACACAGTCCTCTGCCTCTTCAACCTGTCTATTAAACTCAAAACATAACGTAACTTAAAAACTACTGCACCAATTTTCATGATGTTTGCAGCAATGGATAGATTGGTTTTAAAGGAGGGTATAATTTGTCAAATTTTAAATGTTTTTTAAATGCCTATAAGACCATGTATCGTTAATCACACATTATTGACATAATAAAATCTTACACTGAGAGTCACTAGTGTAAGATTACGGCCAATTACGGGTGCGACCTGGATGAACGCTCTGACGTATTATAAAATATTTATTTAAATAATATTGTGTAATAAACAATTTTATTCTACATATTTCATGTAGAATAAAATTGTTTTAAATGTCTACAGTATTTATTATGATAAGGATTAATATTACATTGTTCCAAATTACTTTGAAATTATTATTCACAAATAAAATAATAAAGAAATATTAAAAAAGTATAATTAAAAAAGTATTACTGTAGGTTATTCCTAATTTATGTAACTCGTAAACTTTTGTCAATATTGGCTTTATTTATGTGTTCCTTTAAAATAATAAAATAACATTAATAAATCTTCTTTAAAAGGTAACCTTAATTATGATGAAAACCGTATTTAAATACCTTGCGTATTTAAAACGATCTGAGTTGACAGACAATGCACGCGAGCAAATTTATTTTATACTGTGTAAAATTATTTTATAATCTTTGACCATTCGATTGGTATACAGAAAGTATTATGACTTTCTGTACTGAATGAATCCTACGGGCTTTACGTTATGGCAAGATACATTGCGTGCGTTGTAAGACATTAAAATACGTTCTACAAAGGCGAACAGTTGATGGATATTTAACATAAGCAAAAAACCGAAAGTCGGTGATTGCTTGCTACGGTATGTATGCGACAGTGCGCGATGCGTCTGTGTGCATGTAAAATATGTATGTGGGTGTTCAATCACAAATTCTCACGCTTGGTGTCGCGGGCCTTAAGGCGATACCCATCTCTAGGAGTGAACTACCAGAGGTTATTGATTGATTGATAGATAGATAGAAAACTCTTTATTTGTACAACACCTTATTACAAATTTACAATAGAGAATAAAAAAAAGTTATTTAAAATGAATGTACAAAGGGCGGCCTTATTGCTAAAAGCAATCTCTTCCAGGCAACCTTAGGATGGAATAAAATGATTCGGAGAGACAGCGGTAGTTCACGGTGCGATAAGATTTGTACGATTTGAAATTTTGAAATTGATTGATTAGGGCAATAAAAAGTATTGTACAAGTAGTATAGTAATAAGTACTGTATTATATTTTGTATGCTTTCTTTTGACAGACTCGCACCGCATCGCTGTACAGAGTCAAAGAAGAGCCAATCGTACCTGCCCCTCAGCCACAGACAAGACCTCTTGCGGGACTAGCGTGTGCCAGGTGTGCGCCACAGTCCAGGGTGAGTGGATTATCAAGGAAATTTATATATATATAAAATATATAAATAAAATAAGTACACACAGGACATATATCTGCTACACTTTACGCAGACGCGCAAACGCACTTACTCTTTAAGCTATTGCTGAAGAGAAAGTAACGAAAAAAAAATTAGTTTAGGAGTGGAATTTTCCTTGAAAATTACAGTGTGACTTCCTTAAACGTCCTATAGTGTAATTGGCCGTTTGGTGCTGATCAGTCACCGTGAGCCATTGGTGCTTATTCTTTTGTTCGAAAACTCTCATAACTAAATTAAAAATTACAAGGTATGCGTTTTATCCTGTGAAACCTTCTCAATGTCAAATATCTACTTAAACTAGTCATTAAATACTTTATCTAAATACTTGTCATTGAATACTTTATCTAAATATAAATACCATTTCGAAAGAGTTTTTATACTAAAATCAGTTATTCATTGTCATCTGCTTATCGTAGTCCGTAGCTGGACATCGACCTCTACAATTGGCAATCCATTTATTATCAAAATAAAGAATTTAGGTAATAGGAATAGATACTTTTTGCTTAGTGATGCAACAACTGAATTAGTACCCATATTCGACACTAACAATGAGATTTCTCACACCTTGACAAGATTTCATAGGTACCTATAACTTATAGCCAATTAATTAAATTAAATTTACCTCAGACTCATCTTTTACTTAGCCTTTGTTATTCCCAAGATTATTTGGGGTCGAATACTAGTTCAGTGGGTTATACCTGAATGTTATGGAGCAACTAGCATCGGACCTCCACAACCTTGAGGGGAACAACTTTTGAACTTGACGAAAGTGCCGTTGTATTGGTGTATTTAAAATAAAAAGGTTTGATTTGATTTGAACAGATTTTGCGCAAAACTGATTGAACTAGTTCTCAGTATATTTGTTGGCACTGACTTCCCAATAACGATTGCCATAGATCTTCATGACAACTGGTAAGACTTAACGTGCTCCCCGAGGCACGGGCGTGAAATACCGCCAAATTCAATTCTCTGGCTGTTATTAAGAATTTCTTTTAAGAAAAATCCAACAGTAGTCTTTTTGTTTTGATCCTAAACATTTTTTTTGTGTTATTTGACCTTCGTATTTTTAACTCGTGACCTTGCTTCCTGCCAAATAGCACGGTCATTTCTCTCTCGTCTTTTGTCAATAGATTTCCTTTCAAACTATTATATGACGTACAAAGGAAAATAGTAAAAACAGTTCTAGCAATTTCCAAAACTAAATTATTGGAATGACCCTAACCGATATGCCCTTGTACTAAACAGCGGCCATCAGCTCTCGTAAAGGTCGAGATACCGGAATCTATAATAGCCACTAAAACTGTGATATTGACTATTTGTATCGTATAAATGTTTATTTATTTGTATACTCAAATATGACCGTGACTCATTTTTTGTACGGGCGCGTTTTAATAAATTCAACCTTATTTGAATTTCGAAAATCAAAAGTGACATTTTTAATACATCATTCATGAGTGCATGTCTTCACACGTATCAAACTAGCTTTGTAAGATTTTTCTGGAAAACCGTAAAACCTAAAATACTAAAAATATTGTTCTAGATTTCTACGGTTTTGAGTAAGCTGAAAATATTTGAAGTAATATAGAATTGTGTTGTTTGTGCCTACTTATATATGTTCTTCAATAAATACTATCTATCTATCCAATACAAAAATAATTATTCAAATTAGAACGCTTGAACCGCGATTATCGCCTTAAAACAAACAATGAATGTTCAGTTTTGTGAAGAATTTACATAGTTATAACTTTATAAGGAATAATTTATATCTTTATATATATAATTCTTCTGTGAGTGTGTATGTCACTGAACTTCTCTCAAACGACTGGACCGATTTTGATGAAACTTTTTGTGTGTGTTCAAGGGGATCTGGGAATGGTTTAGATTCGCAATTGGACCCGGTAGGTGGCGCTGCGATCAAGTTCTGGAATTTTAAAGTTGGGCGGTACGAAGTTCGCTGGGTCAACTAGTTTATCTATATAATTTGGTTTATTGCATAGCATACATTTTTTAAAAGCATAAATTTATAGCATAAAATAACTTTCGCAATCTCATTGAATTGAATGTTAATTGAATTGTTAATATCCAGTAATTATAATTTAAATATAAGAATTACTAGTATAAAATTCACCTTTGCGTTGTACCGTAGTACAACATTTACATATACATTCACCCAGTGTCTTTGTATAAGTTGTTTATTTTAGGAAATAAAGTTATTGTGTTTTTAAAACTCGACACTTAATTATATTGAAAAACTAACCTTTGTTACTAAAAAAAAATTAAAAACACAATACAATACACTAGTAGAATACGTGAAAAATTAAACTCCTAAATCAAAAATGCGGTAAACTGTTTCGGTAATTTCAAGGTCCTCATTAGGCAACTATAACTTTATTTTCAGTTGTTTGTTTACTACACTTTTTTAATAATAAGCCTCCTTATCTATTCGCATGGCATTGTATAGTATGTTCAGGGTGGCTGTGTAAATGTTCAATCACTACGCCTATTTAAATGTAAAGCAATTACTGACACCCATAAAATATTTTTAACACGCCAGTCGCCTTCAAAAAGCTGAAATCGATACGACTTGAGGAAATATATTGGCGTTCAGATGAGTTTTTAGTTGGTGTATGGGTGAGAGACACCTGCGACCCTCTAGGGTAAGATGAATGTTTTCCACCCAGTAACCTAAAGATGGAATTGAAATATGGTGCTTCAGGTATCGGTTTTAAGTGTTCTGTAGCAGTTATTATTATGTAGGCTTGCATGGTTTCTTCTAATTTACTATATTGAAAAAATACGTGCCAGTCTATTAAATTAGTAGTGGACCTCGTAGCTTAGTAGTATTTTTCCGTTAGAGAATTACGTTGTAATATTATCACGCTGTGATTAATAGATTATAGCAGTAACCTTGGCTAGAATGGAATTTGGATCTTTGTACACATATCTATAAAATATATTTACCTATAAGTGTCAGCTAGAGTATTCTAGAAGAAATAATTGTAAGTGTTCTTATATTCTTCATTAGAAGATGTTTCAGAAAACAACTGCGTACATTAACTGATTGCGATAGCGTTTGGCAAAGTAATAATAGAAACTGTAAAGCAAACGTGAGGGCTTTTGTGATGTTGGTGGTACCTAACCTACTTCAAATAGAATCAGTCTTACTAAACAGTACCAAGTTTGATTAAAAGAAGCATATTTTTAAAATTGGCTACATGCCAAACTGCATATTATATTCTTCTGGAAAACAAGAATACCGTTGATCATTGTCAATCGTTATCTGACTTCCTGACATTGACATGTCTAATAGACGTTGGAGTTGAATTTTAATCAACACGCTAATGCCTACTTATACACTAGGGCTATCGATTATTACAAGTTTACGGATTTTTATGTTAACAAACATAATTATGTGAAGATTACACCAAGTTTGCTTTTGAGTTTTGTTCAAGTCAACGTTGTTTTCAGTTGACTATCATCTAAATTTTTCTTACTTTATTTTTAAAGCTAATGCCGTAAAAAATCCTTAAACTCACTTATTTTTTAATAGTCTTCAATATACGTAAATACATTCAATTTACAAGTCTTCACTCAAGTTTGGGTATCATAATTTATTACTATACTAATACAAATCTCGAAATTCCGCATCAACAGCTAAATTTTGAGAATTGCAGACCACTCTGATTGATGATTTTTGGCTAAATAGATCCTTAATATAATGGAATGATAGTTCCCACGAATGAGTTCAAAAATAACCAGAAACAATAGATTATTTTAGTTTAATTAAGCAGTTTATTTTAATTATTTTTAATGAACAAAGGTTTCGAATGAAAATAGTATTGAAAGTGGAGTTGTAGTTGTTTAATTATAATAATTTTTTATTCGATTGCGTCAGAACAATGATTTTCGTGCGTATGTATATATGTACATAGTATGTATGTCTATTTGTTTGGCACGCCCTACAGTCCAAACGGCTGGACGGATTTAGACTTCTGAGGTGTCGTTGCATTCGTTAGAACTGTGGCAGTGTCAGAGGCTATATGAATTTTAAAAATCGGCCAAGTGCGTGTCAGGCCACGCACAGGAAAGGGTTCCTAAGTCACCCATAATGGTACGTGGATTTAAAATCGTATCCAATAGATAATTGTTATGTTTACCTATGAATGCGTTGATTGTATGACGTTTTCCAAGTAAAGCCTCATAACTCCTGAACTAACAAAGTCATCTAGTCCGTTATAATTTTCCTTTAAAGTTCAATAAATGGACCACCATCACGAATATTTCCAGATTGAGCCAGCCGTTTAGTTTTTAAAGGGGCGGGGGGCGGGGGATCCTTTAAAGTGGAATTTCTCACAAACGGATACTATTTAGTAAGCTTTTCTTAAAAGTTTATCAATTTGTACATACGAAGTATCCCATCTAGAAATACGTCGAAATAATAATCATTATTGTGAAACGTTTCTACTAATATTTAATGCTAAATGTATTTCCTGTAATTTGTACACTATTAAATCTATAATGACTCTATTTCCGTTAATTTTTTACATATCATTTTCAATCAGACAAAATTAAATTTTAGAAAAAAGTCTAATTTACGTTCCTTAAGGGGAATTTACAAACAAACATGAAACAGAGAAAAAACCATCCAGACTCAGAACATCATTTTGTGGATTACACAAACTGCTGTCCCGTGTGGGCTTAGAACCCATTCCCATAGCACTCTGCGTAGTAGAAAACGGTGAGTTGAAACAAGTAACACTTTCATGTACCTGTATATACGTATACATACATTTATTTTAATAATAAGTGATTCAAGTAACAGCAAAATCAATAGATATGATATTACACCGATATTAGATTTGTTTTGATATTATTTTTTATCTGTTATGAAAACATTGCTACACATAATTTAAGAACATCCTTAGTGATAAAGTTATCATAATAGTTTTATTTATTGTAAAGTTACATCAACAAACGCGGGTGACAGCACGGGCTCAGCTAAGTTATTTATAATTTTATCGCGCCTTGGATCAATTAATAAGATTAGTATAAAGTCACCTCAAAGACAACATAAAACACGTAACAAAGAGTCCATGTTTTGTAAAATCTTTTGTCTTTTTATGTAGGTATCTACTGTTGTTATCTGTCGACATAAAGTCATTGATACTGGGCTTTATTTCCGACCAACATTGTACTTTGGAGCCTTTGTGTTTATTTATTTATGAAGTAAGGATATCACACTAGAGGATTAACTAAAGGAGTATTTTACCGGTGTATTCCTTTCATTACAGGAGTAATCAAATATTAATATCAACGAAACAAAGTAGAAGAATTTAATAACAAATTAGAAAGTAACAAAAAAAAAACAAATTAAAACATAAAACTAATAAGTAAACATTGCAAAATTTACACTTTTAAGAGAATGAAAGTACTATAAATGAGGCTTAGTCTATACCATCCAAGGCTCATAAGCATTTCTTATATGTAGACAAAGTTAGGTATATACCTATCTCAATCAAATTTTTTAGCTAACATGTTATATTGCATACAAAGCCTTGGCACTGCGGCGTAATGACCCAGATTATGTTGTAACTACTTAGGACTGTGGTGAGGTTCCCAAGTACTTAGCGCCTCTAATAAATATTTCATACATTTAACACACAACGCCATCTAGTCCCAAACTAAGCAGAGCTTGTATTATGGGTACTGGACTACTGGTATTAATACACAAACATACTTTTATTGTTATAAATACATATATATTATACATAGAAAACACTCAAACTCTGAAACAAATATTTGCGGATCACATAAACACTTGATCCGACCCGGGAATCGAACCTTTTGATGAGCAGCCACATACGCTAACCTAGTGGTTAGCGTATGTGGCTAGGTAGGTAGCGTAGGTAGACCAATAAGGCAGTCTATTGCAAATATTAACAGATCTACCGACTGTTAGCCTTCTTTCTAAAGAGAGACCTATGTCCAGCGGTGGACTGATAAAGGCTGTTGATGATGATAATGATGATGCAACTGTTCGCCGGTCTCGCGCTATAGTTTAGTTTTAACTATCGCATGTGCACCTGTGTCATGTAAGCACGTCCAGTTTTTTTGTATTAATAGTAATGTGCTTGTAAGTTGGTTGTATTACGAAACTTCTGATATGTTTTTATCTTAAGCTATTAAACACATACACACATATGGACACAAATTTAATTACTAAGTTTTTGTCGATACAAATAAAAAATTGAAATCAATAGCTTTTGACTAAATAAATATATATTTATTTTTAAATATATCGAACATCTGACGACAACATCATCTATACCGTAACTAAGCACTAAGCAGAGTTTGTACTATGAGTACTAGACATACACTTTTGTTGTAAATACGTACATCCAAAACACCCAAAATTCCGAAACAAATATTTGAGGATCATTCACGTCAGATTTGATCCGACCCGGAAATTGAACCCGAGACCTCTTGATCAGCAGCAGCATACGCCAACCACTACACCAACAAGGCAGTCTAAAAGTCTAAAGCCAGTCTAAATGCATATGAAACTTCATAATATAGTCCAGTAACATAAATTTATAGAATTTTACTTTGTCTGTTTGTTTGTTCGGACTAACCTCGAAACAGCTGTACAGATTTAGACAGGGCTTTCAATGGCCGATAACTGGTGATATAACTAGTAACTTATGTAGGTATATTATTTTTTCTTAGACTTGCTTCAAAAAAAGCCTATTCCTAGCTTCAAAAAAATTCTATCCTAGCTTCCAAATGGTAACTATGCTATAACGAATTGATAATACAATTATATACACTTAAATTTTACAGTTACGTATCAGATTAAAACTTCAAATATATCGTTTTGAAGATAATTCGCGATGGAATGGGTTCATTGGCACATTTCGTGGTTTTGTTCAACCGCTTACATATTTTCTTTGCATTCGTGACATAACTATCACCATATTAGGCAGTTCTCTCATGTAGGTAGCTGACTTCATAGTTTAAGTTGAATGAAACCATTAATGAGAGTGCCACATTTACAATATTCTTTAATCTTCTTACTCTCACACATAAGACCAACCTTATATGACGACAGCATTGCTGAGATTGTGAGACCTGAGGCCCAATGATTTAGAAGCATCTCACTAGACCGCCATAGTGTGACTCACCATGTTGTATTATTCACAATGAGGATGGTAACAATAATTTCTATAGATATTATAGCTATTTTTATAGACAACAATTAAAGTCTCAATCTCTTAATAACTTCAACTGTTCAAACTACCAGTAATTACATAAAAAATCTATAATAGTAGCTGTGTGCTTTCATCATCATCATGTTGATTAAGAAGTGTTCAAAACAGCGAATTAATTGTATACACCAATGTCGATTGAATGCAATATTCCAAACGATATTAAATCACCCATACTTGCTGTAGGATAAGTTTAATAACTGAAAGTGAAAACTATAAAAAGTGCAAGTGTACTAAACTACACTAAATTCAATTTGCTGTACATTGAAGACGACCGTGTTTAGTTGTCAGATCAGCAAATGGAATCGATTATATTCATTACATTTAACACTTGCTAAACGCCGAAATCGAATGTAAATGTAATTAAAGTATAAATTCCAACAACAAAATTGAGTGAATTTTAGTTTAGTGATATGAACAATAGTATCACCACCAGTGATCACTTTTTATTAGTTAAATAAGTAAGTAAAGTAAGCAATGGTATAGTAGGCCAAAACCTCCTTTCAAAGGAGAGGCCTATGTCCAGCAGTGGACTGTTAAAGGCTGTTGATGATGATGATGAAGTAAGCAAAGAACTAACGTGCATACAACTTCTTATAAAAGACTTGCAAAATGGTACCCATTATGTACATGTTTACAGTAAAATAGTAATCATGTTTATTTTTTTGCTTACATGTTGTAATAATTTGGTGTTGTCAAGGTTTGTATGACATAACACTATCAAAACAATTGTTAATAATAATGCACGCAATACGTTGTTTGGAACTTTGGACGGTGTAATTTGATTCCGTAGTTTATTTTGAAATCATTTCCCTTTTATCACGCTTTGCTCACCTGTATATTTCTTTGTTTGTTTCTGTATAAACGACTTTGTAAGCGAGTTTTTTAGTTTTTAAAACATCATTCCTTATACTTACCACCTTACAAAGTTATTTCTAGAAAAACTACACCTATCCGAATTAAAGGTAATAATAAATATTAAAGACATATGACGTAACACAAAAATACAATTCATTGCAAAATCTTATCGTATTATTTTAATTACACATTTCAACAACTGAACGTTCTTAGGTCATTGCCCCTAATCGTACCTATGTAAAAACCGTAACAGCTACGTGCATAACATACGTCGATTGCTTATTCGTACAATAAGCAATCTTAGGACCTAGTATGAAGTCAACCAGTCACACCGGGATGGACCTCATTCGTGAGGTACGGCAGGGGGTACTCCAGAAGCCGCTGATTCCTGGTCTTCCTCCCAACTGCTGAGATAGGCCGTCGCGGGGTTTAGTGAGTAGACCGTTTACAACTCCGGGAGTCCCACACACGCCCTTCGCATGCCCCACGGATGGTATGGTGCGAAAAGCATTCCTGCGTAAAAAAGGACCTAGTATGAGCTTATATTCGCATCAACTCTCTCTCGATGACGAGCGCATCGTTCGTGGAATATACTCGCACTGGGGCCTATGGGCGAATAAGCTTGAAGCAAATTAGAAAGAGTCTAGTTCATTATATCAGTTGTCTTTATAACAGTCTTGAACTGTTATTTAGCAGAAAAATAAATTAAATACTTTATTGGGTACAAAAGCTGTCATGAAAGAAGCTATTTTAGTATACTACGAGTATATTTGTAGTACTTTTTGCCTTTATAGCAACTTCACTCACTTTATTAAAAAAATCAACCGCGGGGAATACCGAGGGATACAGCTAGTTCTTATACACGAAATAGACTATGAAAAATAATGTCGGTAATTAATGATAATTAATGTCGGTAATGGCTTCCCATTGGTATTCCCGTAAATAAAAGAAACGATACTAATACTCATAAAATACTTCAAACGCCCAATACATAGAACTATTACGCAAAATTCCATTTCAATTGCGAATTTTATGACCTACATTAAAAGTATATTTTTCTTTAATGTGATTTGATTTTACATTTTCTTTAAATAAAGAGAAACTTTTTGTAATAGGAAAAATATTATTTGTTCAAGATATTCCAATATCGTGTTTAACACGGTTGTATGTTGTGTCTTTTGTATATATCGGTTATCACGATAAATAGTAGACTATGTCTTTCTTCAAGAATCAAAGATTCACTATTGTCAAATTTAATTGAAATCGGTGCAGCGGTTTAGCCGTGAAAGAATAACTTTCGTACACATACAGTTACTGTCGAATTCATAATATTAGTTTGGCCTAAAAGTGTCAAAACCCTGATTATTTTGTTTGTTTATATATTATAGTTTGAATTGTCTACCTAATCAAATTTAGTATGGCTTACAACTCTACTATGGAAAGAAAGAAAAGGAGTAATTTTTTCTCGTAACAAATTTCTCCAAAATACCATAATATTAACATAAATATTCAACACTTTATTTGACATCACGTTGTCACGTATAAAACTTGTTTCCGCTAACAGTTTTGGTAATCCGAAATCTCATGTATGTCATGGCAAGAATAATTGTGTAAGATATCCCATCCAAGATATACTTATGTGTAATTGAAAAGTTCTGTCCATCATTATTATTAAAGACTAGCCGCGTACCCGCTGATGATGTTGTAACTTTTCAACAAACATCGCGGGTAACTCGTGTGGCGACACTAGGCAACAATATGGAGGACTAAATTACTCCTAATAATAGTAGAGCAACCACGCTGATTTTAGCACGAATAGGTCGGCTTGACCGGTGCAGTACTTACTACCCTCACACAGAGAACTAACTTGAGAACTGGTGAATGTGAGACCGGGGTCCCATTAATCGTAGTTATCTCACTAGACATCCATAGTGTGGTTCACCATGAGCGTTGTCTGCAGTCACAATGAGGATGGTGGCCCCTACTCCTGGATTCTACTCATGCTTTTCATCAGGCAGAGTTGAGTCACTTTGTAGGCATAAGTATAAAAAAGTGAAAATTCCGTCTAAGCCGGTGCAACCGTTCTAGAAATGAGCCGGATCAGACAGATAGTAGTATAGACAAATAAACAATTTTTTTTTTTTTTTTGTGACACTTCACACATTTTTATTTCTTTGTATAGATTTTTCTGTGATTGATGTTCTCATTGTATTAATTATACAAACAGAATCTATTAATATAACATTATGTCAACAATAATTTTGCATGTGACCTCCTTTCACGGTCATTTTCTTACAAATAAATTCATATACAAACTACATATTTAATGGTAAATCGAATACAAAATGTTTCGATGTGTGATATTATGTTCGTGAACGATGTCAAGTTCGGATTTGCAAATATATTTACAGACCGTCACTATTTTGTAGGACAACAAGGAGTAACACGTTTCTCGTATCGTTGTTTACATTTAAAGACAGCTAACAATCTCGTCATCAATAGCTTTTATTTGTTTGGCGCCGACACAAAATTATTTAAGTATGCTTACAATAGTTTAAGAAGTTAATAATCAAGTGAAATAGTTAATTATTTACTATTTTTTAGTTTTTTGGCGGTTCATTTTTTTACTATATTGGTTTAAGTAAAAGTGTACCTTATGGTAGTTTCTTGCCAATTCTTCTCAACAGAAATAACATTTTGGAATAGCTATAGTCAGTAATGTAACCTTTCGAAAGTGCCTAAAAAGTGCCTTTCGAAACTTTAAATAAAACCTTTTGATGGTTGGACGTAGGGCTTTTCTTAGAATGGTGTTTAAACCTAATATACCTACCACGCTGTCTAGACGGGTTGATGTTGGTTTGTTTCAAGTTTTCCTTCTCTTTACAGTCGAGTTATCCTGCTCAGTTTGTGACCTGAGTCGGCTATTACGACACCCAGGAGATGAATAGGGATGGTCACGCTCCATATTATTAATGCTTCACCACACGGTATCACACATAATCTCTATTCGTATCTGTATCTTTCAAGGGCTATGCGAAAGACCAGTCACAGTCACAGAAGCACCCATAGTCTAGTTAGTAGAGTTTGACCTCAATTATAGCAAAAGCCAGTTGACGTTAACCTTGAACCTTGAAAATAGTGTAAACAATAGCTCCAGTTTGTATAAATACAATCATTAATAATTTCTTTATTCTAGATACATATTCAGTTCGTCTTCATTACGATAATTAGTACACGTAAGACATTTCACTTATATAGTTAGTCTGTGTAACACACACACACGCACAAAAGCGGTTTCAAAAATAAAACTTTTAAATTGCCAGGTTCCAAAATATATATATATAACATTCGAATTATAATCTCATAATCGTGGATCGTTAAACACAATAAATGTATTAACATTCTTGGAAGTACTTGTCAAAAAATATATTTCATTTTAAAGAAAAAAGTAATCACTGAGTACACTAATGTACTGATTGTGATTATTTGAAAACCCCACAATGGTGGACTCTCGAATTCCACCAATGACCTCAAGCACACTACAAACTTGAGGACATGTGTTCGTGACCAGAATATATGCATATTAGTTACCTGGCCCGTCCACCACCACATCTACTGCTACTTACTGCAAATGCACAATACACAAACTTTTGACACTCCTTGTTTAGGTCGGGGATTAAAAGAACAAGTAATTAACTTCTTCAAATGTTCACCAAGAATAAAAGTAAACTAACTAGCCTACGATGTTTTCAATTAATTGAAATCAGTTTACTGGTTTCACTATTTCGTATATGTTATATTTTGACTTAGTACAGATACAAAACTTTTTACTAACTATACCTTGTCCATTCGTTTATTATCTTTTTGACAGGTCACGCCTATAAATTACCGGTATTTTTTTTCGTAAAAATGTACTACAGTAATGTCGTACTTTATAGACGGGTAGGGAAGTGGGCAGTATGCATAGCTAAAAACAACATATAAAACAGTTCTTGAAATACGATAAATCGATTAAACGATTAAAATAATCTATCATATTATTATGATCAAAATAATTTGACTTCATTTAAGTGTTGTTTCTGTAAATTTAATAAAATAAAAAGGAAATTAAAATAGTATGACTTCAAGATTGATTATTTGCAAGAAATTAAGTCGAAATTTTGGAATTTAACTTTAAACTTAGAATAAAGAACAACAACAATATTAATTTATTATTGGACCACTGACTTAAAATGTAACTATGCACGTGTTAGTAAAATTTGAAAGTAGTAAACTTTGAAACGTGTGGTTAATAACGTTCAAATCCAGAGTTATGAGAAAGTATATTTGAAAAATCACATAATACTTACTAAACCGACCTTCAAGTGAATTCCTGTGTTTTGAAGTTTCTTTGTTCTGGGTCAATTACATATCATAATAGTGCACATTTTATTAATTTACAATACTGACTTAAAGAAATTTATATCGATTGATTTTGATTTCAAATCGAATCGGTGACGTGTGAGGGAGGGCGTCACTAATTTCGAAATTTGTTGAACTGTCAAAAAGATATTAAAGGAATGGACAGAGTATAACAATAGTTTGATGTTGATGTATTAATTTGATATTTCTAATATACCAGATAGATTCGTTTTAAACAGTGCAATTCCCGGCCAGCGTTTCTTTGGCTGCATTGAGTAAGCAACATTATTGTACGTTTCGACACGGTTTCCCGTCACAATTTCATTTCCTTTAGGATTGTTGCTTAGCTGTAACTAAAATAATTCTATAGATTAGCGATTTCTCATAGCCAAAGTTCGGTTGGCAATATTGACATAACACATATAACTTACTTTACAGTTAGTCAAATCAATGAATAATTCTGATACCGTTACGGAACGCCTACTAGCTGGCTATTCCGTACATCAACCTGCCGACGTTCTACAACAAACAAAATTGTTGTAATTATTTTAAACTGCGTAGTATCAGCGTATCGAACAAAGAAATTATGCAAATCGAACAAAAACAAAAGATTATTTTAGCTCTTTTAATATATTTTCTTAAAGGACATCGCAAAAGATAAACATGTCTGTATATCTCTTCCGTCCTTTGAGGAAACTCCTTCGGTTTGTTTTTCATTATTATCAACTCTTCAGTAATTACCTTCGTCCAGTGTCAATTCGCAAATTATTTCTTTGTTTTATTACAGCTTTTAGTACCTACTCGACTTTCACTATCGCCTTACTTAAATGTTTGGTCGTTTAATTTTTTAATTTTTCCCCGACAGAACTATATGCAAGCAAAATAGAAAATATAATTAGCTCAGTTTTTTTTTTAATTTTACAGAATATAATTATGATTCTTTTAAATCTTATTTAAACGTAAATGAGGTCTAAACATCGATTACCAACAACATACACGGTAAAAAACAGTTAAAAAATTATCATAAATAAAATAACCCCCCTTTGGCCTTGCCGTAGTCGGGTAACAACTACATACATTTATTTAGTCTACTCTCGTCAGTAAATTAGCTCATAAATCATTAAAACGAACAGTGACAACTGTAACCTACTTCAAATCAGCAAATATGTTTATCATTATAATCTCGATGTACTCGATCAGAATTTAAAATCACATCGTCTGAGGTAAATCCCGGGGTGACTAGTTTCACCCCTGGGGCAGGATGTTGTTGCGCCTCTCACCGCTCTGTACAGAAAGAGGCAAAACATCAACCCGCCTTAAACGACCCCCCCGGCCGCACCGGGGGTGTCACCTATGTCGAGTCGTTTGCAGCGGTCACATTTCCCCAGGATGTGACCGCAGCGACCCTTAAGTGACGATTGGGGAGCTAGCGGCCTCTACGGCGTCCCCTTCGCCGCCTTCTTCGAGCGGGATCAGCCCTTTCCCGATCCCGCTCTGCGGACTCCTTCTGGAGCATAACATTCTCACAGAAGGAGACCACGGCTTCCTATCCCTCGCCACTCGCCAGCATTGCCGCGATCAATGCTGGCGGTGACAGGTTTCGTCCGATCTGTCCGACTAGGACTCGACGCTGGGACTCCCAAGCAGTGCAGTCCTCCAGCGTGTGCTGGGCGGAGTCCCGGTCAGACCTGCAATGGTGGCATTGTGCTGTAGCCTCACCTCCTATCCGATTCAGATACTCACCGAAACAACCGTGCCCGGTGAGTATCTGAGTCAATCGATAGGTGACACAGCCGGTCCTCTGTACCCACGCTTCGAAGTTCGGCAGAACGGCTCCGACAGCACGTTGGCTAGCACAGCCCTGAATTTCAAGCCGTGCCTGCCAACACCGCAGAGCTTGAGCATGTGCGTTCCGCCGTAGCATTCATAGCTCTTGATCCGACCCTGTCCCCTCGCCATCCCGACCGATAGAACGAATTTGGTCATAGACCATCGTGTACATATCGGCCAGAATGTCGAAGGGTGGAGATCGCGCCAAGACCGTCGCTGCCTCATACGAGATGGTGCGGTAGCCCCGTACGATCCGTATGGCCATCAGCCGCTGCAGACTCCTAAGTTGAGCCTTACAGCGGGAGGAACCCTCCAGGTCCTCAGACCAAACGGGTGCCCCATAGAGGACCATGGATCGCACGACGCCCATATAGAGGCAGCGAACTTCCTCCCTTGGTCCCCCGAGATTAGGCAGCAGACGATGTAACGCCCCTGCTACCCCTCGAACTCGGGGGACTAATCGCCCGAAATGCTCTTCGAAGCTCCACCGACTGTCTAGGGTGAGGCCCAGGTACTTCATGTACTGGCCCACCTGGACTTCAGTGTCACCCACCCGGAGGCATGAGCTGGGTGGTTCCTGGCGCTTACGCAGGCCATGGAACCATATCGCCTCAGTTTTCTGAGGCGCCACTCTCAGGCCCAGCTCACGAATCTTTTCTACGACACAAGCCACTCCCTGCTCGGCGAGCAGGAGCACCTCCCCGAAGCCTGACCCTCTAGCCAATATTAGAGTGTCATCCGCATAGCAGATGACACTTAGGCCAGAAGGCAGACTCGTGCGAAGGACCGCATCGTATGCGAGGTTCCACAGCAATGGGTCCAATACAGAGCCCTGAGGAACCCCACAACACACCTCCTTTCGTCTTTCCATCCCGTTCCGATCAACAAACTTTACCGTCCTGTCGCGCAGGTAGGCCTCTATGACAGCCCGCAGATAGGGCGGCACCTCGTGATATTCAAGGGCCACCCTAAAATAAAGACAAATAAAGATAAAATCACATGACCTAAAGTTTATCTAATGTAACTATAAATGATAAGGTTCATAAAATTCATACAAAAAGCTGTCTAAGCAAGAGCTATTCATCTAAACTTGTTAACGAATACCAAGCTTTACTTCTAATGTCGTCACGTCATTGTAATAGTCATATTGCATTTGTAAAAAGGTTTTATAATAATAAAACTACGAGAATAAATAGTATGTATAGGTATGAAAACGCAGGTAGCGTTGTCATACCCGTTGGTGAGTGAGAGACCGGATGCCCAATGATGCAGTAGTATGTCAATAGTGCAGAAGCCACGCAATTAGTGCAGGTCACCATTCTGCATTGTATACATTCGCAACGAGTATGGTGACCACTACTCTTAGATTTACTCATGTTTTCCACCAATATGAAGTGATCATATATGAAAAAAAAATATTCAAATAGTTGCCACGGAGATTTACCGGCGCCTAGTAATAGATTAACCATTTTAAGATGTCACTTGATGATCACATTTTTCTTATAATTTCTTAATATAATATCTTATTGCCGTGGACTCCGTTATCAATTAATATATGTGCATTGTTCAAAGTTTATCAGAGTGTTAACACCAGCGCATTATCCATGCTGGCTACCAAAGTCATTCCATTGTCATTGTGCATATCTTGATTACATCTGCTAGAAGTAAGATAAGAAAGATCTTTGTTTGCAAACAGTTACTAGCTGAAATGAAATCTGCGTTAGGTTCCTAATCAATTTTGGGTCACTTATGGTTTTGCCTCACTATGATCTGTGATACTGGGTTTAGAGTGCCGTTCTTAAAACATTTATGAGCGGAACTCTAACGGCATGGCACCAATCACAAACCTGCATGAAATTCAGGAACAATAACGTTACATACGATTTCATACTTATAATCTACGTTCCACAGATGCTCTGTCATATATATCGTTGAATAGTAGAGTATTCTTAGAACGGACTGTTCTACACTGTTGATACTGGAAACGAACGCGAAAATATCTTCCTAGAATCATTGCCTCAGATGGACGACCTATTTTACACACTAGATTAGGTTACGAGAAAGAGTTCAATTGGCAGTTGTCCGGGTTTTTGATATTTTCCCCCAACTATAAACCAGCCATGTAGTTTTATTTCAAGACATATTTCAGCGGTTATTGGGCGGTGATGCAATAATATAACGCACCAACATTGTGCGCTACTTTTATATATTATACAACAAGAATTTTTTTTTAGTGCAAATTAACGAATACACACCGTACCCTGCATCGCGCAATAAAATTTCTCCTGCCCATTAATATAAATAAAATAATAAAAATAAATAAATAAATATTTCGGACATCTCACTCAGAACGTCATCTAGTTCCAAGCTAAGCAAAGCTTGTATTACTAGATAACTGATTAAATACATAAACATTTTTTTTTGTAAATATGTACATACATAATATATTATACATAGAAAACACCCAAACTCCGAAACAAATATTTGCGGAATACACAAACATTTGGGCCGAACCGGATTTGATTAATTGTATTTGATTAATATTATTCCTTACTAATATTATAAATGCGAAAGTAACTCTGTCTGTCTGTTACGCTTTCACGCCTAAACCACTGAACCGATTTTGATAAAATTTTATATGAAGATAGAACTGAACTTGGGAAAGGACATAGGCTACTTTTTACTTTATATCGCGAAAATAAAGGTAGAAGAAGGGTTTGAAATAGGGGACGAAAGTTTTTGTCGAAGTTCTTTATTATCAAACATAAAATCATGTAAGATTGTTTAATCTACCCTTACCGTGTCGCATTATATAAACGAATTCCACGCGGGCGAAGCCGCGGGCCGGAAAGCTAGTTATATATATTATCCAATTCCCCAAAGTAAACATTTGGGTTGCGGCTTGCTAGGCATTATATCCTCTTCTAGTTGAAGAATTCTTCTTTTGTACTGTATTGACGTTAAAGAACATACATAAATGAACCGATTACTGTATTAATGAGAGAAAAATAATTTGGCGAAAACAAACTAATTTTAAGATAATGCTGAATAGATTTAACATCTAATGTGGCGTCGTATCGATCAAGAGGTTAAACAAAATTCAAGTTTGTTGAAATGTTACACAATTTCTATTAATATTGTTTTCATAAATTCAGATAGATAGAAATATATATGAAGATAAGTGTCAAGTTATAGTATGCAGCATAATGACCCACACCATGGCAGCTAATTGAGATGTTTTTGCATCATTCAGAATGATTAGGTTAGTCTTCTATGTTCTGTGCCTCGGTCAAGCCTTCGTACTGAAATCAGCATGGCTCTACTATGTATTAAACTGATGTGGCATTGATGAACAGTCCATGGTCAGTTTCTTTTGTTCTTGACAGAATTTTCCTGCCTGCCTGTTGAGCACCACTGCCCTCCTTTTCCATCAGACTATTATGAGATATAACGCGTGGAATTTTACCACAGTCGGGAAAAGAGCTATAGGAGATTTTTTATTCTGTCCTTTTTCCCTGTATCATTGATACATCTAATAATATATGATCGCTTGATATAGATATCGCATATTGAGGAAGCATGTTCCTCAATATGCTAATTTTAGATCATTAAAATTTGTTCATGGTTACTTTAAAAATCAAATATTCTTTGAAACTTAATTAACAAAAATTATATTTTGCTAAACATTGTTTATTATTACATGGACAATTAACTCCCACCAATATCTTTACATAGTTTAAAATTAAGTCATTCCTGTCGTCCGTTCACTTAGATATACTCAACGGGTTTTAATGCAGTTTTCAGCAATAGACAGTGTAATTCAAGACGAAGGATTAATGTGTAAGCATGCATATATAGTAGAGAGAAAAGGGACCGGGTCGCTAGTCTCCACACATGAATAAAATGTAGTGTTTATAGTGACAGTCTACCTGCCTGTTTGTTCTGTTTTATCTCTGTAACGGCAGGACCGATTTTGACGAGACTTTCACTAGTAGATAACAGATGATTCAAGGAGTAACTTAGGCTCTTATTTTAGACTAGCTTGACTCCTTGCGGATGTTGTAAAGGGCTTAGCTATTGTGTAATACGAGTAAAACCTGAAAGTAATAATTCCATATCTGAGTTCCAGTCCATATCTAAAAAGTTCTTTATCATTTGCAATATCAGTATAAAACATCTTTGAACGTTTCTTAGAATCGTAATACTTAGTCACGTTGCTTTAATGGACTACCAAGGGTAGGTCACGGTCAATGCTCGTCAATATGCCGGGGAAGCGATCGCCACGGACATTTCGACTTGCTGATGTTTGTATTTCCTTCAAAGGTTTCCTCTTTTGATTTGTTTGTATTGTCTTGGATGCTCGTTAAGAGGGACACACTTTGTCTCGAGGAGTTTTGTATAGATTTTTGAGATATGTAATATGTTCTGGTGCACTTATGTTTTCACGTGCAAGTCAAAACACACCCACAGATCTTTAAAAATACTTTGATACGATTTAAACTAATACGAGTTAGTGTTGTGTTTTTTAGCTCATAGAATATCTATAGCTTGTATTACTCCTATATTAGGTTATCTCTGTCCTTTTATTTTTCAAAAGTCAACTCCCGCTTTAGAAATATTCCTCTGTGAGGAGGGCCTACGAATATACATAAAACGGACACAAAGAAAACCCAGATTTAAAACGACGATTTGTGGATCACTTATAGTGTTATTTCTTGTGGGATTTGAACCCACATCGCCTTAGCGCAAAAGAAAGCGGCGTGGCGACCGCTTAAACCACTACGCCTTACGTGCAATCACTATAAGTCTTTATCGGTCTAGAGATTTTATAATCATTTGTTTACATGCATGTTTATCTTAAAAACTCTGCTGATTTAAAAACTTCGTTATTGAAAATATCAGTAACTTATTAATCCAGAAACCTGGGTCATATTTACATATGTCTCGGTTTATTTGTACTTAACATAAAGGTGATAAAAATTGACAGTTAAATGTATCTAAGAGAAGATAATCCATTACAGATATTCATTGGGTAATTCTTACTAAACAATTACATAACCAGTCATTAAATCGCACTTGGTCGAAGAAATGAGCAAAATTATACGAGGTGTCTTCAGCAAAGACAACTGACAAAACCATGACTTCAGCTCATCGATCTGAATAACTTGCACATAGAAACTGTTTCTAGTTGAGCTTGAAAAAATCCGACTTTACAAACACTGGTCAGAGAATTGATAGTTTTAAAGTTAACTTAAAAAAAATTTATTTGGAAAATTTTCCTTAACAATTGATGACAATTTTCAGAATAAAAGAAAACCATGAGGTTTCACTTATTGTCTTGGCTGGTTTAGATACTCTTTGTAAAACATATTAAATAAAGTTCTTCTGTTTGCGATTTCTCTGTTATTTTATCAGGCAGAGATCGAGAACGAATTACTTAGCCTTAAATTGACTTCTGTCACATCAAAACTCTGTTTACTTTTTTTAATGACATATGAATCGATGTTCTTGTTTTATAAAGCTAAATTTTGCACTTTGACACATTTTATGGCATTATTGAACTCAAAGGTCGGGCTCTATTACTGATGATGAAAATAAATTGATCTTTGTGGGATTTGAACGCTGCGCCGTGGCAGTGACAAGTTCACTAAGCGTGTTGACTCATAAACAAAGCATGCGCATACGCGAGAAAGTAAATAGATAACGTTTTATTCTGCCCCTTACCAACCGCCTCAACAAAGAAGATATTGACAAATGTGTCCCACATTGGCAAATGTTCATTCATTCATTGTTGATCGGACGACTGTTTAAAGTGGTCGCTTTATATTCCAAATTTAAACACAAAGCGGGTGGCGTGACACCGCGCGGCCAACGAGCGCGCGCGCCGCTAGTGCGGGGACGATGACCTCTCCACTGCGATAGTGTTACAATCGATTCATTATCGATATTTAATGAAGATATTCGATGTTTTACTGCCATCCTTGATCCCTCGATTACTCCTTATGTATGAAATGATAAAATTTTAATGAATGAAAATGCTCATCACTTAGAAGTCTATTAAATATTATATCGATTATCTAGGATTATCTCTTTTTTGAGACAAAAAGCTCTATGGTTTGTAATTAGAGCCAAATAAGCTTATTGTACGTTGACTTGACACTGTATCAGGATTTAAATCCATAAAAAATTACATCCTCTTTGGAGTGCTCTATGCCACGATATCTAAGTACTTAGGTGCCCCTAAAGGTTGGGGAAAACGAAAATATATATAAGGGTTACCTTACTCTCTCTAAGCGGTCCCTTAAATTTAGGGTAACGTTGGTGTAAACGGTCATGAGGCCATGGCATTTACTATATTACCTAATCATGGATACCTCTTTCAAATGATTTTGGAAACATGAATCAGAGACATTAAAACTGGTTCTAGATGAAAACCTGATTAGAATTTAAAGTCTATTGCAAAATTACCGTGACCAAAACTAGAACTTCTCTCTTTTTTTTTTTAATTCTATTTACATATATGAATGTCGCCATTTTCGCGTTCTCGTGTGTCCCTGAACACATGCTTGCCTAACTAGTTGACTAGTTTATTTTTAAACGATAAACAACTGTGTTGCGTGAGTGTTCTAATATTATGCGAAATTATATGTAACTATCTGAAGACGAGGTATCTATCGTCTTCTTCTCAATTTAAGGGTCCTGTCTATTTTCCGCAATCCGTTTGACCTCTTAGGCCTTCCGCGTTTTCTTCTACCTTCTATCTTTCCTTCTAGGATGGTTTTAAAAAGGTTGTCGTGTCTTATAAAATGGCCAACCATTTTGCCTCGTCTGTTGTCAACAGTATCCAGAAGTCTCCTTTCTTCGTCAACCATTAGTAGGACTTCCTCGTTGGATTTTTTCTCTGTCCAACTGATGTTCATCATCCGCCTCCAGCACCACATTTCAAATGCTGCCAACTTATCTCTGTCTCTTTGAGTCAGCGTCCACGTTTCGCAGCCATAAAGCGCAATGCTCCAAATATAGGTTATCTCTCGTCTAATAAAGGAAAATAAAAAAATGTTATTTTACATTTTGTTTAAGCACACCCTGTGATTTTAGTCGGGCCAAAGCCGACACACACCCCCACTCAAAAAAAACAGACAAGTATTAATGAAAAAGGTTAGCTAGTGTATTTATATATACGTACAATGTATGGTTACATACCAGACGAGAATACTGAAGTAGGTTTAGGAAATATATGAAAAATATAATAAATGCTTATAAAATTAAAGGGATTCCGTGTTTTCCTTGGGATTCTTTTATCAGATCCTGATACAGTGATAGTTTTACTACCTTGGGCGTATATAGTTCCAAAATATTGAGTAATTGAAGTACAAACATAAAAATACATACAGTTGAACATGTAGGAGGAGGTTCTCTTCTTTTGAAGTCAGTTTAAAATTATATCCGTCGTCGATAATCAAACGTATGTATATAATCTAGTGATCATTTTAAGGTACACTTTTGAAGCAAAGGGAACATGTACTGACCAATATCTTTATTACCGTAGCTTCCATTCTGCTAGCAAATAATAGTATGAATATTAAAAACTGAAACATAAGCTTCTTCTCGTCTACGTTTAAGCCAGCTCAGGCTAAAGCCTGTATTTGCGCAATACCGTTATTTGTTTTACACATGTCAACACACATATTATTTCGGTTGTCGGACTCTACACAGTGGCCTTGACATTGCGAGTGACGTAACTTTTAGTTTTGTTACTTGTGATATTGATGTATCATACCAGTATTTTCTTAATTTGGAGATAAAATAAAAATGCAGGTCATTTGCCATAATGAGAGATATCTTTTTCGTCTGAATTTTACTTGCAATTAATAATACTAATATGATAAATTCCAAAGTACTTGTTACGCTTTCTCATCTAAACCGATGCACCGATTTCGTGAAGTTTGGTGGAGACTCTTGAAGAACGTGGAGCTACTTTCATAATTAAGGAAATTCGGCTACTCTTTTCGGCGATAACCGACAGACACGCGGGCGGAGCCAAGGCCAAAAACTACTAAACTAAAACACATATTGCGTTAGTTCTGTTCTTTTAACAGAAAATTGAAAACAAGAGAGTCAGTTGTATGTACCTACAGTTTTGTTCTTTAAAATAATATAAAAACTGGTATCGTTTCACTCTGTAATCAATTAAATGTTACTCGTTCTTACTTTACACAGCGAAAAGACAGGTCGAGGTACTCTTGAAAACGGGTATTGTATTATTCTCTCTGGGCATCTTTATATTCGCAATAAACTTTTGGAGCATGCAAAATCGCTCATGAAATAACCAAACAAGTTCTCCAGTTTCTCCTAAAAGTTTCTTCAGGAAAAAAAAGATTAAAATGATAAGTTAAAGTTAGGCAACACTCCAAGGTTATTAGATCTATCATAATTGGTAAAATATAAAATGTTCATTCTGTTAATAAATGCCACGTAAACAGAACCTATGTCTGGAGTAGACAAAATGGATTTGAATATAATGCACGTACTTTGAATAAATCATCTTTTATAGACTTTACCAGGCCTCTGCTGGACATAGGTCTTGGAAATCTTGGCTTCTTTAAAGTTAAGTTTTCCTTCTAATTGCAGTGATGTTGCGTGCCTAGTTTGCTACCTTGTCGACTCTTGCGAAACCCGCGGGATGACTATGAGTGGACACTGTAGTCTTAACCCATACACGGAGAGGAGATGATTGATTAAATATCCTGTTCGATCAATTGTGTATCTCAATATTATTTTATTCACACGAATGCAATTTGATAATGCATTCTCATTATTGTCAATAACGGAACTAAAAACTTCACACCGATCTAAATTCTCTGCTTCCAAAATATGTATTGGAATATATAACATCAATATCCAGTGAAATTTCCTCGTCAGTTTCCAAGTCTACTTAAATTATTTACAAGTAACCACAGCTGGTAACGAGTAATATTCTCTCACGGTATAATCCTCTTATTACTTTCAACAAATTTCTCTGCCATGTGAAAAAATACAGTTGGCTTATGGAATTTGTGAGATCCAGATTAGATTATAATTGAATATTGAACAAATTTAATTACATTGAGATGTTGGTGTCCTTCCTATCATCATCATCATCTTAAGCCAAAGGACGGGCACTGTTGAACTTTGGCCTCGTTCAAGACCCGCTTGACGAATCCAACGGCTTAGATAGTCATACATCTTTACTGGTTGTGTGATTATAATTACAATGTACTATATTGTGATTGGATGGCTATTAAAAGGTGTTTTCAAGAAAATAACCCACAGAAATACATAAAATTTATTAAAATGAAGTTATTAACCAGCTCCACAAGTTCCTGTAACCAAAATGATTTAAAAAAAAATGTTATAACGTAAACAAATTTTGAATACTGAATCTCATTCTACCGCGTTTATAACTCAGCCAGGTCAGCTCAGGTCTTAAAATTACCTATGCAAATATACTTTAATTTGCAGTTGGAAGAACTGTAAGAAGTCATTTGTCACTCACACCTTGTTAACGAATCTCTTATTGGATTTTCTAATGCATATTTTTTACCACTCTCTGAACTCTAAATTCTCATTTCATCAATAATTGTAGTGTCAACTTGGTATATATAAGAGAAAACTCCTCGGTTGTTCATGGACGTCCAATCGTCTCACATATCGTGCTCCCACACCCCGATTATTAACTCTATCATCAACACATTTACCAATGCGGTATCTTATGAACCGGTACATTGCACCGAATCGATTTTAATCAACTTACAATTACAGTTGGTGTTCCAACCACTGGCTACGAACACCTTTCAGTCTATCTAAACAAAATGAATATATTATTCAGTGTTCCGTATCTGTTTATATATGTAAAGTGTATAGTAGTGCAATATACACACTATTTAATCTACAAGTTTACAATCTCCACACTAAGGTTAAAGTATCACAATAAATTGTTCTTACGGATTCGAAGTCAAAACAACTATGTCTAAAAAGTTGTTTACACTAGGTTTAGAGTTCTCGCAGATTTATATGCTCCTTGTTCGTAAACAAATGTGCAGAAGGATATGAAATATGAATCTTTTAAAAGTTAATGAAGGTATCCTTGTAATATAGTTATAAATGTAATGGTCCATAGTAGCTTTGAAAAACACAAAGCTGCAAGAGAATTATGCAGTTAAAGTTTTCTTTTGTTAAAAAATTTCTGGTTTGTAACCAGGAAACAGGTTTGCAGGAAAAATATAACGTAGTACAGAAAATGGACGAGATAGAAAATTAGGAAGACCAATCGACTAGTAAACAATGTTGCAGCACACCAAACATATGACCCTATTTAAGACATCAGGACGTTTTTACATACAATGTAAAGCTGGGAGTCTTTTATTTCTAGTTAAGAATATATTAGAAAGGGAAATATTTTTGTAATCACTTCTAATACATGCCTAATTTTGATTTCTTACTTGTCAACAGGAATCATGGCAGGATTCAAAATCGACAGACACGGCTTCAGTAATCAACATTTTGGACATCGGCCGGCAAAACTTTGCCAACGGTGGCGTAGTTTCCAGATATTTGTGCGATTTGGCCCAGTGCTGTAATCTTAATTTGTATGATTACAAGGATATTGTACCTACTGTAAGTACTCTTCATGCTGAAAATAAGAAGTTTAGCTATCTTAAGAAGATTAAAAACATTCGCTAAATTATTTTGATCTAAAATTATATTGTTACGAATTTTTATCTTTAATAGTCCACTGCAGGGTATAGGTCCGACCAGACCGGTTTTTTTCCTTTTATTTAATGCCTGCCTTGATAGAAAGCATAAGTATAATCCAAAAGTGGAGGTCGACTTACGCTCTGCGAATGCTGCCAGTATAACAGTATGCAGGTTTGTTTTAGGTTTTCCTTTTCTTTTCAATGCTGTTGTCCTTCGTAGTTTGATTTTATTCACGACTCATAAGATCATCATCCATTCTGTATTCTTAGTCCGTTACCTCAGTGATTAAATAGTTCTTTCGATAACCTCTAATTCCTATAATAGCACTAATTGTGTAAGAAGCAGGTTTAGTAAATTGATTATATATCTTAGGAATGTATATGTAATGTTGTTAATCGTATATCACAAAAATGACATCCAAGGTAAAATTTAATGACTTAAATAACAACCTTGCCACTTATATTTTTTGTAAAGTAAGTCCGTATGTGAAAAAACGCTAATAAATAATTTTTATAAATAACTTAGTGAGTTTAAACATAATGATATTTTTCTTTGTAAATGAATGAAAGAAATAAAGCATTGTTTTCATCTATTTTTATATTTGCAGGTGGTAAACGATGATAGTGTCCAACAATCGATAGAAGAAACCACCCAAGAAGCTTTGAGGAAGGCAATGGAGAATGACGAGAAAGGGGCAGATTATGCCACTATCAGACGAAAAATAGAAGCGCGGGCGCTCAAGGTCATTCAAGACATCAGTTCGGCGATGTCAAATAATGTGCTCAAGTATGTTATTTTAGTATAAATATTTTATTGACAAAATGATGGAATATAACACACTTATTATGGAATGCAAATCTGCATTTTCATTGGGCACTTTAGCTTTACTTGAGTTTGTGCAAAAAATAGAGCTTTCTGTAAATAAAACGTTACGTTAGGGGACATCCATTAATTACGTGAGACGTTTTCAGCGATTTCACTAAGAAAAAACACTAAAAATTAAACACCATGATTATGTTTCTTATGGAATAAAAATTAGGTGATATTTACTCTTTTCTTCCCAAAGTAAGAAATGATTAGATTTGGCTGAACAACCCCCACCCTCAAAAGGAATCACGTAATTAATGGACGCCCCCTAATCAGTAGGTACGGCAAAATCCTAACTAAAATATGTAACTAACAACAATTTAATTACAAATCAATATTCGTCACATTCCTTTCTAGATTCGTATCATGGGTGTGCCATAAAGCGATCCGTCGTGTAGCAGGCGGTGGTTGTGCCACGCGGGCCGCCAGCGTAGATCGCTTGCGTCGCGCCAACGCCGCCGGCCTGCCTCTGGTGTTCGTACCACTTCACCGATCTCACTTCGACTACATATTAGTATCATTCACACTTTACCTCACGGGACTGAGACCGCCGCTTGTGGCTGCCGGTGATAATATGAGGATACCTTTCTTTGGGTAAGTGCTTATGTAATCAATCAATCAAATCAACAACCCATAATATCCCACTGCTGGGCTCAGGGGGTTAAGGCCGTACGTCCTCACACTGCCTGAGTGCGGGTTGGGGGCTGGCAAGACACGTTGTGGCTCCGTAATCCTGCCGTTGGATGTTTTTTTCAACTCCTTCTTGCTGTCGTATTTCGTTGGTCAGTGTGAGACCGGAGGGCCAAACATTCTGCATCATTCTCGCGGCCTCCGGAGGTCGAGAGAATGATGCAGAATTATCTGACCAGGCCACCTTGGCAGGGGTCACCATGATGCATTGCCTACCTTCACAATGCGGATTGTGGCCCCTACTCCTATATTCTACTCATGCTTTCCATCAGACAGAGTAGAGTTACTTTGCTTGGCTTTAATATATAAAAAAAATGGCTATGTTCACACATCAATTGTCTATAATAGGCCGTGGCTGAATATAAGTCTCTCCTTAGAAAGGAGGTTTTAGCCTACAATACCACGCTATGCTGGTATAGGGGTTATTTCAAGTTTCCTTTTCCTTGAAGATAAGGGATGAATTTATAGTTATAATATATGATATATAGATTTTGGTAACAATTATTATTACATTCTATCGTCCTTATAAACCTGAAAAACATTAAAAAAAAATAGAGTCCATACATGCCATCAACATTTTAATATTTGACTTGATATATCATAATTTCACGAAAACGCTTTAACATACTATTCAGGGCCACCGCAGACTAGCTACTTTTAGCATCGGCGATCGGCAACTAGTCGCTTTTTAGAAGCTAAATACGGCGACCGAACGCTCCACACCGCACACTTAAAAACGCCAAACGCGGCGATCGAGTCGCTTTTTAGAAGCGCGACACAGCAGCTGAACGCTACTCTCCGCACTATTTCGGATGCCGGTAGCAGCGACTTGGCATCTGAGCAGTCGCTAAAACGCGCGTTTCCGATACCGCGATCGAACGCAGGAAGTCGCTAAAACGCGATGCAGCATCGATGCAGTCGCCAAATCGCCGATCGCCGATGCTAAAAGTAGCTAGTCTGCGGTGGCCCTTAGTCATTTTTTATGTTTATTATACCTACAGATGGTTCTTACGTGGCTGCGGTGCATTTTACATCCGTCGACGAGTTGAAGGATCAGATTATCAGAGCGACCCTGTCTACAAATCGGCTCTCAGGTGATTAAAATAATACCTACTATCTTAGATTTACTTGGGATAAACCATCATCTTATCTTCCAAATAGCCAAGTAGGTTAAACAAATAATAAACAATAAGAAGACGATATGCTAATAGTTAACCTGATTTTACCTAAATATCAGTTTTCCAAGGAGCGACTGGCATCGGCAGTTTAGACAGATACACATGTAGATTCGCGTGCGTACACGCACATACATGCATAACAATATTTTGATATCAACAGCCTTTAGTAGTCCACTACTGGACATAGACCTCTCCTTAGCTCCCTTAGCCAAGTTGCTAACGATATTCTACTTTCCTATTCTCTTGTTTCACTGGCTAATTTTTGTTTTGATCACGTGTCTGAGTGACATTAGCCAATGAAACAATAGAAAATAGAAATGGATTAGAGAATAGAATAGAAAACGAAAAACGTTTGCAACTTGGCTAGGGGGGCAATTCTCTCTTGTCTATACTTACTTATTTTCTGAAAATCTCATACAAAAATCTTATGCCATCGATACTTCGGTTTCTCGAGGTTTCTATTCGAGATAATTGTTTTCTTTATTGTAGATTTTAATAAGTTATTTATGAATTTCAGATCGTACATCTTGAACAGTTTATCAGCTCGCAATAATCTGGAGTTCTTCATTGAAGGCGGACGGACGAGAACTGGCAAACCGCAGACACCGAAAGGTAAACTATTAATTTTATCCATTGATAGCATAATATATAAAAGTATGGGAGAGGCCTATGTCCAGCAGTGGACTGCGGTAGGCTGATGATGTCATGTAAAAGTGACGTCTGAATTTGAAGTTACCAAGTTATTTAATAGTTGTGTGGAGGAACGATAAGCGTTAGTATTCAGTAGTTCGGCGTGCTTTCGTTAGATGGCACTGAAGGTCCTTCTTGCCAACCTTCAAGGTTAAGAGTACGCTCACGAATTGTTTCCCCAATATATTTATTTTAAAACCCTTAAAGATGTTACCATGCTCGTTCTAGAGAATATGTTACTAACTTACCAAGCTGGGGAAGAGCACTGGTCATAACACAATTTGAATCTTACCATGGGTACCAGAGTTCAATTCTACCCTTACATAAGTATGTAACGCATTTAAACTGGAAATAAATGTTTGAAATGTTTGTATGTTGTAAGTGGTTTTTGTACAAATGTATTATCAAATATTATATTTCAACGCGAACCTTCACCTTACATGATTAAAAGCAACTCTTTCGAACACTCCGGGCAATCAAATGACGTAACCGAGGTCGAATGATACAAAATTAACAGGTTTTTCGTCATAGTTATTTTTAAAAAAAGACAACTCCCACATTAGGAATATAAAAATCACACAGACACAACGAACACCCAGACTCGGAACAACAACTTGTGAATCACACATAGTTTTGTCCCATGCGGGATTTATACCTACAACACTTGGCGCAGTAGACAGCAACGTAGCGACTGCTCGAACCGCTAGGCTAAAGGTGCAGTCAGCTAATGTCTGCATTTGCAACGAGTATGGTAACCACTCATAGTATACTAGCTTTTGCTCGCGGCTCCGCCCGCGTATATGTCGGTAATCGGTTCAGGGATTTAGGCGTAAAAACGTAACAGATAGAGTTACTTTCGCATTTAAAGTACAAAGTATTGATAAAAGACAACTGTTACGAAGATCGGACTCTAACTACTTGTATCATTGAGGACGTCATACTATTACTCTTTGCGAATGCAGGCCCATACAGTATGGTGAACCACACAAGGGTGGCCTTGGGCCTCAGTTAGGTTGTTTGATTGCCAGTATTGAGTGTTCGGAAAAGTTAATTGTTATACATCCAAGTTGGTCAATAATCAAATACCTTTGTATTTATTGAATGAAGTTCTAGTAATGTTTTATATTTATTTGTTTGTGCTGCTCGGATCTTGCAGATGTGATGTGTGGTATGTTTGTAGTTATACTAGCTTGGACCCGCGGTGTTATCCCCGGTTATTGTTGTAAATTGCGAGTAATGCTGCGGAGTTAAGCTAGTCTAAAAAAAAATTGCTTAAATTAATATTTGTCAGTGCAACTCCCGTCGAAATCCCTTCAGTCAGAGATTACACGGAACAAACAAACAGACTAACATTTTATAAACTACTTTCATGATCTGATATATATTGTCATATGCAATTGATAAAATCTGTTATTTTGTTGTTACAAACATTAACTCCAATTTTATTTACTTGTAATGTATATATAAGACGTTTCGGAGTTTGGGTGTTTTCTATGTATAATATGTATGTAAAAAAAATCTATTTATATCAGTTGTCTAGTGTACCCACAATACAATTAATATGATCGTTGTGTGAAATAATAAATTAATTATTTGTTATTTTTAGCTGGAATTCTCTCAGTAATAATGGATGCCTACCTAGACGGTAAAATCGATGACGCTCTATTGGTACCCGTGACCCTCAACTACGACAAACTGGTGGACGGCAACTTCGTCCGCGAACAGCTCGGGATGTCCAAGCAGATGGAGACTTTCTGGTCAGCTTTGCGCGGTATTTGGAGAACTTTGAACACTGACCATGGCAGTATTAGGGTGGATTTCAATCAGCCAATATCTCTGAAGGTATGTTGCAGTATAACACATTAAATACTAACTAAACCCGACCCTAAATCTTGGGAACAATAAATGCTATGAAAATGAATTATGTTTACGTTGCGGGCGTGTTAAATATGGCAGATCCGGTACTAATTTTATGTTTTTCTTTTTAGGAATTGGTGACGTCATTCCAAAAATATAACCACTTCAAAGCACCTATAGAATCACCCCTGTCGCCCCCAAACAACAATTTATCCGTAAACCTCGATAGGCAGATACTATACAACCACAGTCACTCAAGTTTGTACGGAGCGGACGTCAGTACGGAACACAAAATGATGGTTGAGGCCATTGGCCGACATGTAGTGTATGGTGAGTGGCATAATATCCTACTAATATTATAAACGCGAAAGTTTCTGAGTATGTATGTGTGTATGTATGTTTGTTGCTCTTTCACGCAAAAACTACTAAACGGATTTGGATGAAACTTTACAGTAATATAGCTTATATATCAGAATAACACATAGGCTACTTATTACTGCAACAATCGAGATACACGGGCGAAAGCTAGGTATATTATAAAAATAAATAAATCGTAAATGTCAAAATGTATCACTGTTTATCTCCTGTCAAAATTTCACAGGTTGCTATGCATAACAAACTTGCATAGCAACCATAATGATAGTTTGTAAATGGCTAATCACATATGTAGGCTAATTTTTATCCCGAAAATACGCGGGTAACACCGCGGGGCGCAGCTAGTATTTAATACTTGTTGAGTCCCGGGGTTAATGTTAATAAATAAACTATCTGCTAGTAAAAGAGTTGTAATTTTTTTTTATTGTAGTTACGGTTTACTTTCATATGTATTGAGTGAAATTCTGTTAATTTGATATCACAGACACTTCAATTTTATTTACATGTGATGTACAGACGCGGCGGTGGCAACAGCTCTGATGTGCACGAACGTGACATCGTACGTACTGCTGACGGAGATGCGACGCGGAGCTTCTGTGACGCAGTTGACCGCCGCTCTGGCCGCCCGCCAGGCCGCTCTGCTGAGGGAAGGTCGCGACCTTGGGTACTCTGGGGACGCTCAACATGCACTCAAGGCTGCGGTAAGTTGTATAAAACTCCCACTGCGGGTCTCGGTTCTCAAATCTCTCTTCTCGGGAGTGGGTTAAGGCTGTACATCTCCACGCTGACCGAGTGCGGATTGAGGATTTTCAAGTCAAGGATGGATGGATTGGATGTTTTAAAGCAACCCGAAGGCTTTCGACTAAGCTTCATGGCTGCTATTCTGTGATAACAACCAGGACTGACATGACCTCCGAATCGCAGAGACGCTCATGGTATCATGGCACTAACGGTCAACCGTCCTCCAGTTGTAAATTCCTTCTGGTTCGGATGTTGTAACAACAGCTGCCTCTGGGCCCAATCTAAGTGGTAACGTGGCACACCGTGTGGTTTTAATCGATTTAATTCTAACACATCGACAAATGCTGACACGAAGGGGTTTCCACACGGAAAAGGTGTTGATTTAGTTTATAATTCTTTAAAAAAAAAATCAAGTTAAATAATGAAAATATTATAACTCCTATGTATCCTCGGAGAGCACGTAAAGCCGTCGGTCGCGGTTGTCATGAACATCTATGGCAATCGTTATTGGAAAGTCAGTGCCCTCAAATTTAGTGACAACTAGTTCAACCTTCGAATTTCAGTTTTGCCTTAGGGTTGCGGAGGTCCGATGCCAGTCGCTCCGTGGAAAAACTGATATTTAGGTAAAACCGGTTGATCTAGTAGCCTAAACCAAATAATATTGGGAATAAGGCTAGGAAGAACATATGATGTAAATAATATGATGAATGTTTTCCAGCTGGACACTCTGGGCAAGGGCCTGGTCCGTCGCGAGGGTCGCGGCTGCATGGTCCGCCCGGTGTCGTCCATCGCGGCGTCGCTGGAGCTGTCGTACTACGCCAACGCCGTCGTAGCGCACTACGCCGCGCCCGCCATACTTGGTACCACACTATACAATCTTTATATTTTTTGCTTTCAACAACTGACAGTCGATAATTAATGATGATAGATTTAAATATCACTATAAAAATACGTCAATACTGTTGTTGGAATGCTTGATTGTGGCGACTTCCACATATAACGCAAGCTAAAAACATACAAAAGCGCCATCTAGCGAAGAAACACTGAAACCTCGAAGAAAAAACGCCGAATAAACTATACAGAGTAACTACTAATCCTGAATCGCCATAGAGAAATTTTCGCGCCGATTAGCATATATACAACATCCCAATGCCACAAGCATGATCACCTCGCCTAGTCGGAGGATCCTCCCTTTGTGTTGGAGGGACACGACCCTCGTCCCTCCACATTGATAAATAAAGAAATAAAAATAACTATTATTTTGACATTCCTATGACAACACAGGGTCAAAGCGAAAATTTCCATTACACATGCCAATACTAGTGAACATTTACAAATTTCTGTTTTACATATAATACGTTAATTATTGTATTTAAGAGTCCAGCGCTGGATGGACATAAGCCTCTCCTTAAAAAGCAGATTTTGACGTACTAGTTCGGTATGGAGTTTGTATTAAGTTTTCGTCGTTCTCTCTTCAGTGTTGTTGTCTCATACAGTTTATTCGTGTATACGGCTCTTACAACACCCAGGGAATAGGGGTGATGACATTCAGTATTGCTAAACTCGGATACGTTTCAAATACCTTGTAGTAATAAATTATGTAAATGTTTTCAGCGACGGCCCTAGAATCCCTCATAGCGTCAGCCCCTGGCGGGTTGAAGGTGGTGTCTCAGGCGGAGCTGGTGAGCTGCGCGCTGTCGCTGTGCGAGGTGCTGAGCCACGAGTTCATCCTGTGCGCGCCCTGCGTCCGCATCGAGGAGAAGATGTTAGAGGCGCTCGACACGCTCATCAGCTCGGAAGTGCTCGCTCCTGTCACGGTAACCTCACTATACACTATACATCGTCTGAGTCTACTTTACAAGCTAAACAACATACAATATACCGCCCTATAACAGTTCACTGACTACAAAAAACACGAGTGTATAAAAGTCATAAAAATGTAAAAACCGTTACACCACGCTTGCCAAACAGGTTGATTGGTATATGGTTTGTTCAAGTTTTCAGTCTCTTCTTATATTTATACAAATATGTTAAGACAAAAACATGATGTTGTCATCAATGTCAAAGTCTATAAAATGCCATTTCTCCATAATTTTAATTTTGTTAAACTGCACGCACGGTGTAGTTAATTAACCAGTTGTCTCGAAGCTTATTGCTTCGCTATATTTACAATATACCAGTTGTAATTAAAGGTAATACAGGAAGAGCAATCTGTTAGGCGTGACGTAACAAGGTCAAGTCTAATTCTCTAATGAGTATGTAGAAACAATTGTTTTCCGCTTACTACAGTCCTGACACACCTTTTTTTGCTTTTCCCACAATAATCAATCACTGCAAAAAACATAACATTAATTGGATTACAATAAAGTTTTGTGTTCTTGGTCCTGAAACTTCAAAAAAAAAACTTAGTAATAAATATTCTTCAGTAACGAGTAAACGATGTCGCAGTACTGACGTTTCTTTTACTTAATCTTCGAAATATTTTATTATGATTCCAGGATGTCTTGGGTTTGGAAGAGGAGCAATGGTCACGTCGGTTTGCTAAATTCATAGAAGCTAACGACGAGTGTACGGAGAGACCCGATCCAGCTCTTAGCATCAAGTATACGATATTAGACACACCACAAGCTTTAGCCGAAAGGTATAGTTATAAATTAGCATTGAAATTGTTTGTTGAATATCTGATTTACTAAATATATACATTAAAATCGGTCCCTCCGTTTGTCTATATTGCCACTTATTATAATAGATTAGCCTTAGCCCCATCCGTCAGCGTGTATGTCAGAGATCGCGTTAGTTTTTTGAAGTGAAACTTCTTTAGAATCGTAGTGATTTCAAACCGGATGCAACGAGAAACGACACGTAAGAGACACAAATATGAAATTGGTGAGTCAGAGCGAGAGAGCAAATGTCAGAGTGTACAACCAATCGGAAATGACGTCATGTAAATTCATGAGAGAGATTGCATTACCAATTGAGATGTTGGTAAAAAATACCAGATGTAAAATTAAACAATATTTTATTTATGTGTATCTATTTTTTTACACTTTATACAAAGTGTAAAAAAATTACACTATAATTTTGACCTTTGAAACAGAGATAAAAGTCGCGGCAAAGATGGCGTCCAGCTGTCAAATTTAAATGATTAATAGTGTAAATAAAGAAAAATGTATTTTATTAAAAAAAAAGCGTCGTTAAAAATATTCATCTGATTCTTTTGTCGATTTGCCGAAGTTTCACTTCTATCGTGTGTGAATCGCGCACACACCTTTTTTTTTTTCAGTCTATCATCATCAACAATCCCTAACGTCCCACAGGCCTCCTCTCAAGAGAGGATTAAGGCCATACGTCCCCATGCTGGCCGAGTGCTGAGTGAAACGCTCATTACATATAATGCCACAAACTGTCACCCATCTAGGTCTGACCGCGCCGTAGTTGCTTACCCCTGGTTTTCAAATCACCTAAGGCCAATCGGCTATGACACTTATAGAAAATTTGGCTTTCTATTGGTACAAAAATTTTCAACACATGTTCTGTAGATACAGAGACTGTAGACAGAGACTGAGATGTGTAATGTTATCATCATCAACAGCCTTTAACAGTCCACTGCTGGACATAGGCCTCTCCTTATAAACTAGGTTTTGGCCTACTATACCACGCTGGCCAGACGGGTTGGTTTCAAGTTTTCCTTCTCTTTGCATTGATATTGTCTTATAGTGTAGTTTATCCCTTAGTCGCCTTTTACGACACCCGCGGGATGAATAGGGATGGTGACACTTTGTATTCTTAATCCGGCACCACACGGACAATGGATGTGTAATGTACGGCAAATAATATCGGTTGTGATGTGTGGTGTTCCTCCAGGCGGCGGCTGGTTGTGACAGTCCGGGGTCTGCTGGAGGCGTACGCGTGCACGTGCCGAACGTTACGGTCCGGCTCCGTCAAGCTGCTTGTCAAGGACACGCTCGACGCGCTCACTGACGAGTTCGTGCACAACCGCATGATCTACGGTACTTATAACCCTGTTCCTCTAACTATATCACTATCTTATCCACTGCTAAACATAAGCCTCTATTTGCAATGGTATTGTCTGTTTTTGACTGCCTCGTTGGTCTAGTGGTAAGCATATGCTACTGCCGATCAAGAGGTCTCGGGTTCGATTCTCGGGTCGGACCAAATGTTTGTGTGATCCACAAATATATGTATGTATTACAAAATATGTATTTACAAAAAAAGTATGTTTAAGTATTTATATCTGTTGTCTAGTTACCCATAATACAAGCTCTGCTTAGTTTGGGGACTAGATGGCGTTGTGTGTAAATGTATGAAAAATAATAATCACAATCAGTGTTCACATATAATACAGTCCTTATTGTTAATGTTAACATTGAATAATCAATATATAAACCGAATTTTGTGTGGCCAAAAGTTCTCTCATACTATTTTTAAAATGAGAACCAAATCTTTCATAGATAACTATTTAACTGACCGATGCAGACTCAACTTCTACCATTGAGTTAATATCTACTAATTAAAAACTTTTATTCTCCAATATTTGACTATCGTTGATAAATAATTATACATATTTCTAACATTTTACACACATCATCATCTAGTCCCAAACTAAGCAGAGCTTGTATTATGGGTACTAAACAATTGATATAAATACACAAACATACTTTTATATACTCAAACAAGATACATAAAATACATTTCACATTGTTAATGTTTTTAAATTCTTATTCTGACCTATATTATCGTAAATTGCCTAAATAAATGTTTGAAAAAAAAAGTTTGTTCTGGTATTAAGGAATAACCATTATATTTCCAGGAGAAGCAGTATCGACAGATGCAATACGCAATTGTCTGCGTCTCCTACGCCAGTGGAACGTCATAGAGCTGTACACCGAGAACCGAGAACGAAAACTCAGGATATGCACCGCATACGAAGACCCTCAAGCCCTTCAGGATATATGCACCAACGTATATAAGTTCAATATGAACACGCCCTTACTATCCAAGTGAAGCGAACCTTGAAACTATAAGTGAAGTGTAATGTGTATGTGTACATAACTCTATTGTCGAGTGAAGAAAGACTATTAATATAAGTGATAAAGGGATACGTATATTAGACATATTTATCTTGTTATCGGAGTTGTTGTGTTGGCGGAGTGACGTGTGCCGTTATAAATAATGAACTGTGTCTTTTTTTATAACAGATAAAAAATCTTTTTTTACCTTTTCTTCTCTTTGACTCATTACTATTGACTACGCCTGGATTGAACGTTAATGAACTGCACATTAACGCGCATATTTATATCAAAAACTCTAATGGCTTGTTTCATTAACCAATCTACAGTTTTAATTAGAGATAGTTTATTGACCTTAAGCAGGCACCACACTTCGCTATTCGCTATTCGTTATGCGGGTTATTCGCGCGCAGACGGCGAAGTGTGGAGAGTATATTCGCCAATATTCGTTAAGCCGAATAGTGAATACGCATATCCGTCGACTTGTCGGTTTTTTGACACACTTCAAAGGACACGAATAAGGCGAATACGCGCATCGACTGCCCACACTTCGGACGGCTAGTGAAGTGCCCTGTGCATAGTGTGCATAACTAACAACCATAGACTATAAAACAGTTTTCGAAATAGATAAATCAATTAAACGATTAAAATAATCTATCATATGATCAAAATAATTAGACTTTATTTAAGTATTGTTTCTCTCAATTTAATAAAATAAAAACTGAATTAAAATAATATGTTTCGTTCGTTCGTTGACCAATAAAAATGACAATGTCCTGTGCTCATCTAACAGCCATAGACTATAAAACAGTTTTTGAAATAGAATAAATCGATTAAACGATTAAAATAATCTATCATATGATCAAATTAATTAGACTTCATTTAAGTATTGTTTCTGTAAATTTAATAAAATAAAAAGGAAATTAAAATAATATGTTTCTCTCGTTCGTATGGATTCGTTTCGTTCACCATAAAAATGACAGTGACACATCTCTACAACACTCATATTTGCCTTATTTGACATACCAGTTCGAAGTGTGGTGGCGTGTTTGTTGTTTGCGTGCATAATAAATATTCGGGCGAATACGGCGTAGACACATAACGAATAGCGAATAACGAAGTGTGGTGCCTGCTTTAAAAATACCTCAAAACCTTTCTTTTGCCTCAAAAACTTGACAAAAAGAAATCTTGCTTATTAATAATTAAGTATAATAAATCAATTATATTGAAAAAAAAAATAGGTTATCTCCAGTATTAACTAGAGATAGTTTATTGAAAACGGCCATAAATAACCTCCAGCTCTAGATGAGCATTTAATTTGTGAATAGTTTTTCAGAACTGTACCAAGTGTTATAACCTTATAAAAAATAGTTCGAAGTGAAACACTAATAACATTAATTCTACACTCGGTTCCAAAAATAACGGGTCAGTCACATAAACCCGAATATCTCCCGAACTACGTATGCCATCCTAATGAAACGAAGACTGTTCAATTGAGAATTTAATTATACAGATAAAAAATAAAATAAAACTTAGTTACACCCACAATATTAATCTTAAATTAAAAAAAAACTAAAGTAGTCATATTTTTCTTAAGATTACATTTTTTTTATGATTGTTTTTTTGCTGTTTTTCATCACTGGAGGCTTCATCACGTGGAGGCAATACATAGTATTAAATGAAGAAAGTGATGAAAAACAGCAAAAAAACAATCATAAAAAAAATGTAATCTTAAGAAAAATATGACTACTTTAGTTTTTTTTTAATTTAAGATTAATATTGTGGGTGTAACTAAGTTTTATTTTATTTTTTATCTGTATAATTAAATTCTCAATTGAACAGTCTTCGTTTCATTAGGATGGCATACGTAGTTCGGGAGATATTCGGGTTTATGTGACTGACCCGTTATTTTTGGAACCGGCTATATTTTGCAAACACAGTTCCCTAGAAAATGTCATAGATATTGAGAGTCTGATTATTGAATAGATTACAAATTCTATGAAATCTATATGGCAGCTTTTTCCTGTATCTGCGAAAAAAGTACCGTGTTGAGGTATAAACTGCGTATTAAATGTTTAAACAGAAACCCATTGGTTTGGGTTTAAACCTGAAAATTATATTAGCCATTGCCTTAAACCATACAATTTTCTCTCAAACATATTAAACATGAGTACAACTGTATATCTATTTATATATCACACAAGTATTTATCTATTTGTTAGGTTTCAGCAGGTCTTTTATAGCTTTGAATTTATATTTGCTTTTTGTTTTGCGCAAGTTGACTGTATGGCTGGCATAGTGGTTAAACGGTTAAATCGCCGCTTGTTACTGCGGTAAATGTTGCAGGTTCAAACCCCACACGGAACAATACTTTGTGTGATTTACATATTGTTGTTTAGGACATTGTCAACGAGTCTAAAAAAGCAATGAAGACTACATAGCTTTCAGTAGACCACATATACAAGTAAACGGGTGGTCCCCAGGGCCTACAAAAGCTATTACTTCAAGCTAACCTGGTTGGTCCAACATTATTGATGTGATGTGACTGATGATATGAAATGTCAAATACACCGCTCAATTTCAAATCAAAGCACAAAATTTTTGTGCAAACCAATTTAGCCTTTAAGATGATGCATTAGGACTTAGTATACCATTTGTGTATATAAGGGTTTTTATAAGAGGCCTAGTTTTATGTACTGCTAACTTTTGTGATACTTGTTGAACTGTAATTAGTATTTAAAGGTATATAATTTTGTTCATTTTGATGTCTCGAGGTTGCCAAAATACTTTCTTTGGTTATCGCCCGATATTCTTGCGGCACTCCTCGATAAAAAGCCTCCTATATGGGAGATAAAAACGATATACCTAAATGGTTTGTATCTATATGAATATCTTCCAAGAAATATTAAAATACAAGTTATTTTAATGTGTCTTAGACTAGATTGCTGTAGAAGTGAAATAAAACGAGATAAAACTACATAAAAAAAAGGGTTCAGAATTTACTTCGTTCTTATATACATACATACATAACTTATGTACAAGTTTTGTGACAAGATTTATAAACAATATCATCTGTCATCTGAAAATAATTATATAAAGTGTGAAGAATAACAATTACGGATATGTTAAATGGTTAAAGGGCCACTTTAAGTATTACAGATAGTTATACTTAATATTATATCATATAACACTAGTTAACGGATAAAAAACAGTCAGTCCACTGAATAACACAGGCCTCACCTTGAAAAGTAGGTTTTTGGCAAAAACACAACTGAAACCTTTGATTAGGATCCTACTTCTGCAGTAATCCAATCCAAATCAAGTTAATTATCCTTGTCTCCCTATAGATAGATTTCGAATTAGTCATATTGGGGGTTGGTTCCTGATTGCATATGTAGGTCCAATTATTTGACAGATAAGTCTAGAATTGTCTTTTTAGCAGAATATGGTGAAACTAGGAGCAACAGTGATGTACTTGGTATAATTTCATACTGTACATAAACGGCAGCCAAAAAAATTATATTTAAATAAATGTGATTTAGATTTGTATGTATCTTATATTTAAAAGATCTGTTCAAAGAATGAAGCCAAAAAAATGCATGGCATAAGTATTTAGTACTATGATTCTTACATAGCCACTGTTCGGGTCAGTATGATAATTATGTGACGGTTTAAATGGTTACTTCACCGTTACATACTGCACTAATAGTTAGCGGTTCGATCCCCACACGGGACAGACACGTCAACAAATTGTTGTTCTGAGTTTCTCTGAATTCATTGCGTCCGTTTCATGATTGTTTATAATGTATATATTGCCTAGTGTTTTTCTAAAAAGGTAATGTACATTATGTCAATGGTTTACAGAAAAAAATAACATCTCGTTACAGTGGCCAAGTAGTGTTTCTCTGTGTTTGTCTATGGTTAACGAGATTTTTTATGTATATTATGTGTATTTAGTTCTTTGGTTTTTATTTTTTTGTGATTTCATAATAGCAGGCAGCTGCCTTCACGCACACTGGTATACAGTTTCTTAGATATTATAAATGTTACTGATATTTAGTTAACATGATTGCTTTAACACTAAACATATTCCGAAGATGTTTGTACATACATGTAAGTCAAGTTGGAATAGGCACATATAGGTCGACTCTACCGAATTGGTACCACAACCGAACGAAAGAGGTTTACTGAGGTTCAAAACAATAGGGAGTGACTGAGCGATGTTACTTTCAAGTGTAGAGGAACAAGTGTCATATCTATGATGATCCTCCTACCAGATGTGGTGATCATACAATACCACAGTAGAATGGTTGATATTGTGAAGTTATATTTATCCTAATCGGAGCGAGAATTTCTATATCGTGATATAGCATTACTCCGTAGTTTAATGTATCTTCGGTAGATGGCGCTGTCTTAGTTAGCGCGATATGTGGAAATCCCCACACCATCAGGTGAACTTTGCCCTCTGTATACTAATAAAATAAATCACAAGACTGACTTCAGCAGCTCACAATAAATGTATTTATAACAAAAGTGAGGGTTGCAGTGATGCGGGAAGTAGATAGATATTAAGGTGTTTCAAATTTAACTTACTTTGACGCTAATAATGCTAGTTCTAGTACAATGTTAAGGGACAGTTTCAAGAGCTTCCGATAAAGTTTTAAATATTTATCTTCAATATTGTATGCTGATATATCTGACATTTCGTCTTTTGCCGATAGTTTTAATTATCTGGCAGATAATGTAAAAAAATTGTCTATCAGAGACTGTTTACCATGTGATGAAACTTGCTCTTAATATTTGTTTTGCATCTTGAACTAATTCATATATAAATATATGTTTTTAATAAATCCTCTCCACAAATATGCGACCTCCGTCACGAATATATGCATATCATTTTCTGACGCGTGCTATACCAGGCACTTAAAACGCTTAGCATTTGATGCATATGGCTGGCCATGTAACTCCTAGCGGGGTACTGTTATTCCTTTTATACTGCTAAGTTAAGCTATAGAATCTATTATTTGTTACCTGCATTATGTTGAAGGGACAAACAAAAAGATTGATTAAACAATCTTTCAATATCTTTAGTTTTATTTCACCTTATTTATATGACAACATACTTTACACACTATATTATACATTCATCATCATAAACCTGATGCAGTCTACTACTGGGCTTAGCCCTCTGCTAAAAAACGTTACAAAACCCGGTAAAAAATACAAAACAATTACTGTATTAGTTTCTAACCCTTGTTATTTGATTTAAGCTTTTAAGTCTTGCTGTATCTGTCCTCTTTTTTTTTACGCGGGGAATGTTTTTGGCACTATACCCTTTGTGGGGTAAGCGAAGGACGTGTGTCGGGCTCCCGGGCAACCGTTTTACCTACTAAACCCCGCGGCGGCCTAACTCGGTAGTCTAGAGGAACACCAGAATCGCAGATGCTGTACCTGTCATGCATCGTTTTGTTTTCATCTGAGCCGGTTGCGATTTAAAATCATGTTGCAAAACATTTTTCGTTTTCTATTCTATTCTCCATTCTATTTCTCTAGTTGCTTGTTTCATTGGCTAATATTTTGTGAAATAGATTAGAAAAAAGAAAAGCTTTCGAAATTTGGCTAAGGGTGCTGAGTCTTCTTTCTTTATTCCAATTTCAAAATAAACTAAAATTATGGAATTATAATTTACAATTTCAACAATAAATGAAGTTGCGAAGTAGAAAATTATTCTTTTCATTTGTTAGTAAGAAGTTTCACTTCGCACTAATTAAATAAATTTCACTTCTAATGGTACTTTATTTAACAACGGAAATTCTCTCATTTACTTACCAATTTCTATGAATTTGGTAACCTGCCCCCCTAGTTAAGTTGCAAACGTAGGGTAAACTATACTATTGTTGGCATCCCATCAGTCATTGGCACTTTGCATTTTAAATGCAAATATTAAGAATTGCTGTAACAAAAAATACGTGGAAATCTGTTTTTCAAATTCTACCATGTCGACATTATGGGAGTTCAACTGAATCATTTTAAAATGTATCCTGGCAACACGTAAAAATAAATAAAAACGCGGGCTACTCGCACCGGTGATTGTCACCGCCGCTTTCTATTATGATCCAATAAGGCATAAGGTAAGATTTTACATCTTTTAATTCGAGTTTATCATGAATGTGATATTGTGAAGTGTTTATGTTTCGTTTTGAGTTAAATTATCGTTTTGAGTGTATTTTTTCATATTATATCCATTATAACATAAAATTAAGTGATGCCAATGAATTGATTTCTATCAAAGTATAAAAAATATTCCGATTTATTAGAAAAATATGAAGATGATTCTGCTTAATAGTTCCTAATATTTATATTAACTATTCATTTAACCGATGCAGACTCAACTTCTACCATTGAGTTAATATCTACTAATTAAAAACTTTTATTCTCCAATATTTGACTATCGTTGATCCCTTAAATACCCAAACAAGATATATAAAATACATTCCACATTGTTAATGTTTTTAAATTCTTAGTCTGACCTATATTATCGTAAACTGCCTAATAATAACGTTTGACAAAAAAGTTTGTTCTGCTATTAATGGATAACCATTATATTTCCAGGAGAAGCAGTATCGACAGATGCAATACGCAATTGTCTGCGTCTCCTACGCCAGTGGAACGTCATAGAGCTGTACACCGAAAACAGAGAACGAAAACTCAGGATATGCACCGCATACGAAGACCCTCAAGCCCTTCAGGACATATGCACCAACGTATATAAGTTCAATATGAACACGCCCTTACTATCCAAGTGAAGCGAACCTTGAAACTATAAGTGAAGTGTAATGTGTATGTGTACATAACTCTATTGTCGAGTGAAGAAATACTATTATTATAAGTGATAAAGGGATACGTATATTAGACATATTTATCTTGTTATCGGAGTTGTTGTGTTGACGGAGTGACGTGTGCTGTTATAAATAATGAACTGTGTCTTTTTTTATAATAGATAAAAATCTTTTTTTACCTTTTCTTCTCTTTGACTCATTACTATTGACTACGCCTGGATTGAACGTTAACGAACTGCACATTAACGCGCATATTTATGTCAAAAACTCTAATGGCTTGTTTCATTAACCAATCTACAGTTTTAATTAGAGATAGTTTATTGACCTTAAAATACCTCAAAACCTTTCTTTTGCATCTAAAACTGCCAAAAAAAATTGATTATCTCTAGTATTAACTAGAGATAGGTTATTGAAAACAGCCTTATATAACCTCCAGCCGCGTCTAGATGAGCATTTAATTTGTGAACAGTTTTTCAGAACTGCACCCAGTGTTATAACCTTATAAAAAATAGTTCGAAGTGAAACACTAATAACATTAAGTAATTCTATTTTGCAAACACAGTTCCCTAGAAAATGTCATAGATATTGAGAGTCTGATTATTGAATAGATTACAAATTCTATGAAATCTATATGGCAGCTTTTTCCTATATCTGCGAAAAAAGTACCGTGTTAAGGTATAAACTGCGTATTAAATGTTTAAACAGAAACCCATTGGTTTGGGTTTAAACCTGAAAATTATATTAGCCATTGCCTTAAACCATACAATTTTCACTCAAAATTATAGTAAACATGAGTACAACTATTTATACATCATACAAGTATTTATCTATTTGTTAAGTTTCAGCAGGTCTTTTATAGCTTTGAATTTATATTTTCTTTTTGTTGAAAGTGCAAGTTGACTGTATGGCTGGCGTAGTGGTTAAACGGTTAAATCGCCGCTTGTTACTGCTGTAAATGTTGCAGGTTCAAACCCCACACGGAACAATACTTTGTGTGATTTACATATTGTTGTTTAGGACATTGTCAACGAGTCTAAAAAAGCAATGAAGACTACATAACTTTCAGTAGACCACATATACAAGTAAACGGGTGGTCCCCAGGGCCTACAAAAGCTATTACTTCCAGCTAACCTGGTTGGTCCAACATTATTGATGTGATGTGACTGATGATATGAAATGTCAAATACACCGCTCAATTCAAATCATAGCACAAAATTTTTGTGCAAACCAATTTAGCCTTTAAGATGATGCATTAGGACTTAGTATACCATTTGTATATTAAGGATTTTTATAAGAGGCCTAGTTTTATGTACTGCTAACTTTTGTGATACTTGTTGAACTGTAATTAGTATTTAAAGGTATATAATTTTGTTCATTTTAATGTCTCGAGGTTGTCAAAATACTTTCTTTGGTAATCGCCCGATATTCTTGCGGCACTCCTCGATAAAAAGCCTCCTATATGGGAGATAAAAACGATATACCTAAATGGTTTGTATCTATATGAATATCTTCCAAGAAATATTAAAATACAAGTTATTTTAATGTGTCTTAGACTAGATTGCTGTAGAAGTGAAATAAAACGAGATAAAACTACATAAAAAAAGAGTTCAGAATTTACTTCGTTCTTATATACATACATACATAACTTAAGTACAAGTTTTGTGACAAGATTTATAAACAATATCATCTGTCATCTGAAAATTAAATATATGATTACATAATGAAACGTAGTCACGTGGATATGAAAGTTCATATAAATGCATTGTAATACCTAAAAATAATTATATTTAGTGTGAAGAATAACAATTACGGATATGTTAAATGGTTAAAGGGCCACTTTAAGTATTACAGATAGTTATCTATCATATAACACTAGTTAACAGATAAAAAACAGTCAGTCCACTGAATAACACAGGCCTCACCTTGAAAAGTAGGTTTTTGGCAAAAACACTACTGAAACCTTTAATTAGGATCCTACTTCTGCAGTAATCCAATCCAAATCAAGTTAATTATCCTTGTCTCCCTATAGATAGATTTCGAATTAGTCATATTGGGGGTTGGTTCCTGATTGCATATGTAGGTCCAATTATTTTACAGATAAGTCTAGAATTGTCTTTTTAGCAGAATATGGTGAAACTAGGAGCAACAGTGATGTACTTGGTATAATTTCATACTGTACATAAACGGCAGCCAAAAAAATTATATTTAAATAAATGTGATTTAGATTTGTATGTATCTTATATTTAAAAGATCTGCTCAAAGAATGAAGCCAAAAAAATGCATGGCATAAGTATTGAGTACCATGATTCTTACATAGCCACTGTAACGAGACAGTAGATAATTATATGACGGTTTAAATGGTTACTTCACCGTTACATACTGCACTAATAGTTAGCGGTTCGATCCCCACATGGGACAGACACGTCAACAAATTGTTGTTCTGAGTTTCTCTGAATTCTTTGCGTACGTTTCACGATTGTTTATAATGTATATATTGCTAAGTGTTTTTTTTAAAAAGGTACGGTAAATTGTTTTTGCTTTATGGTATGGTAATGGTTTACAGAACAAAAATAACACCTCGTTACAGTGGCCAAGTAGTGTTTCTCTGTGTCTATTACTTTAACCAATATATATGACGCAGGAATATTTATCTATGGTTAACGAGTTTTTTATGTATGTTTATTGTGTGTATTTAGTTCTTTGGTTTTCATTTTTTAGTGATTTCATAATAGCAGGCAACTGCCTTTATGCACACTGGTATACAGTTTCTTAGATATTATAAATGTTACTGATATTTAGTTAACATGGTTGCTTTAACACTGATGAATATTCTGAAGATGTTTGTACATACATGTAAGTCAAGTTGGAATAGGCACATATAGGTCGACTCTACCGAATTGATACCACAACCGAACGAAAGAGGTTTACTGAGGTTCAAAACAATAGGGAGTGACTGAGCGATGTTAGTTTCAAGTGTAGAGGAACAAGTGTCATATCTATGATGATCCTCCTACCAGATGTGGTGATCATACAATACCACAGTAGAACGGTTGATATTGTGAAGTTGTATTTATCCTAATCGGAGCGAGAATTTCTATATCGTGATATAGCATTACTCCGTAGTTTAATGTATCTTCGGTAGATGGCGCTGTCTTAGTTAGCGCGATATGTGGAAATCCCCACACCATCAGGTGAACTTTGCCCTCTGTATACTAATAAAATAAATCACAAGACTGACTTCAGCAGCTCACAATAAATGTATTTATAACAAAGGCGAGCATTGCAGTGATGCGGGAAGTAGATATTATGGTGGTTCAAATTTAACTTACTTTGACGCTAATAATGTTAGTTCTAGTACAATGTTAAGGGACAGTTTCAAGAGCTTCTGATAAAGTTTTAATTATTTATCTTCCATATTGTATATCCAAGTCCCTTTTTATCTTGAAGATAATTTAAAAAATAGTCTATCAGAGACTTTTTACCATGTGATGAAACTTGCTCTTAACATTTGTTTTGCATCTTGAACTATTTCATATATAAGTTTTTAGTAAATTCTCTCTACAAATATGCGACCTCCGTCACGAATATATGCATATCATTTTCTGACGCGTGCTATACCAGGCACTTAAAACGCTTAGCATTTGATGCATATGGCTGGCCATGTAACTCCTAGCGGGGTACTGTTATTCCTTTTATACTGCTAAGTTAAGCTATAGAATCTATTATTTGTTACCTGCATTATGTTGAAGGGACAAACAAAAAGATTGATTAAACAATCTTTCAATATCTTTAGTTTTATTTCACCTTATTTATATGACAACATACTTTACACACTATATTATACATTCATCATCATAAACCTGATGCAGTCTACTACTGGGCTTAGCCCTCTGCTAAAAAACGTTACAAAACCCGGTAAAAAATACAAAACAATTACTGTATTAGTTTCTAACCCTTGTTATTTGATTTAAGCTTTTAAGTCTTGCTGTATCTGTCCTCTTTTTTTTTACGCGGGGAATGTTTTTGGCACTATACCCTTTGTGGGGTAAGCGAAGGACGTGTGTCGGGCTCCCGGGCAACCGTTTTACCTACTAAACCCCGCGGCGGCCTAACTCGGTAGTCTAGAGGAACACCAGAATCGCAGATGCTGTACCTGTCATGCATCGTTTTGTTTTCATCTGAGCCGGTTGCGATTTAAAATCATGTTGCAAAACATTTTTCGTTTTCTATTCTATTCTCCATTCTATTTCTCTAGTTGCTTGTTTCATTGGCTAATATTTTGTGAAATAGATTAGAAAAAAGAAAAGCTTTCGAAATTTGGCTAAGGGTGCTGAGTCTTCTTTCTTTATTCCAATTTCAAAATAAACTAAAATTATGGAATTATAATTTACAATTTCAACAATAAATGAAGTTGCGAAGTAGAAAATTATTCTTTTCATTTGTTAGTAAGAAGTTTCACTTCGCACTAATTAAATAAATTTCACTTCTAATGGTACTTTATTTAACAACGGAAATTCTCTCATTTACTTACCAATTTCTATGAATTTGGTAACCTGCCCCCCTAGTTAAGTTGCAAACGTAGGGTAAACTATACTATTGTTGGCATCCCATCAGTCATTGGCACTTTGCATTTTAAATGCAAATATTAAGAATTGCTGTAACAAAAAATACGTGGAAATCTGTTTTTCAAATTCTACCATGTCGACATTATGGGAGTTCAACTGAATCATTTTAAAATGTATCCTGGCAACACGTAAAAATAAATAAAAACGCGGGCTACTCGCACCGGTGATTGTCACCGCCGCTTTCTATTATGATCCAATAAGGCATAAGGTAAGATTTTACATCTTTTAATTCGAGTTTATCATGAATGTGATATTGTGAAGTGTTTATGTTTCGTTTTGAGTTAAATTATCGTTTTGAGTGTATTTTTTCATATTATATCCATTATAACATAAAATTAAGTGATGCCAATGAATTGATTTCTATCAAAGTATAAAAAATATTCCGATTTATTAGAAAAATATGAAGATGATTCTGCTTAATAGTTCCTAATATTTATATTAACTATTCATTTAACCGATGCAGACTCAACTTCTACCATTGAGTTAATATCTACTAATTAAAAACTTTTATTCTCCAATATTTGACTATCGTTGATCCCTTAAATACCCAAACAAGATATATAAAATACATTCCACATTGTTAATGTTTTTAAATTCTTAGTCTGACCTATATTATCGTAAACTGCCTAATAATAACGTTTGACAAAAAAGTTTGTTCTGCTATTAATGGATAACCATTATATTTCCAGGAGAAGCAGTATCGACAGATGCAATACGCAATTGTCTGCGTCTCCTACGCCAGTGGAACGTCATAGAGCTGTACACCGAAAACAGAGAACGAAAACTCAGGATATGCACCGCATACGAAGACCCTCAAGCCCTTCAGGACATATGCACCAACGTATATAAGTTCAATATGAACACGCCCTTACTATCCAAGTGAAGCGAACCTTGAAACTATAAGTGAAGTGTAATGTGTATGTGTACATAACTCTATTGTCGAGTGAAGAAATACTATTATTATAAGTGATAAAGGGATACGTATATTAGACATATTTATCTTGTTATCGGAGTTGTTGTGTTGACGGAGTGACGTGTGCTGTTATAAATAATGAACTGTGTCTTTTTTTATAATAGATAAAAATCTTTTTTTACCTTTTCTTCTCTTTGACTCATTACTATTGACTACGCCTGGATTGAACGTTAACGAACTGCACATTAACGCGCATATTTATGTCAAAAACTCTAATGGCTTGTTTCATTAACCAATCTACAGTTTTAATTAGAGATAGTTTATTGACCTTAAAATACCTCAAAACCTTTCTTTTGCATCTAAAACTGCCAAAAAAAATTGATTATCTCTAGTATTAACTAGAGATAGGTTATTGAAAACAGCCTTATATAACCTCCAGCCGCGTCTAGATGAGCATTTAATTTGTGAACAGTTTTTCAGAACTGCACCCAGTGTTATAACCTTATAAAAAATAGTTCGAAGTGAAACACTAATAACATTAAGTAATTCTATTTTGCAAACACAGTTCCCTAGAAAATGTCATAGATATTGAGAGTCTGATTATTGAATAGATTACAAATTCTATGAAATCTATATGGCAGCTTTTTCCTATATCTGCGAAAAAAGTACCGTGTTAAGGTATAAACTGCGTATTAAATGTTTAAACAGAAACCCATTGGTTTGGGTTTAAACCTGAAAATTATATTAGCCATTGCCTTAAACCATACAATTTTCACTCAAAATTATAGTAAACATGAGTACAACTATTTATACATCATACAAGTATTTATCTATTTGTTAAGTTTCAGCAGGTCTTTTATAGCTTTGAATTTATATTTTCTTTTTGTTGAAAGTGCAAGTTGACTGTATGGCTGGCGTAGTGGTTAAACGGTTAAATCGCCGCTTGTTACTGCTGTAAATGTTGCAGGTTCAAACCCCACACGGAACAATACTTTGTGTGATTTACATATTGTTGTTTAGGACATTGTCAACGAGTCTAAAAAAGCAATGAAGACTACATAACTTTCAGTAGACCACATATACAAGTAAACGGGTGGTCCCCAGGGCCTACAAAAGCTATTACTTCCAGCTAACCTGGTTGGTCCAACATTATTGATGTGATGTGACTGATGATATGAAATGTCAAATACACCGCTCAATTCAAATCATAGCACAAAATTTTTGTGCAAACCAATTTAGCCTTTAAGATGATGCATTAGGACTTAGTATACCATTTGTATATATAAGGATTTTTATAAGAGGCCTAGTTTTATGTACTGCTAACTTTTGTGATACTTGTTGAACTGTAATTAGTATTTAAAGGTATATAATTTTGTTCATTTTAATGTCTCGAGGTTGTCAAAATACTTTCTTTGGTAATCGCCCGATATTCTTGCGGCACTCCTCGATAAAAAGCCTCCTATATGGGAGATAAAAACGATATACCTAAATGGTTTGTATCTATATGAATATCTTCCAAGAAATATTAAAATACAAGTTATTTTAATGTGTCTTAGACTAGATTGCTGTAGAAGTGAAATAAAACGAGATAAAACTACATAAAAAAAGAGTTCAGAATTTACTTCGTTCTTATATACATACATACATAACTTAAGTACAAGTTTTGTGACAAGATTTATAAACAATATCATCTGTCATCTGAAAATTAAATATATGATTACATAATGAAACGTAGTCACGTGGATATGAAAGTTCATATAAATGCATTGTAATACCTAAAAATAATTATATTTAGTGTGAAGAATAACAATTACGGATATGTTAAATGGTTAAAGGGCCACTTTAAGTATTACAGATAGTTATCTATCATATAACACTAGTTAACAGATAAAAAACAGTCAGTCCACTGAATAACACAGGCCTCACCTTGAAAAGTAGGTTTTTGGCAAAAACACTACTGAAACCTTTAATTAGGATCCTACTTCTGCAGTAATCCAATCCAAATCAAGTTAATTATCCTTGTCTCCCTATAGATAGATTTCGAATTAGTCATATTGGGGGTTGGTTCCTGATTGCATATGTAGGTCCAATTATTTTACAGATAAGTCTAGAATTGTCTTTTTAGCAGAATATGGTGAAACTAGGAGCAACAGTGATGTACTTGGTATAATTTCATACTGTACATAAACGGCAGCCAAAAAAATTATATTTAAATAAATGTGATTTAGATTTGTATGTATCTTATATTTAAAAGATCTGCTCAAAGAATGAAGCCAAAAAAATGCATGGCATAAGTATTGAGTACCATGATTCTTACATAGCCACTGTAACGAGACAGTAGATAATTATATGACGGTTTAAATGGTTACTTCACCGTTACATACTGCACTAATAGTTAGCGGTTCGATCCCCACATGGGACAGACACGTCAACAAATTGTTGTTCTGAGTTTCTCTGAATTCTTTGCGTACGTTTCACGATTGTTTATAATGTATATATTGCTAAGTGTTTTTTTTAAAAAGGTACGGTAAATTGTTTTTGCTTTATGGTATGGTAATGGTTTACAGAACAAAAATAACACCTCGTTACAGTGGCCAAGTAGTGTTTCTCTGTGTCTATTACTTTAACCAATATATATGACGCAGGAATATTTATCTATGGTTAACGAGTTTTTTATGTATGTTTATTGTGTGTATTTAGTTCTTTGGTTTTCATTTTTTAGTGATTTCATAATAGCAGGCAACTGCCTTTATGCACACTGGTATACAGTTTCTTAGATATTATAAATGTTACTGATATTTAGTTAACATGGTTGCTTTAACACTGATGAATATTCTGAAGATGTTTGTACATACATGTAAGTCAAGTTGGAATAGGCACATATAGGTCGACTCTACCGAATTGATACCACAACCGAACGAAAGAGGTTTACTGAGGTTCAAAACAATAGGGAGTGACTGAGCGATGTTAGTTTCAAGTGTAGAGGAACAAGTGTCATATCTATGATGATCCTCCTACCAGATGTGGTGATCATACAATACCACAGTAGAACGGTTGATATTGTGAAGTTGTATTTATCCTAATCGGAGCGAGAATTTCTATATCGTGATATAGCATTACTCCGTAGTTTAATGTATCTTCGGTAGATGGCGCTGTCTTAGTTAGCGCGATATGTGGAAATCCCCACACCATCAGGTGAACTTTGCCCTCTGTATACTAATAAAATAAATCACAAGACTGACTTCAGCAGCTCACAATAAATGTATTTATAACAAAGGCGAGCATTGCAGTGATGCGGGAAGTAGATATTATGGTGGTTCAAATTTAACTTACTTTGACGCTAATAATGTTAGTTCTAGTACAATGTTAAGGGACAGTTTCAAGAGCTTCTGATAAAGTTTTAATTATTTATCTTCCATATTGTATATCCAAGTCCCTTTTTATCTTGAAGATAATTTAAAAAATAGTCTATCAGAGACTTTTTACCATGTGATGAAACTTGCTCTTAACATTTGTTTTGCATCTTGAACTATTTCATATATAAGTTTTTAGTAAATTCTCTCTACAAATATGCGACCTCCGTCACGAATATATGCATATCATTTTCTGACGCGTGCTATACCAGGCACTTAAAACGCTTAGCATTTGATGCATATGGCTGGCCATGTAACTCCTAGCGGGGTACTGTTATTCCTTTTATACTGCTAAGTTAAGCTATAGAATCTATTATTTGTTACCTGCATTATGTTGAAGGGACAAACAAAAAGATTGATTAAACAATCTTTCAATATCTTTAGTTTTATTTCACCTTATTTATATGACAACATACTTTACACACTATATTATACATTCATCATCATAAACCTGATGCAGTCTACTACTGGGCTTAGCCCTCTGCTAAAAAACGTTACAAAACCCGGTAAAAAATACAAAACAATTACTGTATTAGTTTCTAACCCTTGTTATTTGATTTAAGCTTTTAAGTCTTGCTGTATCTGTCCTCTTTTTTTTTACGCGGGGAATGTTTTTGGCACTATACCCTTTGTGGGGTAAGCGAAGGACGTGTGTCGGGCTCCCGGGCAACCGTTTTACCTACTAAACCCCGCGGCGGCCTAACTCGGTAGTCTAGAGGAACACCAGAATCGCAGATGCTGTACCTGTCATGCATCGTTTTGTTTTCATCTGAGCCGGTTGCGATTTAAAATCATGTTGCAAAACATTTTTCGTTTTCTATTCTATTCTCCATTCTATTTCTCTAGTTGCTTGTTTCATTGGCTAATATTTTGTGAAATAGATTAGAAAAAAGAAAAGCTTTCGAAATTTGGCTAAGGGTGCTGAGTCTTCTTTCTTTATTCCAATTTCAAAATAAACTAAAATTATGGAATTATAATTTACAATTTCAACAATAAATGAAGTTGCGAAGTAGAAAATTATTCTTTTCATTTGTTAGTAAGAAGTTTCACTTCGCACTAATTAAATAAATTTCACTTCTAATGGTACTTTATTTAACAACGGAAATTCTCTCATTTACTTACCAATTTCTATGAATTTGGTAACCTGCCCCCCTAGTTAAGTTGCAAACGTAGGGTAAACTATACTATTGTTGGCATCCCATCAGTCATTGGCACTTTGCATTTTAAATGCAAATATTAAGAATTGCTGTAACAAAAAATACGTGGAAATCTGTTTTTCAAATTCTACCATGTCGACATTATGGGAGTTCAACTGAATCATTTTAAAATGTATCCTGGCAACACGTAAAAATAAATAAAAACGCGGGCTACTCGCACCGGTGATTGTCACCGCCGCTTTCTATTATGATCCAATAAGGCATAAGGTAAGATTTTACATCTTTTAATTCGAGTTTATCATGAATGTGATATTGTGAAGTGTTTATGTTTCGTTTTGAGTTAAATTATCGTTTTGAGTGTATTTTTTCATATTATATCCATTATAACATAAAATTAAGTGATGCCAATGAATTGATTTCTATCAAAGTATAAAAAATATTCCGATTTATTAGAAAAATATGAAGATGATTCTGCTTAATAGTTCCTAATATTTATACCTCTTAATGTAAATATATAAATAAGTTTTGTTGATTTTTATGTTAATGTTTATTACCTGATGATGACTGAACATGTCCTCAAGTGAAAAACCTAAGTTTTTATCTAAATATTTAGGAATAGTATTATTAAAACTGTTAGCTAATATTAAGTGCCAATGACTGATTGCTATGTGATAATAACTGTACTTTTGATGCCAATTACTGTACTTTTCGGAACGTTTTAAAATTTTATTATTTTTTGTTTACTAAACTGTGTTTACATAAATGAATCTGTTTTTATTTCTAAATGAATAAATTATTAAATCGTTTTATGAAGATTAAATTAGAATGTCACATCTAGTTTAATTTTTAAAAATCAATAAAGGTGCCAATCATTATACAGTTTACCCTATTTAGTTTTCTATTTCTCTATTCTCTTGTTTCATTGGCTAATATCACTCAGTCACGTGATCAAAACAAAATATTAGCCAATGAAACAAGGGAAATAAAATAGAAAACTAAATACGTTTGCAACTTGGCTAGGGGGCTGTCGTTGCACTTTTCAACAGTATTACTACTTATGAGACTTACGACTTGCATAATTTTGCTTCTTTATATTCGTTGGCAAGTCAATATTTCCTACGTTACAGCTACGATGCTGAGCTCGCCCCACCATTGCATTGGTCGTAGAATTTAAGCCTTTATGGTGAACAATTATAGGTCGATTTTTAGTTGGCAAGTTGTCTAAACTGGGACCAGGTTTCGCCAACGGCCGTGGTTTAATTTGCTCAATTTCTGTGTTAACCATTTTATAATCTGTTTTTATTGTTGGTTTTAATGGTTTTACGGGTGGAATTTTCTTCAGACTGCCTTTGACATAAGAATTATGTCCTGAAGATTTCCAATTTGAAATTTCTTCAATATTTTTATATATTGGTTCAGTTTTAGAGGTACTGCCATTAGTATCTCTACTGGCGTTTTTGGTACAAGAACTGGCAATTACTTCAGTATTTGCATATATTGTAGAATCGTCCTCATTGATATTGTTCCTCAAATCTTTGTTTTCTCTAGGTTTAAAACTCATTTCACATTTGTTCCTTGATTCTAAATCTTTGTTTCGGTAACAGTATACGGCTAGTAAGGTGAACGCGATGGCAGGCACGATGCCGAGGAATATCACGTACAAAGCTATCATTAATTTTTGCAGAACTGTAAATAAAAAAAATATGTTATTAAATATTTCAGACATCTGACACAACGCCATCTAGAAATAAAATAAGCCGAGTTCTTACTATGAGAATAGAATAATCTTTGTACAGGAGTTCCTTTAATTTACATTTAGGACTTCATCAAAAGTGTGATCAAGTACAAATGGCGGCCTTATCGCTAAAAATAAATTTCTTCCAGGCAACCTTAGGATGGAAAAAATAGACTGCAAAACGAATTTACGCGCAGTTTTTGATACGAGAAGTAAAAGAAAATATTTAAATACACACTATCTACATTATATATCCCTCAATCTCAATACAACAGTCGCTAAAGCTACCATTGCGCCACTGAGTCATTCAAAATTCCATTGAGGAGAAGGAGATAAATATTTAGTATTGCGTGCTAAAAAAACGTAAAGTACAATATAGATTCTAGAATAATATTAAGACTCAGTATGTACCTATGATACTGTCTGTCCTATCAGTCTGCGATCTCTAACAACCTCGTTGTGCCGTCAAGCCTTGCAGCTTTTAATAAGAATGTTCGATATTACTAGCTAACTAGTAATTGAAACAGTTTGGGTTTGTTTAGAATATTTTAGGTTAAAAGGTTCATTCAGGTCAGTTTTAATTCTCGCTCTTTGCAAACATTTTACGAAATCTCAATAAATCTTTATGTGAAATGTATGACTTTCTAATCCCCTTACTACTAGACTATACTCTGTTGATTACAGAAGTTGGCATCTAATGCATTAACCACAGATGTTTTAGACTAATTGACAATACACTCTATTAGTAGGTAACAGTTAATTATATGAAGATATAATAGACAAATACTTACTACTTTCATCAGAGGCGGGTCCAGAGTCATAAGAACCACCGGCGCCCGGCTCCGCGCACAAGGGAGGTGCAAAGCCCGGTTCACAGTGACAGTGTCCTAAACATTTAACGATTTTATTTAATGGTTTGAATACTTATAAAAGTGGTTTATATGCGTTATGTAAACCAAAATAACGGTTATAAAAGTGGTTTCTAAGCGTTCTCTTATGTAAACCAATTCGCATCTAGTAATTTACCTACTATAGCTTTCAAATTGGGAATAACCTCATAGAAATCATGAACATTGAAGAGTGTAAAAACAAACTGGTGTTGTAGGTATTTGGATAACTTTAAATAATTTCACAAAAACTATTCAAGAAAAATAACATTAGACAATGGAAAAGAAAATGAGAATGTAGAAAAAGTATCTCGTAAATAACATTACCCAATGAGTTACAGATGCCATGACCGGAACAGTTAGAGGGGCACACGGATGAGTGAATACGAGCGATCTTTTCTCGCACAGCAGCCACCGATACGCAATGTTTCTGAAGACACATCTGTTAAAGAACAATGACCATAAATTATATTATCTACAGTCATAAATTACATTTAGCCAATGCCAGATATCTAAATATCACAGTTTTTTTTATATTTAAGCCTACAAGAATGACTACTCTGCCTGATCCAAGAGTTGTGGTCACTACCCCCATTCTGGAAATGTTTCAGCATCATTGGGCCTTTGGTCTCGCACTCACCAACGAAATATGACAGTACGAATGCTGTCATTTTAGCTTAGTTTTTTAAGCGAGTTTAGAACCGCTCCGGTCAAGCCGATCCGTTCGTGCTGAAATCAGCGAATGTAAACATTTTATTTCGTTACAAAGGGCAAATGCTCACCTGTTTATGAGTTAACTACAGCTCTCGTACACCTGTAACTCTAGACCAACATCCAAACGACAGATAAATAGAATTACATAGGATATAATTAATTACCATTCCTTCACCACATTTTGCACCGTCTGGCACCATACCGAAATCCAAGACGCTCAATCCTAGATCTATTGAAGCCGTAGAACACACAAAATATTTTCCTGTAAAAAATTCAGAGAAATCTTTTGTATTATTATTATTTAAGATGAATTGTAATAGGACAAAACTAAATAGATTTATTTAAAAAATTTATTTAAACGGCGCACTAATCTATGAAACTATCAGACAGATTTTAATTTGAACTTGAGTATTTATAGGATGTATACCATACACAACCCTAAAAAGCGGAAAACACACATTCGAAACACCTAAACCAAAAATAAAATTGATACATAAAGATCTATCCATTAGCGTATCTGTACCCTATCAGATGCAAACTTTAGGATCATAGTAAACTTTTCTTCCTGCTATGCAATGTCCCCTGGTTGAGATATTTCCAGGTGTATAATTAGTTATGGTTAATGTATGAGTCTATGCAATTCAATTATTATAAATATTTATTAATATTAAATAAGACATTTTCTAGTCCCGCCAAGGTGAGCTTAATGATAGAAGATAAGTGACTCTAGTTCTGGCTGAACCCCTGGCTGGGGTACCTCATTCATTCACTCTTAACCGAGATAAATATTTGTATGCTGATGATAATTTTCATATCTGGTTGTTATTTATCGCTAGGTATTTGGTATATCTTGTGTAACTAGCTGAGCCCTACGCTGTTCTTTTACATTTACAACTGGACATAGTTATGCAAACAAGAACCAACCCACAACTCGAGTCAAATTGAGTTACATTGAGATAGACTCCTAACCATGTTTCACACCTTTTTAGAAAAGACCCTGGTCAATTTATCAATCCAAAACAAAAATAAATGAGGCCGCTTAGGGTACCAACCACAGATATACTCACTTTATAAAAGCTAAAAAGACTCATGTCACATGGTAACTACAGATCTTTAGCATTTTTAATACGCAAAATGGAACCAAGTCACATGGTTCTTTTTAAAAAAGAAAAATACAAATTATGTTCGTCTTTTTTGTGCTAAAAGGAACCATGACATGACATAGATGGGTATTCTGGTCAAGTAGATTTTGAAATAGAAATGGACAATCTTGATTAGGCAAAGTGGCGTGATACGTAAGTAAGTAGTTTTATATACGACTTAATGTGTATATCTAAAATTATTATGTTCAAGTTACAATAAAAATATTATAAAACACAAGTTATATTAATGTATCTGCCTATCTTTAAAACCCTAGTTTACTGTTAAAAAGAACCAAGCCACAAGACTTTAATTTTGCAGTAAGGAACCAGCAGGTTTTTGATTTAAATTAAAAGCTAAATCAAAGAAAAATCAAAATAATTGTGTTGTCCTATATTGCCATCAATGTTACACATATTATTGTAAAGTTTTATATCCTAATTAACTTACCAATTTTTTTCTTCACACTCTTGAAACAAAAATCTTATTATCTCGAAAGTTACTTTTTGAGGGTTGGTTCTAGTTTGCAGAACTACGTCCAACTGTTAATGCGAAATTAAGAACAGAGGCTTCAAGTTTATTTATTTGAATAGATTATACATAGAAACAGGGAACTAAAAAGTAATACAATATACGCTTACCATGAAGAAATACTGTGATGAAATGTACAATATTCTCTGACCCGATTTGGAGTTTGCCGTAGGTACTAGCAGAGTTAGAAAGATGCGTGCATAGGAGCCTACCGCACATGACGTCACGATTCGCGCACGACACGCCAGTTCCTGATACCCGATTATAACCGCAACCGCCATACCTGTGTATGTAATATAATATTTTTTTCGGACATTTAACACACAACATCATCTAGTCCCAAACTAAGCAGAACTTGTAATATAGGTACTAGACAACTGACACAAATACATAAACATTACTTTTTTTGTAAATACATACTTATTGTACATAGAAAACACCCAAACTCCGTAACATTATTTGTAGATCATAAAAATGTTTGTTCCGACCCGGGAATCGAACCTGAGACCTCTTGATCAGCAGCCGCGTACGCTAAACACTAGACCAACAAGGCAGTTTAAGTAACTGAGTTTGTTCTAACTTTCTAAATTTGTTGGTAGTCTTTCATGAGAAAAGACAGAGATGATTTAGCACGTATTTTATAAGACAACTAAATAATAAATAAATCAAATAAATCCGTGTCGCAGAAGACTCTACATCTACACTCAGAGCAACAATTTGTGAATCGCACAAAGTATTGACCCATGTGGGGATCGAACCCCACTCAGCGTAAGAAGAAAAAGAAGAGTTAAGCTTTCAGTCATCCGTGCGGTCTAATATTTGTGTCAGCAAATATCCACACTGCCCGCGGTTTCGTCCACGTGTATGTCAGATATCGCGATAATATTTTTTTGTTTGTATCAATCACTCACAAATAATGTTGCTTACTATTAGTAAAAGAATTTTCAAAATCGGTAGCTTACAAACTCAAATTTACCTCTTTTTAATATAAGTTTAAATAAACAATTACACTTTATCAGTAACAGCCTTTAACTGTCCAGTGCTGGACATAGGCCTCTCCTTAGGACAAAAAAAAATGAAAACTGAATAAAAACTCTATAACAAACCATCTGCCCAGTGGAGTACAGTGACCATAACCTTCCTAAAGACTGAAACTAAATAATATAAAGAAAATTTGTTAAAACTTGCTTTCACCCGCGGCTGCGCCCGCGTGTATGTCGGTTATCGCGGTAAAAGTAGCCTACGTCTTTTCTAAGGCTTTAGACAGAGTACAAAATTTCATTTAAACCGGTGCAGTGGTTTTTGAGTTTACCGCGAGCAGACAGGCGCAGTGGAAGACTTTATTTTATAATATGTAGTGATCTGTAAGGGTCTATTTTTATTAAATGTAAGTAATCATGAAAATAATGTACATACTCAGTCATTACATTGTTGTCATAAGCCCTATTTGGGCAGGACTTCCCAGTAGGGCCCCACAGTACACGGCACTGGTCCGAGTGAGAGCGACATCCTCCGTTGACGCAGTACGCTGTCTACGGCAGAAAAATTAGAGTGATTTATGAACTAATAAAGAATTTATTGTTTCTTCCGTTCTTCCTTGAGTTAAGTTCATTCAGGGAGCAGCATGTTAACAAACTAACCAGGACAGAACGGGTGACCATTTTTTATATAAAGACAATTTTTGTATCAAGAATAAATACAGTGTCGCAGGGGACTTTGAAAACATACATGAAACGTACACAGGTAACACTCAGACTCGAGACAATAAATTGTGAACCACACAAAGCATTGTACCTACACCAGTAGAAAGTGGCGACCGCTTAAACTACTAGGGCAACCGTGCAGAGTTGCCACCCGTCCCGAATTTCCCGGGACAGTCCCGAATTCGATGATATCGTCCCGCGTCCCGACGGCCTATTGATTTTGTCCCGATTTTTCACAAATGTAACAATTGCTCAATTTTAATTCACCTTCTTCCTCTTCTGCGCAGTGTACATAAAAAGAAACAGCTATTGGGTGCCAAATGGAACTAATGACAAACTTTTTACGTAAATCTTTATTTTTTGTATTCAGTCACAGGTTGTGTCCAAAATGAGTTAAGTATTTAAAACTGGAAAAGCACAGAAGTTAAACGCATAATTGTGTCTTGTATCTCGTGCTTAGAGCACACCTCCTTGAAATGTTTATTTTAAGTGTGTATTTTCAGTAATGATAATAAAATGGTCCAATATCAGAAATGGTTGCTCGGTAGATTTATTACAAGCAGAATTGCGAATTTCACTCAACATAGACATACGCCAGCCAAGGTGACTACTATACCTGATGGAAAGTATGAGTGGAATCAAAAATTGGAGGGCGCCGCCATACTCACTGCGAATGGAGGCAGTATGGCGGTCTAAAGAGATGCTTCTTTACGTGCATTAGCATTTAGAGGGGGGGGGGGGGCTGTTTTAACAACGTGATGACTGTCATGCCTTTTACGTCCTCTTATCCTTACACTCAAACAAACATGGCAGCAAATAAGAAAAAGAAGAAGCATACCAGTACCACAGGCATCCGCTTTTTGAGGTGGAGTTCACAAATATTCGTGGACTCCATGCAAACCTCAACGCCGTCCACCAGCACCTTGAGACGGTACGGCCGGCTATGCTTTTTCTAACGGAGACACAGATACGCCGTCCTGCCGACACGAAATATCTCCACTACCGTGGATACCAGCTTGAAGAGTGCTTCCTCGCGAAGGCTGAAGTGTGTCTTTTCGTCATGGCGGATGTTTTTGTCACCGTCTGCGCTGCCTCGAGGACCCATCCTTCTCTATCCTCGGGCTTCACGTGGATCTCGGTTCTACCAGTCGAATTTACGTGTGCCTTTATCTTTCTCACACTGGAGACTCTGAGACAAACCGTTTATTCGACCACCTGAGTCTAGAAGTGGATAGAGTGCAGGAGCTATTTCCGACCGCCGAACTTGTGCTTCTTGGAGATTTAAACGCACACCATGAGACCTGTTTGGGGTCTTCCAGGACTGACCACACGGGTCGAACTGCCCACGAATTCGCTCTTACGCATGACCTCATCCAACTGGTACTCCATCACACCAGGATACCAGACATATCGAGTCAAGCGCCCTCCTTGCTAGACCTGTTGCTGACGAGTCACCCTGCGCAGTACTGTGTCGGTTCTCGCCCCTCTAGGCTCCTCCGACACTGCCTGGTGTCCACCGTGGTGCCTCTTGTTGCCGCCGCATACTGCAGCGGCAAGGCGACTACTATGGCACTACTCGTCAGCAGACTGGGATGGAATGCGGGATTATTTTGCATCCATACCGTTGGCTGAACGCTGCTTTAAAGGCTTGACTGGCGAAATCACTGTTGGTATGGAATATTACATTCCCCACAGTGATGTCGCCAGTCCGAAGGTCCGAAACCGATCCGCTGAAATGTCCCGACGGATCACTTGCCCACAAGCCGCAGGAGAAGGCGAAACTTCTTGTCGACCTTATTGCGGCTCACTCCCGAATCGATGACCGTGGCGTGCTTCCGCCCACCGTTTCGTTTTTGTAGCTTCACAATGCGGGATATACGTATCCGGCAGAATGAAGTACGCACGGAGCTTCGGTCATTCGGAATCACGGGATCCCAGCGGTGGTTCTAAAGAACTGTGCACCAGAGTTATCAGTACTGACACGCTTGTATCGCCTGTCATATCCCTCAGGAATTGTCCCGGAGGCCTGGAGAGAGGCTAATGTTCAACCTATCCCCAAAAAGTGTGACCGCTCAGGTCTCGCCAACTACCGTCCTATAGCTGTCACCTCCATACTCTGCAAGGTGCTTGAACGAATAATTAACAAGCAATTGGTTCATTACCTAGAAGATCACGCTCTGCTAAGTGATCGCCAATATGGCTTCAGACCGAACCGATCCACGGGTGATCTTCTAACGTATCTCACGCACCTGTGGGGTGAGGCTTTGGATAGGTATGAAGAGATTCGCTTCTTTCTAAGCTTCCGGCATACGGCCTGCCCACTAAATTGTGCAGCTGGATTGCCGCCTTCCTGCGCCAGCGCCGCATTAGAGTCTTTTGTGACCGCGCGGCGTCTGATTGCCAGCAGGTAAACGCATGCGTACCCCAGGGCTCTGTCTTGTCACCCACGCTCTTCCTTCTGCATATCAATAACATGTTAGCGCTTGGCAACATACATTGCTATGCAGATGACAGCACAGTGCATGGACAATATTTTGGACATCCTACATTTAAATCGGCGGACGTTGAGGAAAAACGACAAGAATTTGTCGCTGAACTCGACCGGGTTCTGCACTTTATCTCTCAATGGGGTGATGAGAATTTGGTTGAGTTCAATGCCAAAAAAACAGGTTTGCGCGATCACCACAAAAAAGTTTCCATTCCTTCCCCTTCCTACTTTTCAGAGCACTCAGCTGCCACTATAGGAAAAGCTCGGTATCCTGGGCATGGATATTTGCCAGAATCTCAACCGATGGGAGTACATCGAGAGCGACACAAAGGCGGCCTCGCAGAAGCTAGGCGTACTAAACAAGGGTAGACGGTTCTTCTCGCCGGAGCATCTGTGTCTTCTCTATGAGACCCAGGTTCGCTTCTGCGTGGAGTACTGTTCTCATCTTTGCGATGGATCCGCGCCGTATTTGCTTGACGCTCTCGATCGGTTGCAGAGGTGAGCAGTTCGCATCATAGACAGTCCAATAGCCACCAAGTTCCTGGAACCTTTGCAGTTGCGAAGAGATGTCGCCTCTATGGCAGTCCTCTATCGCCTTTACCATGGGGAGTGTTCTGAAGAGCTCCTCCAACTAATCCCACCCTCTCCCTTCATCTACAGAACAACATGATCTGGCCAGGGAAGTCACCCCTTCAGAGTGGAAGACATACGCTCCAGGACTAAGCGGTTCGGGTCTTCCTTCTTGTTTAGAGAAGTTAAAAACTGGAACTCATTTACAGGTCATGTTTTTCCTTCCTACTATGATCCCGGGTCCTTTAAGTGGGGCGGGAAAAAGCATCTCACTAAGCCGCCATAATGTGGTTCGCCATACTGCTTGCATTTGCAGTGAGTATGGCGACCCCCACTGCTTGACCTTACACCCCTCATGCTTTCCATCAGGCATAGTAAAGTCACCTTGGCAGGAGTGTTATATAAAAAAAATCTCCTTTACAGTTGAATAACTCTCAAACAGATATCGAACTCAAAAAATTGTCTCAGCAACTTTCTTATGTTTAGAAATGACCGATCTAATGATAACAAACAATAACAAAAAATCACCCCCACTTCACGTGTAGGGAGGTACCCCAAAAAAATTTTTTTTCATGATTTTACTTCAGCACATTGTCGACGTAATAAAAACACGTCAATGCAGTTTCACCTTTTTAGCACCAACCGTTTTGACGGTTTTTATTTCGAGGACGTATAAACAGACGTGAAAAATCTATAAGGGTTCCGACTAATGAGCTATGAAACCCTAAAAAATGAAATAAAATTAGAAAACGCGACCCGTAGCAATAAAAAAATGTGCGTGAAAAATATTTTAAAAATAAATACGTAAATGTTTATACAAAACTTTTTATTTTATCCTTTCCATAAAACTGCTTTTTTATCATGATCTAAATTAGACTGAAATTTGACCGACTGTCTATTAATAAGTATTATGTCCCGATTTTTTTTTCCAAAAGGTGGCAACCCTGCAACCGTGCATGCAGACTTCAAAAATTTGTTCACATTATGTCTGTCTGTTTAAACATTTGTGGTAAGCGTTACGAGTCGTGAAGCGTTCGAAGTTCTGTAAGCGTCCGTTTACAGAACTTCGATATCGAAAGAAGTGATCATAGCCAAGTGGCCTTAGATAATTGGAAACAATCTTCAAGGGTAAGCTACAACGGCGCGGTCAGACTATTTGTGACTTCGTAATTCGGTGGTCATGCTAAGCAATCGGTCCCAGTTGTTTTCATAAAATAATAGCCGCAAAGGGCTGCTGAGCTCTGGTCTTCTCTCAGGAGAGGGTATTCAAGCCATACGTTCCCACGCTGGCCGTGTGCGGGTTGGAGACTGACCGAAGTTTTTCATTAAGAGTACACAAATTAAACCTGTAAGTTTTTACCCTACGGCATCATCTAAGTTTCTTAGTAAGTAGTGAATGAGTTTAGTTTACAGAATGTGTATTAAATATAGTGATTGGGTACTTTTATAAACAGCTCATGAAAGAACTATAGTAACATCTTATTTTTACCTCTTCACCGCTCCCACAAGGTGTCGTGTCCATTTTATACACATCGTCCGGACAGTATTCGGATTGCCCCGTGCAGAATTCCGGCAAGTCACACTCATTCTTAGCAGAACGGCATACAGTACTCACTGATTTTGGACGACACGTCTAAAAAATATACATACCTATAAGTATTCATAAACAACCATGATGGTGGTAACTTCTACATACAGCACAACAATATCAAACTGGAGCGCCATCTATGTAAGAGACACCGAATTAAAGAACTTTACGGAGTAACTACTAATCCTGTATCGCGATATAGACGTTCTCCCGCCAAATGGCATTTATAAAACTTCCCAACATCTAACTTTGGAAAACATTAAATGAAGTGTTTTTTAAATACGAACTGAAACCTTAGTTAGTGAAAGTTTATTTAAAACAGAGACTCCGTTGGCAGGAGAACTTTATAACCTCTTTCACCAATTAGTGTAAGAGCCCACCTTCAGATCGCAGCACATACCAGTGCTACAAGTAGCATTCACTCTGAGAAGACAAGTTCTAGGGTCACAGCACGCGCTGCAAGCGTTGTGAGCCATCCCCACAGCTGGCGCGCCGCAGTCGCACTCCTCCCCTGGCTCCACGAATCCGTTGCCGCACATCAAAGAATCGAATAGACGCTTCGGTTTGTTTCTGTAAAGTTATGCAAGATTTCAAATGAAAAAGAAAACCAAATGTGTTCCTTGGATATAATAAGCCAATCAATATGAGTATTGTGCAAGGAGACTCAAGGAGTCGATTTCCCGTTGATATCATGAATCAAAAACATCAATTTTTATAAACAAAGAATTTTCACTCTATAACACAGTCAAAGAAAATAATCTAAATGTTGTTCATTTGCCGTTATGTTACGACAACATTTTTTGGTCATATACTTGTTACCGTTTGGAAAAGTCTGTAAAAAGAAGTTGTTCCTCAGCAAATGTCTAATTTCGATTATAATTTTTAAAAAGTACATACTTATTGGAAACGTAAATCTTAGTAAATGAACATCATCATCTTCATCATCATCGTTATCAATTGTCTATTACATAGTTGTAGTAAATTTACAAATTTCTTTAATTAGACTATTTCTTTTTCTCCTTCACGAATCCTGGATAAGATTCTTTGTTTTATTTTATTTTGATTTTGAAAACAAGAATGAAAGTTCTCAACATCTTTCGACATTCAAATTTCTTGCCTTATCTATCTTTATATATATAATTCTTGTGTGACTGTGTGTGTCACTGAACTTCTCTCAAACGACTGGACCGATTTTGATGAAATTTTTTGTGTGTGTTCAAGGGGATCTGGGAATGGTTTAGATTCGCAATTGGACCCGGTAGGTGGCGCTGCGATCAAGTTCTGGAATTTTAAAGTTGGGCGGTACGAAGTTCGCGGGGTCAACTAGTTTTATATATAAACTTTGCTCAATTGTTAATGTGTCATTCATTCTAGTTATTAGAATTTCCTCATTTTTCAATAATTTATAATTTGTTATTCTTACCTTAAACAATAATCTAGGCCTTTTGAAAATGACAACGCTAAAGAACTCAGACTGCAAGATGACCAAGCAGTTGGAATAATCTGAGTGGATGTAGAACTCATAATACATTTATCTTTTTGACATTCACAGTTACCACTCTCTTCATCGTGGTTCATCCCGAACGTATGGCCCAACTCATGAGCCACAGTCATGGCGAGGAGACCGGTCACCGATGTATGATAATTAGCAACTCCACCCGAAGATTTAAGACTACATATTTTCTGCACATATGCTTTACCGATTACAGTATTTTCAAATTTCTGGACTCTAAAAATAAAAAACAATACGTAATACTACACAATACAAATTAATAAAATTGGAGTGTCTGTTTATAATTTTAAAATAACAGCTGTTCACTAAATGTGTTTGAAAGAGTTTACGGTACTTACTTCAATAAATTAACTTTACAAAATTTTTACTGTCAATTCCGGCTAATTTTTGAAACGGATGGATAGATACGGTCTTTCACTGGCAGAAAGCTGATGTAAGAGGTAACTGAGGCTACATTTTTAGATCAGCTTCCTCCCTACTCGCGGTTGTTGTAATGGTACAAAAACAACCGAAGTTAACAACCGCGTTGCTCAGTTTTAAGTACGTAAACAGGAATAAAGAGCTCAAATATTTGAATGCACTTTAAATGCAAATTTTTCTATTGTCTTACACGAGAGCCACAAAGCGTTCAGGTATTAAATGTACCTGAACGCTTAATGGTGAATATCTCACAGAAGACCAATGTAGAGTGAGAGCATTCGTGCTGTCGTGTTTCTTTGGTGATTGTGAGACTCGGGGCCCAATATTAGTAAACATCTGCCTGCATTCATAATGAGGATAAAGTTCACTACACTTGGATTCTACTTACATATACTTTCCCTCAGGCAGAGTGGTCACTTTGGCAGGATCTATTTAAATGAGCTCATACTCACGTAATTAAAAATGCAGAGTCGTTCAATATATTCTTTTTAACCATGACGGTTCTTCGGTACTTCAAAAATTCATCCAAAACAGTCAGGGAATTTTCGCGCAACAATATTTCGTTGTGGTGGTTCCAAACCTCCACGTGTACCAAAGCAATAAAGATGTTTAGTGGAGAAAATACCTTAAATAAACAACAAGAAATTCTTAACTGTAGCATTGAATTAAAAATAGGTGATTTTCATGTGCATACTTGACTAAAAGTTCATAAGGAGAAAAAAAACACACTAGGAGACATTGAAGTGGATGAATCAAGTCAAATATTTTCTTGGGTAATAATTTATTTATTTGTTTTAAGTCTATCGAAGCAAATGAGTAGAGGAGTCTCAGAGGAGGAAAAAGGTTTTAGACTACTCATTTACTGATACCACATTCGTGACGATACCATAAGTACAAAATTTCCCTAATCGAAAGACACGTTAGTCAATAGTCAATAAGTAAAATGAAGCAAAATAAACAGCAGTTCTAGAGTTTCAATGACAATATAATCTTACCGCATTCATATGATTGGCAATTATCTTCATCTCCCTGTAGACGGATTCCAGGTTAAAGTTGTGAACTTGAAAGAGTCCTCTATCCACGACTAGTGCTAGTTCCACGTAGAGTGAGCGTTCGTCAGCTTTATACGGACCACGTACTGGGAGATCACTTGGAGCATACCTTTTGAACTGCAAAAGTGGTAATGGTTTTATATTTATGTATTAACTACGTATGGGCAAGAAAAAAAAAAAAATTTATTTAGAAGTAATAAGTAATAACAGAGGTATATAGTACAGCCACGCTGGTTTCAGTACGAATCGGCCTACTCAACCGGGGGAGGGGGGGGGGGGGTTTAATATGCTAGCGGTGTTGTTGTTTTCATAAGTGAGAGCAAGACCGGAGGCGCAATAATCCGGAAGCATCTCACTACGCTGCCGTAGTGTGGGTCACCATGATACATCGTGTGCACTCACAATATGAGCATATTACCAACACTCTTCAACTTCATATAAAATTGGCAGGCTCTTATAAAAAAAATATGTATGAATATAACTGTATATATACTATTTTACCAGTTTTTAGATTTCGTGGATTTTATAGGAGTAACATTGCGTTGGGGAAGAATGTCCAAGTGTGTGTGCATAAGCGTGTTGCGTTAAGTGTGCATTGTGTGTTGGGGAAAATTAGAAAATATATTACCTGACTGCACAAACAGCGCAGTGGTTTAAGCGGTAATTCAAACCTCGCATGGGACAACACTATGTGTTATCTACAAATTGTAGTTCAGAGTCTGTGTCTTCTCTGTATCCATTTCATATATGTTTGTCACAGGGTATATTCCCAATGCGAAGTTGTATTTTCAAAGGAACAAACAATTTATGTGTGTTGCTAACAATGAGAAAATGTGCCATCAGTACTCACTCTGTTCTTTAAAATTTTCTGCTTTGGAAGAGAGCTGTTCCTCAGCCCGTAGTCATACCTCTGTGGGTGAGAGTCCGTCAGGTCAGCGTGGTCGTATAAATAGTGTTGTGTAAGATCACCTCCTGCACAATTTTATCAGATAAGTCACTCCTTGAATAGTAACAATAATACTCTCATATCCACCCGTTCATTATTATCTCGACTACCAATGTCGTTCTTTACTAAATATGTTCATTCGTAACTAGCTGTACCCTGCGGTTTTGTTTGTACCTACTTTTAAAACAACAACCACGCCTTTAACATCTCGTCAAATTTAATCCAGCAATTCTAGGGATTATCCAGAAATTGTTTAAATATTTTTTTTGTTTAAGGCGAGGTTATAAGCAGACATTCGGCAATCAGAGGGGGTGAGGTGCGGTACGTAAGCTCCGCCTACCGGGGGGACGCCGCCCGCTGTCGAGAGCGGTAACCACGGACCGCGGGTCATCGAGACTTGTATGTTAAACTACGGCCGATATAATCTTGGCGAGTCCAAACTTAGCGTAGATGGTTCCGCAATAACCTTTTTTTAGGAACAAAATGTTGGCATGCGGCGACGTAAGAGGGCGGTGGTCTAGGCTAGAGATTGACCTAAGTAAACACAATCGACCCTTTATTCAATCAAATATCGTAGTTCTTGGTTTTTGTTTACATAAGATATAATGGATTTACAAATATTAGTAAATTTTGAAGTGAATAAACGAGATTTCGACTATTATAAAAAATACTAATAAATCTTTGCTGGGATAAAATATATCCTATACAGTGTAAAAAACAATCATTTATTTAAAAAATATTTTTTATAATATTACTAATAAAAAAAAATAAAAAAAAGTCGTGTGGCACTCGAGGACTGCCGCGGCACAGCTATTGCATAGCATTTTTTATCAACTTATGCAATTTAATTTTTTTATTTATTTATATAGTATTTTTTTTTCTTTGATATTAATTCAAGTTTACAAAACAATATACACTATCTTTTTACAAACATACATTCTAACAATATTATTGCCAAACAATATAATTATCCTATTAACCGAAAGACAATGACAACTAAACAGAGAACATAATAAATAGTAATATGAGCATATCTATGGAATGAAAAAGGAAAATAAAAAAAAAAGACTTGAGAGGTGTCAAGTGACACCCGGATGGAACGAAGTTACACGCACGGCTTGCTAAAATGTGTCGGTATACAGACGAAACCTCATACTCTACTAATATCATTAAAACTTTTCTAAACACGCTACAATTAAATTCTACTCTAGTACTTGTAACTTAATATTTTGCTTTGTTGGAAATACATTCATACCATATAGTATCAAAGTACTCGTCAAGACGAATCAAATGAGCCCAATCTCGATGGGGTTTCTATGGCCCCCTTCCAGCTCCATCATCAGACCCTGGTTACCATATACTGTTAAAGTACTCGTCAAGACGAATCAAATGAGCCCAAACTCGATGGGGTTCCTATGGCATCTTTCAGCTCCACCATCAGACCCTGATTACCATATAGTGTCAAAGTACTCGTCAAGACGAATCAAATGAGCCCAAACTCGATGGGGTTCCTATGGCATCTTCCAGCTCCATCATCAGACCCTGATTACCATATAGTGTCAAAGTACTCGTCAAGACGAATCAAATGAGCCCAAACTCGATGGGGTTCCTATGGCATCTTTCAGCTCCATCATCAGACCCTGATTACCATATAGTGTCAAAGTACTCGTCAAGACGAATTAAATGAGCCCAAACTCGATGGGGTTCCTATGGCCACCTTCTAGCTCCATCATCAGACCCTGGTTACCATATAGTGTCAAAGTACTCGTCAAGACGAATCAAATGAGCCCAAACTCGATGGGGTTCCTATGGCCACCTTCCAGCTCCATCATCAGACCCTGGTTACCATATAGTGTCAAAGTACTCGTCAAGACGAATCAAATGAGCCCAAACTCGATGGGGTTCCTATGGCCACCTTCCAGCTCCATCATCAGACCCTGGTTACCATATAGTGTCAAAGTACTCGTCAAGACGAATCAAATGAGCCCAAACTCGATGGGGTTCCTATGGCCACCTTCCAGCTCCATCATCAGACCCTGGTTACCATATAGTGTCAAAGTACTCGTCAAGACGAATCAAATGAGCCCAAACTCGATGGGGTTCCTATGGCCACCTTCCAGCTCCAGCATCAGACCCTGGTTACCATATAGTGTCAAGGTGTCAATAGCTAGTTTCTCACTTTCAATCATCCATTTCTTCCGATTTTGCATTTATTACCCCTTATTACATGTTTATAATTTGCAATAACACTATATCTGTTTAGACTTATGGACCTTACTATTTATATTAAATAAATAAAAAATTACAATTTACAATGTAAAAAAATAATAAAAGGGAGAAAACCCACGCGAAGACAGTAGTATGTGAGCCAAGCGCTATGTACTTGCGCGTCAGTAATATTTTGGCACAGAGCGTCCGGAACCGACTTCCCACTTCGAGCATTGCTCGCAGACTGATTCGAATAGCGTAGCGAATATTACGTCTACTAGTGACTCGAATAAGGTTGAATATCATACGCTCTGTTTGTTGTGTTTTTGCTCGTGAGTCTTTCTTAGGCGCTTACGTTTGTTGATTAATGGGCTTTTCGATTTATTATGACAAATATATTAATATAAATAAAAAAATAGCCAGTGATCGTTTTAAATTATCATATTTTTTAATTAATTATTTAAAAAAATTGTACTGTTATCGCTTAAAATACGGTGTATTTCGACGATTAAGTGTAAAAGAAAGAGGCAAAGGTTATAATTTATTATGTAATTTTAGTAAGTTAATCTTAAAATTAAATTCGGTAGAGCTTTTGTGTAGATCTTTATCTATATATGTTATTTTTCTTATCTCAGTACCGTAAAGCTGTACTTCACACTTGACGTTAAAAGATAGTGCGTTTTTGACAAATCCCGATTAAACCTCGCCTTAAGTACTGTAAATGTATATGTATTTAATTTAAAGCTGTTAATTTAAAATGTATAAAAGTTTTGGATAGAAACGAACTTTACCTTGAACTGGCTCTATGTATTTTAGTTTCTCGCCATCAAAAACTATACCCTGGATGCCACGACATGTAGACACTGCAGCCCACGATCCAGGCTTCCCACGCACCGACCCCCTGTAGTGGCACAAGTCCATGTCCTATAATTGAAGTGTTACATTGTATAAACCTTGGCGACTGGCAAGATACGTTGTGGCTACGTGAATCTTACCGTTGGATGTTTTTAAGTTGCCTGAAGGTTTCCAACTAAGCTTAACGAATATTACCCTATGATAAGAACCGGGACTGATTGCTTAACGTGATCAAGGAAACGCTTATAACATATCTTGGCACAAACGTTTACCCACCGTTGTACACCGTGCCGTCGTTGCTTACCCTCGGTGATTGTTTCCAATCATCTGAGGCCAGTTGGCTATGAGTGCTTCCTGTACTATAAGTTTAGCTACTTTGAAATTGGGTGTAAAAATTTTGATTGCGCGTTTCAGCAGCTTTGTTTATGTAGTTTAGCTTTTCTATGTTAGTTGGTGCTGAATTATATTTTCATTTTACAACAAGTACTTTTTTACCACTGAAATTGAATATTCCATAAGTTTTGTTTTTGGCGGTTTTCGATTATATTCATTAGGATATTTACAATTTTGTGACTATATTTCTACAAATAGCAGTATTTTTAACTCACCTCCTTCTTTGGCGTATATAACACGGTCTTGCCGTTTTCCTGATAACTAAGTACATGATTATCGGTCACCAGATCATGGTTTAGTTGTAGATCAAGTAAATACTCCTGATCATTTATGGGAATCTTCAATATCACATCTAAATGATGTTCTCCTGCCTGTAATCATAAAAGCTTACTTAAATTATAATTAATTCGTACTACTGAGTGTCCTGCGGAAAAAAATATTGGTGCTATAAAAGTCTTTATCACCATGCGACAAAGTATATTATTGCATGAAATGCTTTAGTGGGTAACCAAACCGTCTATGTTCGACGCGGTTACAAAAGCTGCTATTTGTGAAATAGTCAAATACTACATATCGCTGTCATCTTCCATTTTGGTGAGGAATAAAATAAAAAACCCATGTAATAGAATGGTGGAGTAGTAGAGAGTTATGCGGTACATAACCGTCTGGTGACAGTTTTTTCATACGGTGTATCGCCACCCTTATTCATCCCATGGGTGTCGAAAGAGGCTACTAAGGGAGTAAACTTCGCTGATAACATCCCAGCAAAGAGAAGGGGAACTTGAATAAAATTAGTAGTAGGTAGTAGGTCAAAAAAAAATTCTAAGGCTAAGTCTATGTCTCACACTCTTTATAAGTTGTTCATATTATGATGATGATGTGGTAGAATAATTGTATGAAAAGGTAAGTTACTGGTGATGAAACTGACCGTGGTTTTGGTAGCGGAAATCTCTCGTTTAGTTCTTCCGTGCAGCAAGACAGGCTGAACTACAGCGTGTCTAGTAAACTCTGATGCAGGTGAAGCTGAAATATTGATAAATAATGGTAATTGGCTAAATCTATCTTTTTATTTCGAAAACTGCTTGTTTTACAAGACAAAAATTTCAAATAATTAGCCCAACAGTTTTGATATGATGCAAATGATCGAGTAAAATATTTCTAGGAAAATATAACAAACAACTTTTACAATTAACTTAAGAAAACCTCTCAAGCCTTTTTTCTTTAAAGCCTAGCCGAAAACATGTGGAGTATCGTATGAAACAAGTTTATTTAGAGTCGGCATTGGTTCCACCGATTTTACACGAATTTCAGTTTTACAACGAAGGGACTATCATCGGACCTCCACAACCATTTAACTAGTTGTCAGGATATCTCTGGGCACTTATTTCCCAATATCGATCCCGTATAATTAAATTTATTTCATTTACATAACATTTTCGAACATGTAATGTAATGTAACCCTTTCCTTGTTTTCAGATATATATATTGTAAAGTTGTGGCATTTAACAGAAAAGATAAAATTTCCCAGTTACAAAACGGTACGTCAACTGCTAAATATAATATTTAAAGTACCTAATGTTTAAGGTCGGTGTCTCCAGTCGGGACTTGCAAAACTGGTCATTAATAAGTAATTGTGCCTTAGCGACAACTACGTCAAACTTACTTCTCTTCTATAGCTTGATGTGCATTTTAAAAGTTTTGATTATCTTAAAAGAGTGATAAGATGTTTTTTTTAGGGTTCCGTTGCCAAATGGCAAAAAACGGAACCCTTAGAGATTTTTCATGTCTGTCTGTCTGTCCGTCCGTATGTCACAGCCACTTTTTTCCGAAACTATAAGAGCTATACTGTTGAAACTTGGTCAGTAGATGTATTCTGTGAACTGCATTAATATTTTTAAACAAAAACAGAAAAAAAGCAATAAATTTTGGGGGTCCCCATACTTAGAACTGGAACTCAAAAAATTTTTTTTCACCGAAACCATACGTGTCTATTAATGTCTATGGATCTACGGATAGGTCTTCAAAAATGATATTGAGGTTTTTAAAATCATTTTTTTCTAAACTGAATAGTTTGCGCGAGAGACACTTCCAAAGTGGTAAAATGTGTGTCCCCCCCCCCCCCCTGTAAGTTCTAAAATATGAGAATGATAAAACTAAAAAAAAATATGATGTACATGCATGCAAACTTCCAACGAAAATTAGTTTGAACGAGATCTAGTAAGTAGTTTTTTTATGTACTTTGCTCAGCCGGGTGACATCACCCAGTTAACAAAGCGAAAGAAAGCAGTCAAGCGTGGAAGATATATATCAAGTTATTACTTCTAGCTTAATCAGGCAAAATGTACCTATAAATGATTATAGTTGTGATCTATTTGCTTTTAATGCAAGTAAACACAAAGATAAATAAATGAACCATCATGTTCCTAACTATTAGTCACGTGTATAAATGCAGGTGCTTCTGTTATTTATAAATTTATCCTGTACTGCATGTGTCATTTATCCAATAATTCTATATATTACATGTGTTTTAATCACTTCGACAAAGTATTTTTATTTAGCGTACCTCCCCTACACATTAAGTAGGTACCTATGATTTTTTCGCGTACACCATCGTTATTAACTTCTTATGTTAATGAGTTAAGTTTTTAAGAACATTGAGAGGTTGCTACTACGATTTTTTATTTAGGTATCCATTTGCGCGTTATTTAATTTTAAAGGGCATTTTTTTGACAAAACTTTTTGACAAAACTGAAAAAAATTATGATGATAGTCCATGTGATGAACTTTAAACTAGACAACGTTGTTAAAAACTTTGTACATAAGTAACAAAATAAAAGTAAACATAATAATTAGTTATTGGAAAACGGATTATCAGGATAGAAGAGCACGACACGGCAGCATCCTACTGCCTCTTACAGAAGACCAACTTAGTGTCAGTCAACGAATGTGTTGTCGTCTTTATTGGTGAGTGCGAATTCGAAGGCCCAATGACACAGAAGCTTCTCAATAAGCCGCAATAGTGTGGGTCGCCATACAAAAAGTGTTTTTGGGTTTTTCTTAGGAAATTCCTAATAGCAGCCCGGAGTTTGGAAGTTTGGCGGTAATTCACGCCCGTGCCTCGGAGAGCCGCCGTCGGACATCTATCGCAATCGTTATTGGGAAGTCAGTGCCCTCAAATATACTGACAACTAGTTCAATCTTCGAATATCAATTCTCCCTTAAGGTTGCGGAGGTCCGATGCCAGTCGCTCCGTGGAAAAACTGAAATTCAGGTAAAACCGGTTGAACTAGTAGCCGACCCCAAATATACTTAGGAATAATGGCTACAAAGATGAGTGTGGATCGCCATACTGCATTGTCTGCTGCAGATGTATTTGGTGAGCAATACTCTTAGATTATACTCATGCTTTCAATCGGGTAGATTAGACAAACACAAATCACAAATAAAAAGATGCAGTTCATGCTCATAAATAAAAAGAAAAGAAATTTTTTTTTTTTATTTATTGATTGATTTATGAATTTGTCTTTACTTTGAATATATGTTCCATGTGGCCAGAAAGCTGATAATACTCGTATAACACAAAGAATAAGCTTCGCCTTTCAACGTATCAATGTTGCCAGTATTCTGGGAACGCCGACAGCTGGTGATAATGCTGAGGAAGTTCATGACGCATGCATTTTACATGCAATGTTATAAGTTCTGCGTATATAGGTATATGTTTTTGTAATTATTTAGTTATTGTTGTCTACTATTTTGTGAAATTCGAAATGGAAGGAATAAAGGACTTTTTTTTTTGTTTCTTAAAAAGAATTATTAATCCTGTATCGGAGGACTTTACAAACATACATGAAACAAAGAACACCTAAACTCAGAACAACAATTTGTGGATAACACAAAGTGTTTTTCCACGTGGGATTGAACCCACGACATTTGACGCAGTAAAGCGGCGTGGGAACCACATAAACCTCTAAACTAACCGTGTTTATTATCTACTAGTTGAGTTACGCGATGTTACCCGCGACTATTGTTATCTCGAGTAACGGGGAAATTCCCCGTATAGTATACAACACAATATGTGTGATAAGCTTATATAACAAGATTGACTGCCTTGTTGGTCTAGTGATTAGCGTATGCTGTGTAGGTTCGATTCCCCGGTTGGATCAAATGTTTGTATGATTTACAAATATTTGTTTCGGAGTTTGGGTGTTTCCTATGTATGTATGTACAAAGAAAAGTATATACATTTATGTATATACTTTTTACGTAGTACAAGATCTGCTTAGTTAAATATTAGTTTTTTGTTATAGATACCAATGATTTTATAATGTCATTGTTTGGGACTAGATGACGTTGTGTGTCAGAAGTCCAAATAAGATTTCTGAACAGTGACACGGTCATCTGTGCGAGGGTAGTACTGGAATCCATTTGTGCTAGTATCAGCGTCTAGGCTATAAACATAAAATGAAAGTTGCTCGATCATCCAAAAGCCTTCTTGAATCTTCTCTGTAAACGTCATTCAAAATAAGATTCATAGCAAATCTTCATGGTTTCACTATTGTTAGACATTGTATCTGCTATATGTTTGACGTTCCCGTCATCTCGTGCTCCGTAATTATATATTTATTTGATAAGTGACCGATAATGTTACCATGTAGTACAATAAAGTTTCCCGCCTATATGTTAGTCATGTGTTACATTAAGTCATCAATATTGAAGTGTGGAATGCGGAACACGCGTGACCAACAGAATCACAAGACTTAACAAAGGAGAAGGAGAGGAGGATCTGTAAACGTAATAATAGGTTAACATTTAAACACTTACTGAATTCAGTGGCTTGCACTATGCTCCTTATCTGCACTGCGATTGATATCACAAAAAAGGAAATTTTGATAAAACTATTTAGCACACCCATAGCCTTATTTTCACCGAAAACTAATATTACACTATAATTATTTAAGTTTTTGAATTAAAATCATAAACAGTTTAGAAAAAACTAATTTCTAAGTGTAAAAAAAAAAGAATTCCTTTGATGTTTCTCTTAAAAAGTTATCTCAATGCATGTTTAACTTTACGGAATCAAGCTTTATTGATGAAAAAATTGTATAGAAGAAGAAATATAATACGTTAAACATTGAAATTAAGTGTCCGCCGTGGCTGACGGTCTATAACTAAACAAAACCCGGAAAGTTTAGGACACTAAACTATTTATTGTGCGAATTAATAATTTTCCTTAAAGCCATCGTAAGGAATTACAATACAAAATAAAATCCTAAGGGTTACACGTTTAAAATCCATGTGTTGTATCCATAAGTGTCCTCGGTATCGGCTGTTAATCCCAGTATGTCTTTCTATGAGTTATTTAGATAGCCATTCCTGCAGACTTGATAATATCACAGAATACATAATAGTACCAGTACAGAAGAGTCACTTCGAAAAGTAAATTAAAGAAATAAGGACTCTTTGAGTCATTGCATTAAGTTCAATTCAGATTGCACAGCGCCGAAGCACCTACGATTATATTTACCTGTAGGTTTAAAAATAACTGTTGGTACTTTTGTCAACAAATGACGTTTTAAATAATATCACATCGAAATATCTGTTCGCGTCGTACGTATTTAAGTACAACACGTTTTTTTTTTCTTTTTTTTTTGAATGCAGCATTTCCCCATCCATGACATCGACGGGACCTTGTTATTCTTAAATTATATTTACTATCAATTATTTTTAATTCGTCCGGTATTGTAGATTTCTTAACTATTATTATATGTCTTTACATTTTTATTCTTATTTACATGTTTATAATTCTTATATCTATTTATATTTTTATACATTTATGCATTTTAGCATATGGTTCTTTCAGACATCCATTAATCTAGTACTCTTAAAGTCTTATAACACTTGGTTATCTGATGTCTTTTTCTACATTTTTTTTAAAAGCTTCCCATTAACACGAACAGATTAGTTCCTACCCAACACCTAAAATCTTTTATTCAGATATCCGTAAACAGAATTATATCTTTAACATGAATTAGAAGATCGAGGTTTGTCATTAGAAGCCATAGAACTAGCTTATGCCCGCGGCTCCACCCGCGTTTATGTCGGTTATAAAAAAATAGCCTATGTCCCTCAAGTAAAATCAAAGAATGTCTATGCAAATTAATTTCTATTAAATTTCAGTGAAATCAGGATCGGTAGCCGTAAAAGCTTAGCAGACAGATATCCAGACATAGTTTGTTTCACAACAACAGATAAACATACTTTCAAATTTATAATACTTATTATTACAAGTGACGATATATATATATTATTAAGAATAGTGTGCTGATTTGCGCAATACGGCTGGAACTAAGTGGCGTGCAATTGGAGAGGCCTATGTGCAGCAGTGGACTGAGATGGGCTAATGATGATGATGGTCATTAGGAATTCGAATTAAGAGTCCCAAGGAGGTAAAGCATCTGATTTACCTGAAATTACCTGGTAAAATGAATAGACCACTATCAGAAAAGTCATTTATAAAAGTCACGTAGGTACTTAATTTTGCAAAAATATTGAGTTATATATTTTTCTAATCGTTATTGTGAAGTCAGTGCCCTCAAATTTACTGACAACTAGTTTAACCTTCAAATTTCAGTTCTCCCTTAGGGTTGCGGAGGTCAGATGCCAGTCGCTCCGTGGAAAAACTGATATTCAGGTAAAACCGGTTGAACTAGTAGCCGACCCCAAATAATATTGGAAATAAGGCTAGGAAGAACATATTTTTCTTAGCTAATATCATTCTATTTTATCTCCTATTTCAGGCGTTAATTTCGACACCAAGCCATCGCAAACACCGAGTGGATGATGGCTCAAAGCAGTGCTGGATTTACACATTTGCCGCCCCAAAGCTTTTAAAGTTGTGCCGCCCCTACTGACTTCTAAAACTAGATTCACTGTTAACAATAAAGTTAATTCCAATCTTCTCAAAAGTAATCAATCAAATCACGTTCTCATAGAAGAAGACCGCGGTCTCCCATCCTTCATCACTAGCCAGCATTGCCACTATCAATGCTAGCGGTGACATGGTTCGTCCGATCTGCCCGACCAGGAATCGACGCTCGGACTCCCACGCAGGACAGTCCTATAGCGTGTGTTGGGTGGAGTCCCGGTCGGACCCGCAGTGGTGGCATTGTGCCGTAACCTCACGTCCGATTCTATTCAGATACTCATGGAAACAACCATGTCCGGTGAGTATCTGAGTTGGTGACACAGTCCGTCCTTTCTTTCCAAGCTTCGAAGCTTGGCAGAACGGCTCCAACAGCGCGTTGGCTGGCACTGCCCTGTGTTTCGAGCCGTGTCCTCTAAGCCCATAGGGCTTGTGTGTGCGTTCTGCCACAGCATTTCAGGCTCATGATCCGGCGCTGTCCTTTGCCATTCCGACCGACAGAACGAATTTGGTCGTAAACCACCGTATCCATGTCGGCCACAATGTCGAAGGGTGGAGGTCGCGCCAGGATCGTCGCTACCTCATACGAGTACGGTAGCCCCGTACGATCTGAATCGCCATCAGCCGCTTCAGACTTCTAAGTTGAGCCTTAAAGCGGGAGGAACCTGCCAGGACCTTAGGCCAGACGGGTGCTACATAGAGGACCATCGTTTGCACGATGCCCATGTAGAGGCAGCGAAATTCTTCCCTTGGTCCCCCGAGATTAGGCAGCAGACGATGTAACGCCTCTGCTACCTCTCGAACCACACGAAATACTCTTCGAAGCTCCACCGACTGTCCAGAATGAGGCAAGGTACTTCATGTACTGGCCCATCCAGACTTCAGTGTCACCCACTCGGAGGCGCGAGCTGTGTGGTTATTAGCGCTTACGTAGGCCATGGAACCAAATCACCTCAGTTTTCTGATGCGCCACCCTAAGAACCCAGCTCACTATTCTTTTCCACAACACAAACCACTCCCTGCTCGGCGAGCAGAAGCACTTCGTCGAAGCGTGACCCTCTGGCCAGTATTAGGGTATCGTCCGCATAGCAGACGACACTTAGACCAGAGGGCAGACTGGTGTGAAGGACCGCATCGTATGCGAGATTCCATAATAATGGGCCCAATACAAAAAGCCCTGAGAAAGCCCGCAACTATCAACAACATTCCCTTTGATTCCTTCAACAACATTCCCTTTGATTCCTTACCCCGTTCCGATCCACAAACTTCACCGTCCTATTGCGCAGATAGGCCTCTATGATCTAACCATGCACCTGTCAACGTCAATATATCCAAGAGTTGGCAGTACTTGGTCAGCGGCGGCGGTTGTGGAGGAGGTACGCGAGCACAACAACCTACAACCGACACGACCTAGACAGCTCCAGGTGCACAGTTACCAATGTCGAGTTATAGTCTTAAAAGTGCTAAATCAAAATATTGCACATTCAATAAACGTTATTAACTGATTTTCATTGAACTCAATTTAACAAAAAGTTAAAAATAAAAATAAATATTTCGGACATCTCACACACAACGCCATCTAGTCCCAAACTAAGCAGAATTTGTCGGTCATCTATAGGTCGGTCCGCCTCAAGGAGGTGTTATACGCTAGCATGTCGTCCGGACGCTTCCCTGAGAGTTGGAAGAGCAGAAAGCTGGTCAAACTCCAGAAGACAAGGACGGTCTGCCGATTCAGTCACGGCCTATAGGTCCATCGTTTTGCTGGACGAGTTGGGTAAGCTGTTTGAGAGGGTCTCTCTGCCCGCATCGTCCGGCACCTATGCGAGGTGGGCCCCGACTTGTTGGACACCCAATTCGAATTTTGGGAAGGGCGCTCGAAGGTCGATGCCATATTGCGCCTGAGAGCCGTGACCGAAGAGGCAGTAAGCAGTGGCGGTGTGCTGTGCCTATAGACATCGGCAATGCATTTGATAATCTGCCATTTAGCTGCAACAGGGAAACACTCCTCTATCACAGAGTGCCTAAGTACCTGAGGCGGCTAGTGGCAGACTATTTAGAAGAGCGTACCGGCATCTACGAGGGCCAAGATGGTGTTTTGAGATGTCTGGCTTAGTCGTGTTTCGCAGGGGTCAGTCCTCGGACCACTCCTTTGGAAGATGGGATACGACTGGGCCCTTCGAGGGCGTCTCCCCCCGGGCTGGATGTAATCTGTTACGACGTTGACACTCTCGATACAGCCAGGGGGGTGAACTTTCAGACTGGCCACACTGGCCACAACAGGAGTCTCCCTGGTCGTTGGGCGCATTGAGGCGTTTGGCTTACTGGTGGCTCTGGATAAGACGAAGGCCCTTCCATCGAGGTCGACTCGGTAATTGTACTGGTCCGGGCCCAGATGAATCACCTGGGCCTGACTTCCAACAGCTTGCTCCGAAGCTGGTCGACACTGCCTCCTCTGTGTTACTTTAAGTATGTTTGTAAAGCCTCCCGCAACACAGGATTTATACTCCTAATGCGAGTTTGGACTTTTAAAAAAATAAAAACAGTTTGTGTATCCGCAACCTTATTTTTTTTCTGTACTAATTTATTTTTTGGGCCATTATGCCGCCCTCCTTATTTTGCCGCCTACTTAATTCTGCCGCCCCAAGCTTCAGCTTTTTCAGCTTCTATGGTAAATCCGGCCCTGGCTCAAAGGAGTGTTCACAGTTAAAAAAACGGTCTGTACATTTGTACTTCAATATATTTAGTATATAGTTACCTTAATTCATCAACATCTCAGTTAAAAACGTCCACTGTTGGACATAGGCCTTCCCAAACTTCTCCATAATAAGGTATTGTGCTGTCCGCGCCCAGAAACAGTATTCGTTCAAGAAAATCCTATAGCTGCGTTGATCAAATTCAGATGTAATTAAAAAAATAACTAATTCAATTTAAAGTCTCGATTGTCAACACTTCGTGGAACTTATTAATATACATTCTTGAAATAAAACTCACTTGTACTTCTATTCTATTTAATAAACTTAAAAACGTTTACCTAACTGCTTTCACCAAATAGCATTATCAAAGGTGACTATTATACACATTTATAAACTAAGAACTGTGTGTCTAGTTTGATACACGGATTTCTTAGACATCTTCATGCTTAAAGTCTTGAACACTTTTCACGTTAAGTCTTAAACGTACAGCATAGCGTAGGCAGCAGAATATGATCAAGAAGTACAATAGGATGGCCGGAATTGTAACCAGGACGATCACGTACAATAAAATATCTGTTTAGGAAAAATAAACATACGTTAGATTTAAAAAGAAAACATAATCCTTCTTTACCAGTTAGTTAAAAACAGTTTAATGAGTATCACTCAATATTTATTCCATTCAACGCAAGTAAATAAATATACTTCTAATGATTAAAGACGAAGGTCTTTAATCATTACTAACTATAATTTCGGAAAAAAGTGGCTGTGACATACGGACGGACAGACAGACAGACTGACATGACGAATCTATAAGGGTTCCGCTTTTTGCCATTTGGCTACGGAACCCTAAAAACAAGAGTCATGACGTAACAGGTAATATTATTATGTGTATGATGTGTAGTAGCCATGACGGTTTTTGAAATAAGTTCATACTTACCAGTACGAATTGAGTCTGTAGTTGGTCGGTTGGGCATACTACCTGGTTGCACAGTACATAACGTACTCCGACTGTACGCGCTATCAAGTTTTGTGCTATGATCCGGCTCACAAAAACAGTGTCCTGTTGAAACAGATAGAAATGTTAGATTTATGATTTCGAGCCCGTTGTTAAACTTTTAGAGAGGGGGGGTACGTCGTTTTAGCAAAAATATAAATGCCCATTAAAGTTGAATAACTCGCAAACAGATACCTTAATCAAAAAATTGTCTTAACAGACTTCTCAATATTTATAAAAAACCTATCTAATGATACTCCATACGATAGGGTAGACGCAAGAAAAAAGACATCCCCACTTTACGTGCAGGGGAGATACCTCAAATAAAAATATTATTTCGTGGTTATAATTTAGCCCTTTTTCGATGTGATAAAAACACATATTCATGCAAAGTTTCATCTTTCTAGCACTAACCGTAGGGACGGTAAGTTGAGGATGAACGGATATTGCGAAACTATAAGGGTTCCGAGTAATGATCTACGGAACCCTGAAAAGCTCTTTTAATTGCATAGTACAGAAGGAATACCTTAAAAGGGAGTCATTATAGTATTATATACCTGTAGAGTTACAAACACCGAATCCTGAACATTTGGAAGTGCGTGTTGTTGAGTTATTTTTCGAGATTCCATCTACTGCTGGAGACCTGCATTTATGATTCTGGCAAATCTAGAAAACAGTAAAAACGTTTGATATGACATATAAAATAGATGTGACTCTGATTAACTGTTAAGTCGAACCATCGAATTCACAGGACACACTCACAAGCGTAGAAATATTTTATAGCAAAAAGTTTAAACGTAACAAGAACACAACTCATAATTTACAAATGTAGATAGATAAACTCTTTATAACACACCATGATAAGAAACATAGAATATGGAATGCAAATAAATAAAACAGATACAGTGTAATAACAAAAAAAAATGAACAAGTTAAAGTATATTAGCCATAGAACCGAATAAAATCGTTGAAGTATAACCGTCCAGTTTTGGTTCAGATATCTTGAAAACTGGTGTTCTTGAATCTCTTCTATCAGGCAAAGTGTGTGCTTTCCTTCGATACCGACGACACACTTTTGGGTTTTCGCACGAAACCAAACCAAGTTCATAAGTTGCGTAGTGTAGTAAATTTCAGTGTGTACCTGGCACAATGTAACAGAAGGGCCATAGGGAAGCTGGAGCGATGGCGAGTAGCACGTGGTAGCAATAAAAATATTTAGTTAACTTGGGGCTACAGCACACTAGCTACTTTTAGCATCGGCGATCGGCGATTTTGCGACTGCATCGATGCTGCATCGCGTTTTAGCGACTTTCTGCGTTCGAACGCGGTATCGAAAAAGCGCGTTTTAGCGACTGCTCAGATGCCTGGATCGCGTCGGCTGTTGTGATGTCTATAATTTTCCGATGCCAAATCGATGCTACCGGCATCTGATTGTGTGTGGAGAGTAGCGTGCAGCTGCTGTGTCGCGCTTCTAAAAAGCGACTAGATTGAGTCGGGTTTGGAGACCGGGTTTGGCGTTTTTAGTTTGTAGCGTTCGGTCGCCGTATTTAAGCTTCTAAAAAGCGAATAGTTGCCGATCGTCGATGCTAAAAGTAGCTAGTGTGCTATGGCTCTTATTAACTCGCGACAAGGAATATGTGTGTTCGCTATGTAAAATATAGAATCCTTGTTCAAATGTCGGGGTCACCAATTATAGCGAACTTTTAAATCGAAGAGAATAAACCACGGTGGACACAATGAAAGAGAGAATATATTTATTATTCAGGAACTCAGGCAGATTCAGTATTCTAATATTACTTATTTCTGAATGGCTATCGATACCGACTTATAAAATTATTAAATCATTTTTTTTTTTTATTGTTGTAATGGAATAGGCGTTTGTCTTCCATCTCACCTGATGGAAAGTGTAGATGAAGACGAAGATGGTACACGCCCATCCAAAAGAAACCTGTTCACTCTACTCTTAAAGGTTCCAGAGTTCAACTCATCAGGAAAAATAGACCCAGGCAGGTCGTTCCAAACTTTGGCGACTCTCACCAAAAACGAGCTGTCAAACCGTTTAGTTCGTCTTTTGGGTATGCCAACAACGTATGGATGAAACTTTTGCCTGCGCCTAGTACTCCGATAAAGGAATGGAGATGGCTCAATCAGTTCGAAAAGAGCTTTCGAGCACTCTCCAAAGTGTATCCTATAAAAAACCGATAAGCTGGCAACTCGACGACGATGCTCAAGGGTGTGTAGTCTGCTATTTGAGAGCTTTTCGTTATTAATTAATCTACGGGCTCTTCGGTCAACTGAGTCCAAAGCTTCCAGATGATATTTGGCTGCACCGTCCAAGAGGTAATCTATCGCTAAAATGATTACAATCACCTCATAATCTCAACGAGATAAAGACTGTCCGAATTCTGACGTGATCTATAACATACTTATATCCAAGTATAGCATATAATAGCTGGCCAGGCTTATCTATAGAAAAAAAATAATGTTTTTTTAGACATCTTACACATAACGCCATCTAGTCCCTACTAGAAAACTGATATAAATACATAAATACACTTTTTTTTGTAAATACATACATATTATACATAGAAAACAGTCAAACTCCGAAACAAATAATTGCGGATCACACAAACATTTGGTCCGACCCGGGAATTCAACCCGAGACCCCCCCCCCACAGTTGAATTCCATCAATTAAACTTTATTTTATTTTTATTTTCTTTATTTGGAACAAAAAACATTGACATGCTAAATTCTTAACTAAATAAAATAAACACTAAATAACGTAGGAATAACTGAATTGTTGCTCTAGCGCTTAGCGTATGCGGCTATCGATCAAGAGGTCTCGGTTTCGATACCCGGGACCCAATGTTTGTTTTATCTGCAAATCTTTGTTTCGAAGTTTGGATGTTTTCTATGTATAATATGTATGTATTAAAAATCGGCCAAGTGCGTGTCAGGCCACGCACAGGAAAGGGTTCCTCAGTCACGTGGATTTAAAATCGTATCCAATAGATAATTATTATAGTCCAAGATCCCAGAGCCGCCAGACCTACGTCATTAGTGCAAAGCAGAAATTTTCAGGATTATTAGTTCAATGTCTTGTTAAGATGTATGCGTACCCATTAGCTTGAAAGGGGGCCGGTTCTGAGGTAGCGCGAAGTACAGATGGATAAAAACCTTACTTACCTACGTTATAGGTGCAAAGCTAGTATTTACAATTTTTTTAAGAATATTATTTAAAATTAAAATTCATTACTGCCAGACACTTTCCGTGGGTCATTACTTCTGCCAGACGTCTTGAAAGTTGTGAAAAAATTAGGTAAACTACTTTATAGTAGCAAACCTAAATTTTATAACTATATTTTATAAAAAATTTATACATATTATCTAAGGTAGGAATTATTTTAAGACCCTTTGTATACGGCCAGACCAGTCCGAAGGGCCAATCATCCCCCCAGATACCTTTAAATATTTGTAGTAATTAGGAAGCTGAGGTATATCATCTTTGGTATTATTTCAAGTGTGGTGACGGATTAAGAATACAAAGTGTCACCACCCCTATTCATTCCATGGGTGTCGTAAGAGGCGACTAAAGGAACAAAATAAGCAGCTAAAATTTTATTATAGCACTTTGTCGGCGTAATAACAATACATATTCATGCAAAGTTTCATCTTTCTACCACTTACCGTTTGGACGGTAAGTCGAGGACGGACGGACGGACAGACGGACGGACGGACGGATGGACATGACGAATCTATAAGGGTTCCGAGTGATATTCTTCGGAACCCTAAAAAACATCCCCACTTTACGTGGAGGTACCCCAAATAAAAATATTTTTCATAATTTTAACGACTTTGTCGACGTAATTACAATACATATTCATGCAAATATTCATCTCTCTAGCACTTTCCGTTTGGACGGTAAGTCGAGGACGGACGGACGGACGGACAGACGGACATGACGAATCTATAAGAGTTCCGAGTGCTATACTTCGGAACTCTAAAAACTATAAATGTATTTGTATCAGTACCCATAGTACAAGCTCTGTTTAGTTTGGGACTAGATGGCGTTTTGTATCAGATATTTATATTTATTCAAAACTAATCAACTTCAATTAAATCACTCACTGACAGACGACAGCACTCGCCCGAGTCACAAGTAACATTCGGTCTGAGCATGCAAGTCTTGCTATTGCAGCATTCGTTACACTGGAGGTATGTGCCATCTACTGTCATCGCACTGCAATCGCACTGCTCACCCAGGTCTAGTACACCGTTGCCGCATAACGGATATTCTATTAAGGATCTCGGTTTATTTCTAGAAAAGAGATTTCAAACATCACAAAAACTAAATTGAGTTAATTTACATACACTTTAAACGTCAATGAGTTAATTTGGGATAGATTGAAATGACAAAATAAGACGATTTAGACAAACTTGGAAAGGCACCTAGTAAAAAAAAGCGGCCAAGTGCGAGTCGGACTCGCCCATGAAGGGTTCCGTATCAGCAAGTAACATCATATAAAAGTTCTTGTAGTTCGTTGTGACTTTCATCGATGTTTTTAAACTAGTGTATTGATTGGATGAAAGGTAAATTGCGTGTTACGATTTATGACGTATTAAAAAAAAACTACTCACTAGATCTCGTTCAAACCAATTTTCGTTGGTAGTTTGCATGGTAATGTACAACATATATTTTTTTTAGTTTTATCACTCTCTTAATTTAGAAGTTAGACGGGGGGGGACACACATTTTTCCACTTTGGAAGTGTCTCTCGTGCAAACTATTCAGTTTAGAAAAAAATGATGTTAGAAACCTCAACATCATTTTTGAACACCTATCCATAGACGTATAGGTTTGATGAAAAAAAAATTTTTGAGTTTCAGTTCCAAGTATGGGGACCCCTTTTTTCTATTTTTATTTAAAAATCTTAATGCGGTTCACAGAATACATCGACTGACCAAATTTCAACAGTATATCTCTTATAGTTTCGGAAATAATTGGCTGTGACATACGGACGGACAGACAGACAGACAGACTTGACGAATCTATAAGGGTTCCGTTTTTTGCCATTTGGCTACGGAACTCTAAAAAAGAAGAATATACAGAGAAAACTGTAGCACATTCGCGTTACGATAATCAAAACGAGTAATATTTACCTTAAACAATAACTAATTCCTGATGATAAAAATGTTTTTAATAATACTATACTACACGTCGACCAGCCCGTCGGTATTGTGTATGTTCTGTAAGCCCACATAATACACTGCTTCCCTCGACATTTACAATTTTCGTCATATTCTTGATCGTGATCCATTCCAAAGTTATGGCCCAGCTCATGAGCCATTGTCATGGCGAGCAAACCAATGCTCTTGGTATTGGTATTTATTATTCCGCCAGAGTAATCAAGATTACACATTGCTCCCCGTAGTGCTTTGCCAACTATACCACCATCGAAATGCTTGAGACTGTAAACATCCCAACAGTTGAATAATGTTTTATATGGAGCACCTTATCGCTAAATATGGAATATCAACACACACAAGTGAATAGTTCCCGTCTGTTCACTCTCCTCCCATCCCTGTTGAATGTTTTTGAACCTCTGCTAATTTCACTGTTTATGTAACAATTGGTGGTTTTATTGCTCATGGCTTTACACACAACCTTTATACGAGTTTATATAGTTATATTCAGAGAAAAGCCAGGAAGTTGCTTAGATGCTTAACACTTACTCATGTTTTTTGTTGTAAACGGGTGTTATTCGCGATAAAATCCTACATTACGGTTATACCTTCTGGGGTATAACTCGCTCGGATCGTCGGAAAGTAGACGGTATCGTAAATCTTTTTAAATGATTTGATCACTAATATGTCCCATTACAACAAAAAACATGAGTCTGTGTAAAAATCGCGAAGGCCTAAAACAGTTATCTCTTAACACTGTTTTTTCTCAGTATACCGTGCAATGTGTGCATTACCGTCTTTACCATAAGGGCACACGGGGCCAGTACCCAAGGACGACCATCGTCAGGGGGGCCTCCAACGAACCGACAGTTTGTTTCTCTCAGACATTTAGTCTCGAAAGATTTTGTTGGGCACAATTTTTTTTTACAAAAAAGTTATGGTTCAATACGAAATAATTACTTAGCTTGTATTATATATAACCTACAGGGTCAGGTATATTCACTGCGAAAAATATTTCTAAGAAGCTTGCTAAAAATAGATCAGCGACAATTAATGTTAGCGTATGTGTAGGCACCCTTAATAACAATTAAACCTACAAAGAATAAAAATAACAAAACCTAGTCCAGGACAGTTCGTCACCGCGGGGGTTGTAGAGGATCACCCTCCAAACATAATATAGAAAGGAAGAACTACTACATCTCTACATTAAATGTCAGATTAGGATCCACGAGACATGAAAATAAAGAAAGTTATACCGTTTAAAAAATGAAGTGAAGATATCGTGGAAGCTACAGGCCACCTGTGGTCAAGACTGTCAACAAATAGAGCCACTTGGCAATGTTTGGAGGAGGCTTATACCGCAAAAGGCGGTTCTTACATCATTACACTTAGATAAAAATAAATATACAAACCACAAATAAAAAATAGAAAACAAATTGTAATGTTAAGATATAATATTATAAGCACAAAATGTTGTAAGTGCTATTAAATAATGTGAAGGCACAGGCATAAGCACTTTGTTCCGCACGCGATACTTTGTTGTAAATTTTGTCAATCAATATTCTCGGAACATAGGTAAGCTAAATCTTATTGCATCCTTGCATTGAATAAATAAATAATTCAACCAGCATTGGCAGAACATTTTTTCTTGTCTTACCGAGTTCAGAATGTTAGCAATAGTCTGCATTTGCTTGTGGACCAAACATATATTTCCACTGTTGGCTTCGAAGTAGCTTTTGTCGACAACTAGCACAAGTTCCACGTAGAACGGACCCTCATCTGGTCTGTGTTGTCGGAAGAATTCAGGCTGACCTACCCAGTAGTACTGCAGAAATAAGAAAAAATCAAATCAAGTATCCTAGTTTTTTTTCTAGGGTGTATCTGCACCAGAAGAACAGTTCAGTAGTAGTAGAAAGTAACAGTTTAAAGTTACCTTTAAAGGTTTAATGAATTTTCAAAGACCCAGACTTACAAGCAATTTCGAGTCCCGGATAGGTATACAACCACGATCTAATGAACAATCACGTGTACTCAACAATCTATCTGTATAAGTAATCCCTTCCGCACAAACAGGTTCAGGACCATGGTAGGGAAGCCTTTCTTTACAGAATTACCAAAAACTGTATCCCAAGGAGGGAAATCCTAAGGAAGAAAAGATGTTCGTAACTAACATTATATGTTGGTTATGAACATCTTTTCTATATATTTAAGCCTGTGATGGTGACTCTACTTTGCCTGATGGAAAGCACGAGGAGAATCCAAGAGTAGTGGTCACCATCCCCATTGTGAATTCAGACAATACAGCATGACGACTATGACCGCCCATTGAGATGCATCTGCATCATTGGGCCTCAGGTCTATCAGTCACCAATGAAACACAATAGCAAGAATGCTGTCATTTGTCTTCTGTGTGAGTACCGCCCCGGTTGAGCCAACCCATTCGTGCTCAAATCAGCGTGGCTCTACTACTTTGAAATAATACTTTTCCTTTAAAATTTATCTCCCAACTTCCCCAACTAATTTTCTAATTGAAATTCAAATTAATGTCGACAAAATGGGGGCTCCAATTTATTTAATAACAGTCGTGGGCCTATTTACCCGAAGCTGCTTAATTCTGATCGAAGACATTTATAAAGAGAAGAATTAAATTCTTTAAGTTATGGGCGTATGTAAAATACTCCTTATGACAAAAGCAATACCGTCGAAATTACAAAGAAAAAAAATTTACACTTGATGATCTGGCTGTTCTTGTTCTCACTGTTCGGTCGTACCCACCATGGTGCGACTCTATTAGGTTTAAGTGATCGTATAAGTAGTGTCCACCATCAAATACATTTTCTGAAACGATAATAAGTTTATGTATAACATGTATAGCATATATTAAGTCGGCAATGAACCTAAATGTACAACTTATTAGTACATAATTACTAAATCAACAATCCTATCGAATTTTGCAAAATCTAATTATGCAGAATGCTCTTGAAAAAATTACAGACAAGTTTAATGAAATTCTGTATCTACTGGAAAAAACTATCTACAATACTTGCTGTGAATGTGATCTAATTGAAAGAAGTAATTTGTGCTACTTAAATTTTTTTTGTACATACTGGAACTATTGAAATTTAACAACTTTTACCTTGTGCAGGCTCGATGTATCTTATTCTCTCACCGTCGTAAAGGAGGCCTTGGATTCCATGACAGGTGGACACTGCCGCCCAAGATTCAGACTTGCCGCGCACTGACCCACTGTAGTGACACGACTCTATTTCCTGTATTGAACTTGTTTTTATTTATTGACTTTGTACATAAGTTGCTCGTATATCATATGAATGTATGGAATAATGTATAAGGAACATTCTCTCAGTTAAACTTAGAATGTTACTTCAAAAATATGAAGTGTAGGTATGAATGGGTTTTGTGTTTCCGATTTTTCAGGTGCCAACATTTCGAGTTCCAAGGGTTAATAAGAAGTATATTATGATCGTGAATAGAAGAGATAATCTTTACTTGATTGTGATTCAGCCATTTTGGCCGTTGTTGTCAAATTAATTTTGATAGATTTGAAGAAGTAGTGATTCATGAAATTTTGAAATTATATGCAACGCGCAAAATCGATCAGAGTGGTGTGCAATCGGTGAGGCCTATGTCCAGCAAATTTGTATATACGGCAACAGAATCGTCCAGTAAACCTAACCACTTTGAGCTGCTTGCTTAAACTCGAAATGCCCGTTAAAGTCATAGATTTCTGGATCCTGAAGTCTGAATCTGAAAACAACCTACTAACCACTCGTAAAAACAATTTATGTGCAGAAGTTTCCAAAATTTTCTCAATACCTTTTGTAGGCAGTGGACTGCATAAGGAGGTTGATGTGAAAGTAAGTAGTTTCACTTACCTCCTTGCGAGGCCTGTATCGCACAGTTGTGCCGTTCTCCTGATAGCTGAGGACATGATTATCGGTCACTAAATCCAAATTCAGTGTAAGATCAACTAAGTATTCCTCGTCATCTATAAGAACCTTCAATATTACCGCTAAATGATGTGCCCCAGTCTGAAATATAAGTAGCCATTAATTTTCTTGATACGCTTTTTAATTTTATATATTGCGCATTCTAGCGTGTAGGAAAAGTAAAATATTCGTTGCCACAATGAAAGCACTGAAAGCTAAATCACAATATTGCCAGTTTTGCTTCTAAATTTTAAAGGAATCTAAGCTTTAGATATCGCCTTAAAGATTGCTGAAAACGAAAATTTCACTGAGGGTAACCTTACTCTTTCCTAAAATTAGGGGACGTAAGTAAAACGGCGTTAATTAAACTGTGGTGACTTCCACATACAGTGCAAGCGAAAACATCTACCGAAGAAACATTGAACCACGGAGTATCTAATCCTGAATCGCGATATAGAAATTCTCCCGCCTATTAGCATATAGTAAACGTCCAACATCAACCATTGTGCAGCGGCCCGCCAGGCATGTTCACCTCGCCACGACACCCGTTTCTCCACAAAACCGTAGGTCAAATATTCCATGAATTTCCGTGAAAGAAAGATCTGTATCCGTATTTTATTTATTTTATTCTGGCATTGTAAATTGTAGTCACTCGGCTTTGTGACGTTGCAGCTCGAAATTCTGATCTGAATGAAAGCCGAATTTCCCCGGCTCCTAGTATCCGAGACCACGAGCGGTTTTTATTCGATTCATGTACGATATACCCACCCATATGGTATGCGATAAAATTTCAAAAAAATTGTAAAAAAAAAGACTAGACCATTAAATTATAATATTAATCTAATAGTCTACGTCACTCCTTATGTCATCAGCTTTCTGTCAGTAAAACAGACAGACGGACAGACAGACAGACAATTTCTTTAATAATTGCTTTTTTGTTGTGAATATCGGATATACTTTCATATCCATTTAGTAAAAAACTGTTTATATGATATTACAGACAGACACTCCAATTTTATTTATTTGTATTTGTATAAGTGCCCTAACGTATCGCGTATGTTCGTTTATACATCCCTACTAATATTATAAATGCGAAAGTAACTCTGTCTGTCTGTCTGTTACGCTTTCACGCCTAAACCACTGAACCGATTTTAATGAAATTTGGTATGAAGATAGAACTGAACTTGGGAAAGGACATAGGCTACTTTTTACCGCGATAACCGACATACACGCGGGCGGAGCCGCGGGCGAAAGCTAGTTATATATATACACCTTAAATTGTCGTTCATCAACAAGCCATTTAACTACTAGTCTAATTTAAATAAAATCTTTCAGTGCTAGATAGCCCATTTAACGAGGAAGCCTATAAGCTATATATCATTACGGTAAACGGTTATTCTCGCAAAAAAAATCAGCCAAGTGCGTGTCAGACCACGCACAGAAAGGATTCCTCAGTCACCCATAATGGATTTAAAATCGTATCCAATAGATAATTGTTATGTTTATTTATTATTTCGTTACTTTTGTACAAAGCTTTCCAAGTAAGCTTATTTCAGAAATTAGGCCTCTAAAACTTCTGAACTACCAAAGCTATCTAAGCCGTTATAGTTTTCCTTTAAAGTTCTATAACTCGCAAACGGATACCTTAATAAAGAAATCGTCTTAGTAACCTCTCAATGTTTTTAAAAGACCTATCTAATGATCCTCCGCACGATCTATAAGGGTTCCGTCATGTCAGAACATCAGAACGTAGTCATGAACTACGGAACCCTAAAAAGAAATCAAAAAAAAAAACGCAAATCTAACCTCGTCTCTGGTAGTGGGGATCTCTCGTTTAGTTACTGCATGTAGCAAGACAGGTTGGACTACAGTGTGTCTTGTGAACTCTGAAGCAAGTGGATCTGAAATGTAAATGAATGATAAAAAATAATAGTTTCAAAAAACTAAACAAACACACTTTCAAAATAAAAAGTAGCAAATAATTTAAATGTAAAATGATATTGAAATATTTTCAGAAAGCAGTCCACGCTTTGTTACGTTAAAAGTATTTTCTACTTTTTGGTTTAAAAGCGTGTTTGTTTAGTTTTTAAAACTATTTTTTTTTAGACAAAAAAGACTAAGTAATTAGTTTAAACATTTTTTTACGTTTTTTTTTTAAAATTAGTCTATTGTCATCGGTCCTCGATAAATCAACAAAGAATAAACGAAATCTGGTCCTTTAAATCTGGTTCCTTCTTTAAAGTAGGTCAAATTCGCACCCAAAGGAGTCGGTTAGAAACATACTTAGCGTAAAGCTAATAAAAAGCGTGTAAAAACGAGTTACATTAGATAGAATATACATCGTGTATCGCCATGGACTTTAAACATAGAAGAAACGGACGCAAAGAACACCTATTTTTCTTTTTTTTATTGACGGGTGGGAAATTCCCTTCGGATCTCTGGCTCCTCGGGGACTGAGAAGCCAGGAGTATGTGGTGATTCCACTAGAAAAACACCCCGACGGCCGGTCTCAGGTGCCCTGCTCTGAGGAGGACCCGGGCCATGTTATTTCAGGTCCTCCTCAGAGGAAGCCACAGATGTTTCTTCCTGCCTATTAGCCAATCATTATATATTTTTTGAGGCCTGATCACATTTAGTGATCCTACCTACACATTTAGTATTCCTACCATCCTACCTCCCGCCACAGCAATTTAGGTTGCTGGCCGAGGTCGCCTCTCTCTGACAGCTTGCAGCCCCGTCGACGGTTCTTATCATCGGCGTTCTCTACGCTCGGGATTGGCCCGAGCCCGTTACGCAAAGAACACTTAACTTTAAATTACTTTTTTTATATATTTAAGCCTACCGAAGTGACTCTACTCTACCTGATGGAAAGCATGAGTAGAATCCAAGAGTAAAGGTCATCATCCTCAATGTGAGTGCAGACAAAGCATGAAAGCATGGTGACCCACAAGACGGCGGTATAGTGAGATGTATCTACATCATTCGGCCTCCTGTGTCACACTCACAACGAAATACGACACCACGAATGCTGTCATTTTAGGTTAGTCTACTGTGTGAGGGTAGTTCTAGCTGCCCCGTCTTAGCCGCCCCATTCGTGCTAAAATCAGCATGACTGACTACTTCTTAGAAACTTTTGATTCTAAATTAAAGGTTTAGCATGTCTTAATTACACATTTCACATATAGCCACCTGATCCCAAATCAGGTACAACCTGCCTTTCGTTACCAGTCTGCTAAAAATTATATTCATATTGGAAATATGTACATGTTACATACGATTTTTTGGCCTGGCTCCGCCTGGAGTTATCCCGGTAGTGTATCCTAACCTCAAATATTAAAGTAGGTATCTACACGCCAAATTTCATTTCAATTGCAATCGGTGCAGCAGATTAACCGTGATACCGTATCAGACAGACATAGTTTCGAAGTTATGATAATAAGAATGGATAATTATTCGGGATTGTAAAACAAATTTCATCATACAATTATTTGTTCTGGGTTTCATCCAGTCGACCACTGGCCCGAATTTAGGGTGTTTAATCACTAGAGGTTTTTTTAAATTTAAACTTTCAATTACTTACTTCGTTTTTGAGATTCCCATAAACTTATCGTTAGAAACAGCGTCAATATCAAAGAACTTAAAGTTATATATATGCACTTTTTCATCTTTCTAGTTCATTGATATCAAATTATATAAAACAGGAAAATTAATTTTTCAGCGAATGTAGACCAGATGTCAGTTTTTTTACACTTTATTATAAAATAGATTTTTTAAATCCACTGTTCTCTTGTTTTTACTGATCAAAGGTACAATACGTATGTGAATACAATACTACTACAATAATACATTATTCGTGATCCTTGATGTCCTGGAAGGGTGGGGGTAGACACAGAACTGAACCGATTATATTTTTATGATTAAACAAGGCACATGTTACACAGTCACTCCCATGCATAGTAAATAATATATACTACTAGAATTAGTATGAAAACAATACGGGTAATTCCGCTCATGTTCACCAATTTTTAGGATAAATTTTCCCGTTGTTTTGTACATATTTGATTATATTTTATGATAAAGGCAGGATAAAACGTACGTACGATAAGTTAGGATTTCGTTAAAATTGTTCACGAGCGACCACCTGTTTATTCTATGGAAATTAAAACCTGTGTGTGTACGCGTAATCCTTCTTTAATAGCCATACGATTGTTCTTGATTTATTTTTTGAGCTGCTTGTCGATAGATGTAGGTGCCTAGTGTAAAAAACTAATGTTTTGCGAAAGTGGTTTTATGTTATGATCTTGGGAAAAGTTTAGTTCGCTTATTCGGATTAGGCAGTGGTAGACCTGCATGTGTTTTTAAAGTTGAGCGTAGTATAAAGAGTTGACGTACCGTTAGGACTTTGCATTCAAGGTACAATTGTGCAGTTGGAAATCTGTAAGGCTTTTTTTACATTACCTGGAGTATAGCTCTTTGCGCTCTCTCTTCTCTCAACAAGGTGGTCTTAGTTACACCAACCCACGCCGTTATGCAATATCCCAAAATTAATTGACATAGTGCCTATTAAACAATTTTAAGTGTGTCAGGTTTGGCGGATTTTCTGAGGGACTTGAAGATGTGTCTAAGGCGTGTAGTTCTTGTAGTGACGGCGTCTATTTGATTGTTCCGCGTTAGGCCGGTGTCAATTTGTACCCCAAGTTATTTTATATTATTAGCCCTATCAAGTGCATGGCAGTTACAAGACCCTGTGGAATCTGAGCATGAATGATGATCGAGAAATCATGTGATGGCGTGGTGTTTAGCCGTATTGCAAATGGTATGTAGGTGGTCTTGTTTAGGTTGAGTGTATACCCAGTGTGTATACACATAATCCCAGAGAGTACTTTTTCTGTTCTTGTCTTAACTATATCGTTCGTATATTTTATGTTCTTCGGTTATTTTCACAATTTGCGCGTCTTGATCTTTTTTCTAATTGGCAAACGAGTCATTAATTTCTTGTATATTCAACGCCGAATTATTTCCGAATTGTTCCGAATGCGGTCTTTTGTTGATGATATTATTGTCAACTTGCAACGAAGGTATGGCATGTTAGTATAATCTTTGTGTCCATTATCTTTCTTCTTCAGTAAAAGTTGTTTAATCCAGTGCCCTGAAAATCTTACTTTATACAGCGTCAGTGCATTTTTTGTCGCAGTTGGGTTTTAGGTTTTGCTTTTTTTTTAGATGAGAACTTTAACGCTGGTATGTAGGTATGCGATGATATTTTATTATACAGGGTCGGGAGATGGATATTAACAACGAGCTATTTAGATAATTTCGGTTTCTTTTATTATATAAACTGGGCAATTAAAATCTCCTAAGCTGGCAACTTTTTGCATTACGAGGTATTCCTAAATTGTGTAATACGTCGTTTCTATGTTACTCTGTCAGGCTAGCAATCATTTTTTTATGTTTTACGGGTAATCCCCTGATTGTATACTGTCACATGTACCATGGGCTGTTCATGACCTACATGCCAACTTGCCAGCGCAACTACATATTATGATAGAAAAATACCAATGAAATTCGGATGAAGTTCATTTGAAACATCGTTGCAATAAAAGAAAAGTTACACGATTTAAAGAGGCGGTATTTGGAAATTTATAATCATATACAAGACTTACCTGCAATTGTGATTAACAGGTTACCACTGTCGGTCTTCAGTTAATATCAAAAACTATAATTAAATACGAATGTTACTTGTAAGACAGATGTATACAGAAAATAACGTCTTTCCATTGATCAAATGCAGATTTGGAAAACTGACAACATTTGTTTCAGTCTAACACCTTTCATTAGTGATTTCTTGAATATCTATCAATATTAAAGCTGACTGCTGTTAGTTAGCTAAAGAACGTTCCAGAATCTTGTGCAACTGAATACTCGAGTCCATTGTTACTGTCATTTATTGGCAGGAACTACGTCCAGGGCCAATATGTATGACATTACCACATCCATTTTGTGAGAACTGAAAAGAAATTTTATCAACAATCTGGGCTCGGGTCTTCTCTCAGGAAAAGGCAAGACTTCTCTCGCGTTGTAGACAGGCAAGACACGTCGAGGCTACGTAATCTTGCCGTTGAATGCTTTTAAGCAGCCGGACGGCCTCTAACTAAGCTTCACGACTGCTATCTTATGATAACAACCGGGACCGACCTCTTAACGTGACCTCCGAGAACCGTCATAACATATCATGCGAAAACTACTCAACCGATCATCTTGAAGCTTTGTACACATATTCATACGAGAAATAGAAAAATTGTTCGTGTTGGTATATCACAATAACACATAGTCTACTTTTTACTGCAGGAATTGAGACACACGCGGGCGGAGCCGCCGGAGCCGTTAATACTGTATAAATGTAATAAATGAACTGAATAAATATTACAAATGCAAAATCGAAGGTAAAAAGATTTTAATGGTCTATTTTTTTTGTAGGGCAGAAGGAGAGAATCAAGGAAGTAAATAAAATAAATCTCCCAAACTAGTTTACTTCCGCTCATTCTATGACCTGGAAGAAGCGGATAAGCAGATGGATCCCAAGATGTGTGTTCCACCTCCCGTGAACATCTACTGCTATTTGCTGCACGTAATTTGCGTTGCAGCTATGTGAATGTTCCTCATCTCTTAAATCATTTACTATAAACCATATAAGCCATAACTGATGATTGTCACCTCACACTGTGACCACAAGTAAGATGGATAGATGAGATAAACAAGATGCGGCATCATAAGGCCTCCGGTCTCACACTCACTAAAGAAACTGATGCTGTCAATATTAGGTTGATCTTCTGTGTGAGGGTAGTACTGCCCCGGCCAAGCCGGCCCATTCGTGCTGAAATCAGCATGGCTCAACTAACTATCTATAAAAACAAATAATAATGTCTGTTTTTAATATTGAACGAACAGTTTCTTATAAAACACATGTATGAAAGTAATTACGTCAAAAACGCTATTTAAAAAAAAGTCTATCTGTCTGTCTGTTTGTTCTCTGGAACCGTTGCACTGATTTTGACTAGCAAAAGCTGATGAACTAAGAATCAACTTAGGCTAACTTTATAAAAGTAATTAGTTAATGTTTCAAATATATCTTGCACACCGTTGTGTTCATCTAGTCCCAAACTAAGCCGAACTTGTATTATGGTTTCTAGACAACTCATATAAATACATATACATATTTTTTTTTAGTAATCCATCCATATTATACATAAAAAACACCACATTTGGTCACACAAACATTTGGACGGACCCGGGAATCGAACCCGAGACCTTAAGCACAGCAGTCGCATACGTTACCAGAGGCGAAACCGAAGCTGTCATCCACTCGGTTATTTTGAAGTACAATGTATTAGTTTATAACGTAGCGAACACAATGATTAAGGGACCGATACTGTTTGTGTATAGCACTGTACTGTTAGAACAGGAAGTTTTGATTGTTATATTATTTTAGTTCTTGAAATATCAAGTCATCGAATTCGGTATTCTACTGTAATATTTACTAGCCTTTTAACGCTGCTTCGCTCGCGTGTATCGCACTGATAGTTCAAATTTAGTCTAAAATAATACATAATCTTCTTTTATATAAAATTCTCGTGTCGCGGTGTTTGTAGTTAAACTCCTCCGACACGGCTTGACCGATTCGCATGAAATTTTGTGTGAATATTCGGTAGGTCTGAGAATCGGACAACATCTATTTTTCATACCCCTAGTATGCGAGCAGAGCCGCGGGCACAGCTAATAATAATATGTAATAACTAACTGATCGCTTTTGTTAATGTGCACCGCGGGGTGAATCTAGTATAAAATAAAAGCAGTTTAAGTTATTCCTAATATTATATCAGCTGTTTGCCAATGATGCCAATGAAAAGCCCGTCAAAATCGATTCACCCGTTCCAAAGATTAACCGGAACCATCAGACGACGAACCAAAGACTGTGTTGAACTGCCTTGTTGGTCTAGTGGTTAGCATATGCGACTGCTGATCAAGAGGTCTTGGGTTCGATTCCCGGGTCGGACCAAATATTTGTGAGATCCACAAATATTTGTTTCGGAGTCTGGTTGTTTCCTATGTATAATATGTATGGATTTACAAAAGAAAATGTATGTTTATGTATTTATATCAGTTGTCTAGTACCCAAAACACAAGCTCGATGACGCTCTGTGTAAGATGTCCGAAAAAAAATCTCTGGAATGGACGGACCGATTTTACGAAACTTTAACTTTGGGATCCCATCATCATATCCCGACATGGTTATAGTTATAGCAATAGTAAATATTTTACGAAACTTTAACTTTGGGATCCCATCATCATATCCCGACATGGTTATAGTTATAGCAATAGTAAATATTTTACGAAACTTTAACTTTGGGATCCCATCATCATATCCCGACATGGTTATAGTTATAGCAATAGTAAATATTTTACGAAACTTTAACTTTGGGATCCCATCATCATATCCCGACATGGTTAAAGTTATAGCAATAGTAAATATTTTACGAAACTTTAACTTTGGGATCCCATCATCATATCCCGACATGGTTATAGTTATAGCAATAGTAAATATTTTACGAAACTTTAACTTTGGGATCCCATGATCATATCCCGACATGGTTATAGTTATAGCAATAGTAAATATTTTACGAAACTTTAACTTTGGGATCCCATCATCATATCCCGACATGGTTATAGTTATAGCAATAGTAAATATTTTACGAAACTTTAACTTTGGGATCCCATCATCATATCCCGACATGGTTATAGTTATAGCAATAGTAAATATTTTACGAAACTTTAACTTTGGGATCCCATCATCATATCCCGACATGGTTATAGTTAAAGCAATAGTAAATATTTCGTACATCTGACACACAACATCATCTAGTCCCAAACCAAGCAGAGCTTGTATTATGTGTACCAGACAACTGATATAAATACATAAACACACTATTTTTGTAAATACATACATATACACAGAAAACACCCAAACTCTGAAACAAATAGTTACATTACATTTAAACATTTGGTCCAACCCAGGAATCGAACCCGACACTTGGATAGGACCAATACAAAAACATACATACGTTTATAAAATCACGGTTGTTTCCCCGAAGGGGCTTGCAGAGGCAGTTTAAATACCCAGTTTCCGCCGGTTTTTTTTTGGTCCCACGTAATAGGTGGCGAGTCTATTGACGTTTACCGAGATGTTTTATTTGCTATAACCTCGTCCGTCGAAGTCGATATAACAGGTGCACCACTAAAAGGTGAAGTAGGCTTATGGCCCTAAATTGTTGGTGGGAACCCTACAGATTCATAATTGACAGAATATCATTGAACATACATAAACCAACGATTCTGAGGAATTGAGAACCTTCTTTTTTGAAGTCGGTTGAAAATATTTTGAAATAAAGTAGGTAACTGGTTATCCTATTCCTATTAATGTGGCACTGTTATAAAAACTTAATCTATCTACTCTGTATAATGTTTATTTAATTAGTATTTCTTGATAACAGCTATGACATTTCTAATCTGTTTGTAATGCAACTATGAATGAACGAGTATGTAGTAAATTTTAAGGCATTTATCTATGGACGGGGTTTCCCAAATACACAATGTTTTGTAAACTTCGATCAACATGTTGATCGAAGTTTGTAAACCTAATTAGTGTATTCTGATAATAATAGCTGTTACATTTCTAATCGTTTTCTAATGGCTCTACGAAGCATTAATAAGGAGTTCGTCTATGGACGGGGATTCCCAAATCTGTGATTAACTGATTACAGAGACATTATTGCTTTGTGGACCTAATTATTTCAGTATTGCAATAATTAAAATTATTTCCAATAACTTATGGTAGCTTTTGTGGATTGTTTGCAACTGTTATTGTGGTAAATTTATACGTATTTCTTGGTGAGCTATATATTTCAACATATACTATTTATGCACATATTAATATGACTTCGTTTCTTAAAAAAAAGAAGATCCGCAGTGAAAAAAGTCGTAATTTTTGGTTTAGACTGGTATCATTTTACTTGTTAATAAATTCGAGTGCAACGAAACTGATTAGTTATTCTTCCTTCGGTTGTGATTGTGAGTACTTGTGAGTTGTCGTGTTAAGAGCAAAATACTCCGTCAATCACTGCGGCCACAATCAAGTTGTTGAAATATCAAATCGTAAGTACACAGTATTTTTCTTTTTAACCGACTTAAAAAAAAAGGAGGAGGTTCTCAATTCGTAGGAATCTTTTTTTTTTTTTTTTTTTTTTTTATGTATGTTCAGCGATAATTTCGTCGTTTATGAACCGATTTTAAAAATTATTTTTGCATTGGAATGGGCGTAGCTTACAGGTGGTCCCATCGTCACCATATCGGTATCTGATGATGGGATCCCAAGGAAATCGAGGGAACTCCTCAAATATCATGGGCACAATGTCGCGATTTGGGTACTCGGAATAGTTTTTCATTGAAGTCGGTTCCTTTTTGTTAAAATTATAAGTATATTTCTCGTGTTACATTTTTGTTTACTATGAATTTCACGTTTATGAATAGCTAGTATTTTTTTAACCGACTTCAAAAAAAAGGAGGAGGTTCGCAGTTCGTCGGATTTTTTTTTTTTTTTTTATGTATGTTCAGCGATAATTTCGTCGTTTATGAACCGATTTCAAAAATTCTTTTTGCATTCGAATAGGCGTAGCTTACAGGTGGTCCCATAGTTACCATATCGGGATCTGATGATGGGATCCCAAGGAAATCGAGAGAACTCCTCAAATATCATAGGCACAATTGTCGCGATTTGGGTACTCGGAATAGTTTTTCATTAAAGTCGGTTCCTTTTTGTTAAAATTATTAAACATTGTGAATCCATTTCGAATATGATTATTTTTATCGTTAAAAAGTTTAGATAGGTACTTTACCTATATTTAGAATAGGTATCAATGCAAATAAATTGAAGGGTCATACATACATGTCATATCAAATAAACAGTTTTATATAATATGCATATGAAAGTACTTAGATGTTATTCGTTATTCACAAGAAAAAAGTATTTTTAAATATTTTTGTATGACTGTTTGTTCCGGATAATCTCTAGAACGGCTGAAACGATTTTGGACTTTCACTGGCAGAAAGCTTAGGCTATTTTTTTAGACTAGCTTCGCTGCGTGACGTTACTCGCGCTTTACAACAATAACTGCGGGTAACACTCGGCTAGTAGGTATAAATAGTCAAATAGCGACCCCACATAAGTGTTCAAGATTTTTTTAAATTGCGTCAACTTCAATCGAAGCTAGTTTTAAATATAATTTACTCCTTATATCATCAGGTACCGACCAGTGAAAGTCCCGTCAAAAGCCGTTCCAGAAATTATCCGAAATAATCAGGCAGACGGACAACAGACAAAATGTTTAAAATGGATTTGTTGAAGTAATTACTGTATTTCATATGCATTCAGTGAAAAGTATGGGTAAAATTGGAATTACGAACAAACAATTCAATTTTATTTACTTTTGTAATTTTATCCATCCAAACCAGTTGAACCCGTTGATTAGCCGGAAAAAACAGTCAATTTTATTTACTTTTGTAATTTTATCCATCCAAACCAGTTGAACCGGTTGATTAGCCGGAAAAAACAGTCAATTTTATTTACTTTTGTAATTTTATCCATCCAAACCAGTTGAACCCGTTGATTAGCCGGAAAAAACAGTCAATTTTATTTACTTTTGTAATTTTATCCATCCAAACCAGTTGAACCGGTTGATTAGCCGGAAAAAACAGTCAATTTTATTTACTTTTGTAATTTTATCCATCCAAACCAGTTGAACCGGTTGATTAGCCGGAACAGACAATATTTGTTTAGACTGCCTTCACCCCGCGGTGTTACATAAAGTTTGAGTGTTGCAATCATAGAACAACGCAGGACTACGGACCGAAGCGGAGTAGTCATTGTTTACGATAAAAGACAGTCATATTTTGCGGGAGGGAATCTTCACAAATATGTATACACTTTAGACTCACAAACAAAAACAATCATCGACTATGTGTCGAGAATTGAACCTTGATCCTCGAAATCGCGGTGGGCAGGTCTCATTCGGCTGAATCGGAATTACATTGGCCACTACTTACCGCTATGACAGAACTACACGCGGGCGGAGCCGCGGGCAAAAGCTATTGTGTTAGAACTGTGAAATGCGGAGGTACATTTATTCTTAAGCTTCGACAGAGAGGAACGCCTTCGTGTAGCTCCTCCCTACCGTGTTGCTCATTGGTTGCAATATATCGACATGTAGGCGCATTTCAGTCTGTTTATTTATTTAAACCAACTACGGCGAATTCAAAAGGAAGTGTAATATAAGGTCTATGTGTGTTTTTTATTTTGTTTCTTTTTCTATATTTAGCACCAAAGTGACTCTTCCCTGCCTAATGGAAAGCATGAGCAGAATCCAGAATAATCGGAGCAGGTAGTAGAGCCACGCTGATCCTAATGACAGCGGACGCGACTTTCTGCGAAGACGTTATCTCGCAGAAGGAGGCGGCGGAGAAGGCCCGGGAGGACGACCTCCACTCGGACCAGACCCACCGCCGGCGAACCGGGTGGCGGAGGCGCGCACATCTGCGCCTCATGCCGCCTTGAGTGTGGCCGCGGGTGGACGGTCCGTGAGGGGCCGGCGTCCGCATGTGCCGGACGTCGCCTAAAGAGAAGGTCTACAGAGACGGAGCCCGCATCAGGAGCGGGCTGGCGCTGGGAGGGTCCTGAAAGAGATATTACCCTGGACTCCTCCTAAAACAGAAGTGCAAAGAGGGCACACCCTGTGGTTTAAGACGGTTCGAGTCCGACACACCGCCCTGGTGCATAGAAAACCCCGGCTGGGTGAAGGTCCGAGGGGATTTCCACAAGTAAAAAAAAAAAGTTATTAGTATATTTGAGGGCACTGACTTCTAAATAACGATTGAACTAGATGTTCATGACTACCAACAATAGTACGTATGAATATATTTATTTTCTAGATCACAATGCCGTACGAATTGCACCGTAGTGGTATCCTCACGGGTACTATCAACTGCTTCTGTCTGGCTTGCGATAGTTTTCTACAGAACAGAGAAGAAGCCCTCTGTCATGTCGAAACCTCTTCGCATTGTGAGTGTCTGAGCGCCGTGCCTTACTTAGAGAAGTTTAAGGATCAGTACATAAGAAAGGTAAGTCAACAATTAACCTCAGGAGAAGTTCAAGCAGGTTAATTTGTACCTAAGCATTTATCTTAAGCTGCCTCAATGGTGTAGTGGTTAGCGTATGCGACTGCTGATCAAAAGATCTCGGGTTCGAATCCTGGGTTGGGCAAGAAATTCTCAATAGCAGTCCAGAGTATGGAAAGTGGTGGTGTTTCACGTACGTGCCTGCGAGAGCACGTTAAGCCGTCGGTCCTGGTTATCATGGAGATCTATTCCAATCGTTGTTTATACAATACAAATAAATAAAATTGAAGTATCTGTTTGTAATATCAATTGAATAGTTTTTAACTAAATGCACATGAAAAAATAAACTTGTTTTAATATACTTAAAATGTATATTATTTACATAAAAATTAGCATTTTTTTAAAATTTTTGTGTCTGTCTTTTTGTTCCGGGTAAAATAATATTCTAAAACATTGGCCCTAGCTACTCCTTACATTGTGAACTATCTGACCCGTTCTTATCCCGTCCCGTCCCGTCACAATTGCTTCATCCTTTACAGAGATTATTTGGAACCAGACAGAGGGATACAAATAAAATTACAAATGTTTTTTTTTTCGCTTGGTGACGGATACTGAGTGTCACCACCCCTATTCATCCTAGGGGTGTCGTAAAAGGCGACTAAGGGATAGACTATGCAAGACAACATCAATGCAATGAGTAGGAAAACTTGAAACCAACCCTATACCAACCCGTCTGGCCAGCGTGGCATAGTAGGCCAAAACCTCCTTTCTAAGGAGAGGCCTATGTCCAGCAGTGGACTGTTAAAGGCTGTTGATGATGATACCGCATATACTACAATATCATTTAGTGAAAAACTCATAATTTGATATGACAAATACACACTTTAATATTATTTATTTATTAGATTCATGATGACGCCGCGACGTGCATAGAAGTCGATGTTACAATTAGAAAGGATTTTTTAAAAAGACTACTCCTACTTTAGGAATGTAAATCTTGTGTCACAGGGGACTTTACAAACATATATGAAACGGACACAAAGAACACACAGACTCAGAACAGCAAATTATTGATAACATAAAGCAATACTTTATCATCATCATCATCATCAACAGCCTTTAACAGTCCACTGCTGGACATAGGCCTCTCCTTTGAAAGGAGGTATTATTATATATATATATATATATATATATATATATATTGTTCTATGTGGGATTTGAACCCACAATACTTAGATCAGTAGAAAGCGGCGAAGCGGCCACTTGAACCACTAAACCAATTATTATTGTACAGTCATATTATTTCATTACAGTTCAATGCTGGATATTATTGTCAATTTTGCAATAAATTGATGAATAGCTCTACCCAAGTTAGCCTACACGAGGACGAAGACAGTCATAAAGAAAATAAAGCTATCTATGTACTAAAAGCTATGAATAGTGGAGTTTTTGGAATAAATGATATAGCTATTGAAGAACGCGCTTGGCATGGTCTCATGGACAATGTGTGCTATATTTGTGAGATTGAATTTGAAAACGAAGTTCTTCACAAATCGGATACTTCGCACACTCTTCGGCTTGTACAGAAACCAGTTAAATTGGGAGTGAATGACGCCATCTATCGACAAGTAAGTTTTTCTGTTACTTTTTATTTGACTTAGACTGCCTTGTTGAGCCAGAATTGAGGTTCAAGAGGTCTCGGGTTCGATTACCGGGTCGGACCAGATGTTTATATGCAAATATTTATTATAACAAAAGTTTTTTTTTTTTATATCAGCGGTTTAAAACCCATTGTACAATCTCCGCTTAGTTTGAGACTAGATGGTGTTGTGTGTCAGATTGAAGAAAAAATTGTCTAACAACCGTTTTCATGACCTATCCCGTCTATAAACTAGAGATGGGTTTTTAAAAAGATCTCTATAGGCACATCAACATTCTAAAAAATATATATTTACAAGGATGACATACACATCACACTTACCACATACCGTAAATTTTTGATCATCTCATGTCGATGTTCCTACTGGAGAAGCACTATGTATAATAAAAATCAATGATTGATTTTTTGGTATTCTCTGGACAGCCCGTAAAATATTTCGACTATCGGTAGGACAAACACGAGTGTTCCTACAAGTAATATTCACGATATGTAGGTACGTAAAGCCAGGGTGGCGTTTCCTCGACATTTTCCGTAATTTATGTCATATCCCTGTTTTCAGTAGCGGTATAATTAAATCGAAGCATTGTTTAATTTAAACTGTTATCTAGCTACTCGGCAGGCGCGTCCGTATTCTTAGATCGCTCGTCACCACGCGGAGGTCTTTGAAGAGTAAACTGCTATTCTAATTGATGAATAGAATATTACAACGCCATCGAAATAATACTAAATATTAACTTTGCTTATTTTTCGCTTTCAGATTAACTTCTCGACTGTTCAGTGTCTCACTTGTAATATCTTACTTGATTCAAATTCAATGAACAAGCATTTTGGTGACGTTGAACATCTATATCTTCATAAAAAAGGTAAAGTTGAAGAAAATAATGAAATTAAAGATGAAAAAGTAATGGATAAGAATTTGGCTAAAACAACTAAATTATCCAATGAAACTAATGATAAGGATAATAAAAAGAAAAACAGTTTTTGGATTGAACAACGTGATCAGTCTTTAATTATACAGCGTGCAGCTACATTCACGTCCAGTAATATTGACATAAATTACGAGACAGAAGTCAGTTTTTGTAGAAAATGTCAAGTATACATTAAATTTGTTTATAGCGACATTATTAATCATATTGAAGAACATTCCAATATTGAAACATCTACTTTACATGACGCACTGTACCCACCGAACTTTGATAGAACCAAATATTGCACTAAACCTGAACAAAATACAATGGATGTAGAACATATTAATAATGCCCAAGATGTAACTAATGAAGAAAATGAAAATTCCAAAGTGTTGCTACAACTTGAATATATAGTAGACGTTGCAAATGAAGATCAACTCCAGAAGAATAAACTTACACCTAAAGAACACTTTTCTTCAAACAAAGAAATCAATAATGAACGTGAATCTATTGAAGTACGTGACTTTGCGAAAGAGAATGATATTACTTACAATTTAAATGGCGGTAAAGCAACTTGTCGAATCTGTGAAGTGGATATAACATTTTCTTTAAAAGCTATGAAAGAACACGTAAAAGGTCTACCACATAATAGAAATTTAAAAGCAAAAAGGGCAAAAGTAAACAACTCTCGAAGAAAGCAGACAGTTGCTAAATATTTACGTTCTTTGAAAGCATTGGAATCAGTACCGTGTACTGGTTTTGTTATTAATGGCAATGTATTTATAACTCAAGCGAGCTTCTTATTATATCAACGTGAAAAAGACGACCTTCATATTAAATGCTTGTTGTGTGGAAATATTGAGAATCAATTTACATGCGAAACACATATCAAAAAATGTTCAGTCCCATCTGGAAAAAAATTGAAAGTTGTCATAACTGATCCTTCTGAATTTATTAGAGAGGTAAGCCATTTGCAGTAATTTTTTTCTATTTATTTGTACGTACGAGTATAAAGTTCAATTACCCTAAGCTATAACTGTGTATTCAGTGTATTTGTTTCATTTCATGGATACTAAACTGATATACTAATATCATATATTAAATCATATCGTGAAATACTAGTGATAGAAGCTTTAGGGTTTAGTATGTGAAGTCTAAATTAGTTTTTTTTTTTTTAATATGCAACATGAACAAATCATTATCAGCCTATATCAGTCCATTGATGCACATAGGCATCTCCAATTGCACGCTACTTGATTCGATCCTTGGCTTATTGATGAGCAATTGGAAACGGTGTAAACACTGTAAACAATATTTATATATTTCGGATCCCCACAAATGAGTACCTGGGTGACCTGGGGAGTATAATATTTATTGTTTAATAACGCCGTCTATTCTCTCAAGACAAGTAGCTGAAAAAGTGTTGGATTTGGAGTAGCAACCACCAACCAACTTAATGAAAGAGTAGTATAGATGGTGCGAGTAATGATAAATGCAAAAGATTTTTCTTTTGCATTTATCACTCGAACGAAGACTCGAAAACTCACATTTTCCCAAACATAAGACTAATTTAGATATATTTTTCACCCCCAAAAACTTACAAATATTTATTTTTACCGAAATCGTCAGGGCCGTTTTGACTGTGTGTACGTTGTATCAACATATTATTATTGTTTATTCACAGATCCGACCAGAGTCTTATCACTGCGGACACTGCGACCTAATTATTTTTGGTTGGAACGAGATGGAAAAGCATCTGGAGAGTAACGATCATGCCCGAAGAAAATACAATTCCCGAATTTGGCACGGTGTTGCACGTAGGACGCTACCACTGCATGCTCTTCTCTTATTGGATAATGATGAATAAAATCTATCTTACTGATTTTTGTTTAATGTCATTGGAGGTATAAAACAGAGGGAGTAATTTTGTTTTGTTCGTAAATATATTAAATTGAAACCTATACAGATTTGTAAACATTTTGAATAAATCATAATTTCAATGCTAAACGAAACTATTTTTCTTTGCTCTCTTCAGAAGACTACCTACGATTTTTGTATGCGCGTTAGTGTTTATGAGACAAATTAATTTGCTGAGATCATAGGAGGGTGGCCTTGTCACACAGAAGAACATCCTAATAATGACAGCATTCTTGCTGTCATATTTCATTGGTGAGTGTGAGACTGGAGGGGCAAACATTCTGCATCATGCAATGATTGGACTGCAATTTTTTTTAAATTGATGCCTTTATTTCATACATTAGTAGCTTTCACCCGCGGCTCCGACCGCTCCTTTATCAGTTATGTATTTTCTCAGGATCTAGACTATCTGGGTACAAAATTTTATTTAAATCTATGCTTTTTTTTAGTTTGTCGCGAACAGACAGACAGACAGACGCGGTGGTCTTTATTTTATAATATGTAGTGATATAATTAAGCCTGTTAAAATGACTCTTTTCTATTTGATAGAGGGCATGAGTAGAATCCAAGAGTTGCGTTCACCATCCTCGTTGTGAACGTTGACAATGCAGTATGGTGACCCTCACTATGGTGGCCTAGCGAGATTATTCTACTTCATTGGGCTTTCTTGCACTTCGAAAAGTCTACATATTGGTCGCTTAGTTGGTCTTCTATGCAAGGGTGGTACCGCTCCGGTCGAGCCCGCCCGTTCGTGCTGAATTTAACGTAATTAACGTGACTCTACTACCTTGATGTTTTTATTATTAACTAAACACGAAATATCATAATGAGATCACAATTCACACGTTACCATTGATTCTATTTTAGCATATTGCTATGTCTTTCATCGTCTATTTGTACTGTCTCTATTGCATTAAGTAGGTACACATTTCAAAAGTTCCCGTTTCTACGATACTAATGTTGCCATCACCCAACATTTTCCAACATTTTTGTGGTAGGTGATTAAACATGAAATAATACTTTACAATACAGGCAACAATTAACAAAAAAATATAATTATAAAAATATATAAACAATTATTCGTGTGTTATGTTCTAAAAAACAATTAATGTTGCATTTCAGTAACAAGTAATTAATATTTCAGTTCCAATTCTTTATTCTAGATCATTTTACTAAAGATGAAACATAGTCAAGAAGATACTAAAATGTTACATTTGAATGAGCAAAACAGGTTTTCAAAATAAAATAATTTGAAAAAAAAATACTCAAATATTTAATTTATAAATAATATTGAACTTCTTCATTTATTTCCATTGAAATGCTGATGGTAGTAAATGAATATATATATGGTAACACCGGATTATGAACGATTGAGGAAAATGAATGATCTGACTGAATGATCTAATCTGAAGGTCGAATTAAAGTGTGTTGTTTGATAAGTCTGTGTATAAAGTAAATAGATAAGTACAGTAGTACATTCCCAATTCGTCGAGGAAGTATCACGTACTATTTATTACCTAGTATAAAAAATATATTTTATTGTGGTAAGTATAAATGTTTCTATTAGCGTTGCTTGTAACAACGTAAACTATGTTATTGGAAATTAGTAACCTAAATCTAAATGATGCATAGGAATTATAGTTTGTAAATATAACCAATTGGGATATTGCTTCTGCTAACTCAGATTACAAAAGAAATTCAGATAGGACGTACATTAAAAATATTGTGACGCCTTTTTATATTTGAGTGTTAAAGGGGTTGTCCATTAATCACGTGAGGCTCGAAAGGGGGGGGGGGGAAGGGGTTCACAAAATGTCACGAAATATCTGGGGGAGGGGGGATGAAGTAATATTTCACGTGATTTTTTTTTTTGCACATGTTTGCATTTCTTTCATTATTTTTATGTCAGTCAACCTGCAACCTTTCTACTCTACCTTTGAACGTAGTTATTGTAATTTTTAATTTTCTATATTAAAGTTAGCTGATCCTTATACCTGTATTTTATTAATATTAAAAAAAATATAAGATTCTTTGTAGGTACTAAAAAATACACGTGATATAGGAAGGGGGGGGGGGGTAGTCTATAACCTCACCGTGTATCACCAAGGGGGAGGAGGGGATTAAAAATGGCAAAAAAAAGATCATGTCATATTAATGGACGGCCCCAAAGAGTTCATTCTGGTATTTAAGAAGTCATGGCGGTAAATAGTAACCTATGTGCTATTTTGACATGTAAGCTATATTAAAGTGAAGTTTCATCAAAATCCATTCGGTAGTTTTTGCGTGAAAGAGCAACAAACATACATAAATACATACGTTACTCACAAATTTTCACGTTTGTAATATTAGTAGGATTAGTAAGAACCTCCTCGAGTAAAGGACTCCTCCAAAAGAGCATTCGGTCCACTCCTCTCGGTTCTGAACGACCTGAATCCACTTCTAGTTATATCCACTTTTAATAAATCGATTAGGTAATACTTATGTTTGAAGAGCATTTCGGGCTGTTAATCCCCGGAGTACGAGGGCTACGACGCAATGCACCATTGCGGGTCCGACCTGGACTCTAAAACAAAGCACGCGCTGGAAGACTGCCCTGCGTGAGAGTCCGAGGGTCGAGTTCTGGTCGCTAAGACAGGCGATGGTGATCGCGGCAAAGATAACGAGTTACCCCGGATCTAGTCACACCGGGTTATACTTCTTGAAACTAGCCAATCAAACAAGAGGATAGAGGCGTAAGCGATTGCAGAACGAAAAACTTTGGAACTTGGCTAGGGGGGCTGAATTTGCGTCAATATGGTTGATTAAATTATTTTGTTGAAAAACAATATTAATCATCTAAACAACTTCTAACTTTGATATTGAGTTCTGGGGATTTGCCTGTTCTGAAAAGGACGCGAGTAATATATGTATTTTATAAATTAATGCTTTTTTTTATAATTTACGTAACATTAAAACGCATGCCGAGTAAAGCTAGTATATCTTTATTTCTATATATACACAATCATATATTAATTATTATTACCTTTTTGCTTCAAAAAGTATTTATAAACCAGGTTGAATGCTCTGAGAATTTTCCAAAATTTTACACGTCAGGCTGGCCCGGCCTCACGTAATTTATAGTATAGGTTTTTAGAATCGTGTTTTTTTTAATCAGGCCCTAACTATTTAACTTCCACACCTAGTTATGGGTACCACTTAGTTTTCATAGATCTTGCATCGTTAGCTTGCATTTGTTTTCAGTCAAACTAAACAATGACAGTACATATATTATATGTTCGTCAGGCAAGCCCGGCCCCACGGATTTTAGTCATGAGATTTCTATCAATCGAATGTGTATCGTAAACATATGTACTTACTTCGTTTCTAATTTACCTCTTTGGTAAAAAAGAGGCACTTCTTCACGTTCACGTAAACTTCTTCTTCTACAAAATATACGAGCATTGTTTCTACAGATGGAATATACTCCTTATATTAAGAAAATGTACATTTTTACTGTATTACCATCGGTGGCGCAGTGGTAGCGTATGCGATTGCTGTTCTTGAGATCTCGGGTTGGATTCCCTGATAAGTTACTCCTTATGTCGTCAGCTATTTGCTAAAAGCTGAAGACATACAAGAAGTAACTCGGGCTATTATTATTTAGCTTCGCTCCGCGGCGTTACTCGCGATTTACAACTATAACCGCGGGTAACACCGCGGTCTAGAGCTAGAGGAGCTAGTCTATAATAATATGTAACTAAAACAAATATTTACTATTCACGTTTTAATTCCAGACCATGCCGCACGAATTGCACCATAGCGCAGTAACCACGGGTGCTGTTAACTGTTTCTGTCTGGCTTGCGATATTTTTCTACAGAACAGGGAAGAAGCCCTCTGTCATATCAAAACCTCTGCTCATTATGAAAGCCTTAGCGCGGCACCTTACTTAGAGAAGTTTAAAGACCAGTACATAAGAAAGGTAAGTGATTGTAACTGTATCTGCAGCATTACTCGTTAATTCCTAACATCGTTATCGGTATCATCCACTTATTCTATCTAACGTTTGATGCTTAGTTTATTTCTGCATGACATGTAACATGGCCCGGGAGGATGACCTCCACCCTGACCCAATCCGCCTGTGCCGTACGTCGCCTAAATTGAGAGTTTAAGTTCAGATAGCGCCCGCATAAGTGCGGGCAGGAGTTGTAAGGCTGCTGTTCTTGCCCCGGTGGGGTGACAGCCTGTAGGGGTTCCCATACGAAAAGGTAGTTAAATCAAAATTCAAATAAAATAACGATAAATTAAAAGACAATATGTTCCGGTAAAGAGTACCTTAAACTTGCCTTATAACGTAAGAATCTAAAGGAAAATTTATAAACCTTCCCCTGGTTATTATGTTTAATTTTAATAGTAACAATCAATAGCAAAGTTTACAATAATCTTGAATGGAGTTGTGAAGAAACGGGTTTCGTGTCAAGGCGAGGTGATCATGCCTGGCGGGCCACGGCCCAACGCTTGTTGTGGAAGACGCCACCGAATCATTTACTCGTAGACAAAATCACTACCCTTAATACTTTGCGTATTTATGTGATCTTACGTAAGACCTATCAAGACTCCCTCCTCTCCCACTCCCTTGTAAAAAAAATAATGCACGGTGGTCCCCCTTCCCTAAATCACCATACATAATAAATGAATTGGCGAAAACACAGAGAAACTATACTTTTTTTTTTGTTTATATTTAAGCCTGCCAAAGTAACTGTACTCTGCCTGATGGAAAGCATGAGTAGAATCCAGGAGTAGGGGTCACCATGCTTATTGTGAGGGTTGGCAATGTAGCATGGTGACCCCTACCATGGCAGCCTGGTTAGATTATTCTGCATCATTCTCCCGGCCTTCGAAGGGCGGGAGAATGATGCAGAATGATTGGGCCTCCGGTCTCACACTCACCAACGGAATACGACAGCAAGAATGCTGTCATTATTAGGATGGTCTTCTGTGTGAGGGTAGTACTGGCCGGGTCGAGCCGGCCCATACGTGCTGGAATCAGCGTGGCTCTACTACCTACTTCTTTTGCGTTCTGACTAATAAAGCTACCTCTCATTATACTACAAATATGTATCTTTCAGTTTAAAACCGGATATTATTGCGAATTTTGCAATAAGATGATGCAAACTACGATCCATGTTAATCTACATTTAAGCGAAGAACATCACCAGCAAAACAGAGGAAATAAGTTACTCAAGTCTTTGGGTCGTGATGTTATTGCGTTTGATAATGTACTTATTGAAGAACGGACTTGGCATGGCCTAATTGATAATACCTGTTGTATTTGTGTCACTGAATTTGAAAATGAAGTTCTACATAAACAGAATGCTGCTCATGCTCTGAGTCTTGTTCAAAAGCCTATCAAATTTGGAGAAAATGATGCCATCTATCGATCAGTAAGTTTTTATTTTTTTGTATGTTCAGCGATAATTCCGTCGTTTAAGAACCGATTTCAAAAATTCTTTTTGCATCGGAATGGGCTTAGCTTACAGGTGGTCCCATAGTCACCATATCGGGATCTGATGATGGGATCCCAAGGAAATCGAGGGAACTCCTCAAATATCATAGGCACAATTGTTGCGATTTGGGTACTCGGAATAGTTTTTCTTTGAAGTCGGTTTTTTTTTATTACTTATCTTACCACACAACTTATTTCGTCGATCGTGATATCAAAGCACATGCCAAAGAGTATGTAACACTAAGTATAGCATATATGCTGCAAGACACAATACAGAGCCCCCATTTACCACAACAAAAATGGTAAACATTTTAGAAGAAGCTTGTGAACATGTGACTAAAGGAGACTGGGAAAAGATTGGTAATAGAACTGTTTAATTATTAATGGAAGTTTATGAAAGAGATGTGAATATATATAATATTTTAGAAAACGAACTTATCCTTAATTAATGTAGGTGATGAATGATGATAGCAGTGACGACAGTGAAAATAGCAGTATGTACGAATCTTATTAGATACAGCCTTTTGTGGCACCATTTTTTGGTCTCTTTTTGTATTAATTTGTTTCTTGTGTGCATCATCTTATTGCAAAATTCGCAATAATATCCGGTTTTAAACTGAAAGATACATATTTGTAGTATAATGAGAGGTAGCTTTATTAGTCAGAACGCAAAAGAAGTAGGTAGTAGAGCCACGCTGATTCCAGCACGTATGGGCCGGCTCGACCCGGCCAGTACTACCCTCACACAGAAGACCATCCTAATAATGACAGCATTCTTGCTGTCGTATTCCGTTGGTGAGTGTGAGACCGGAGGCCCAATCATTCTGCATCATTCTCCCGCCCTTCGAAGGCCGGGAGAATGATGCAGAATAATCTAACCAGGCTGCCATGGTAGGGGTCACCATGCTACATTGCCAACCCTCACAATAAGCATGGTGACCCCTACTCCTGGATTCTACTCATGCTTTCCATCAGGCAGAGTACAGTTACTTTGGCAGGCTTAAATATAAACAAAAAAAAAAAGTATAGTTTCTCTGTGTTTTCGCCAATTCATTTATTATGTATGGTGATTTAGGGAAGGGGGACCACCGTGCATTATTTTTTTTACAAGGGAGTGGGAGAGGAGGGAGTCTTGATAGGTCTTACGTAAGATCACATAAATACGCAAAGTATTAAGGGTAGTGATTTTGTCTACGAGTAAATGATTCGGTGGCGTCTTCCACAACAAGCGTTGGGCCGTGGCCCGCCAGGCATGATCACCTCGCCTTGACACGAAACCCGTTTCTTCACAACTCCATTCAAGATTATTGTAAACTTTGCTATTGATTGTTACTATTAAAATTAAACATAATAACCAGGGGAAGGTTTATAAATTTTCCTTTAGATTCTTACGTTATAAGGCAAGTTTAAGGTACTCTTTACCGGAACATATTGTCTTTTAATTTATCGTTATTTTATTTGAATTTTGATTTAACTACCTTTTCGTATTTTATTTAACATTACCGTCAGAAATCAGAATATATATATAGAGAGAGAGAGAGAGAGAGAGAGATTCATTTTTCGAGGAAGGCGAGAAAAGCTAAATATAAATCACGCTACCACCAACAAGAGTGGAGTATCAATGAAAATGTTTTAAAAACGGGGCAAATTATTTCTTTTGAAAGCTTTCATTGCGTCCGCTACGTAAATGGTTACAGATTAAATGAGAAATTAATATGTCAGAGTATTGTTTCTCTTGAAAAGTTCTAAATAGAAAGTCCGCCACAGCATCTCTATCTTTCAAGGTTGGCTCACTATGACCTTTTTTATAGGAAATTTTGCTACCGCGGTATAACACCACGCTACGCGCAAAAGAAGACGCAGACGGGGCTGGGTTCTTTAAATGTATTAAGATGGTGGCAATTTATTCTGATTTCAGATTGACGATTCAAGTTTTCATTGTATCACTTGCAATAAGCTTCTTCTTTTAAGTACGATGAACAATCATTTTAATGATAATGATCATCTTGATCTTTACACAACATGCAAATTGAGATCGAATACAAATAGGGACGAAAAGAAAAGTGAAGAAAAAATTATAAATAAAAATTTAGAAAATGGTGACAAAAATAGCAACGTAAATGAAATTAAATCTAATACTAAAATACCTAATTATAGTAACAATAATTTCAAGAAGGAGAGCAATTCAGTCAATCTTTGTTTTTTATTCAATTTGTTAACGTCGATTCTAGCCGCCATAGGGATAACCATCAGGTCATGGCGGCTCCTCATTAGTGCCGTGAAACTCCGTGAATAGCGTGAACGTGAATTCACGCGGACGGTTTTCGCGTGGTTCACGCGCGTTCACGCCTGTTCCCCGATCAGAGTCGATATTTTGTTCCGCGACAAAGGGTTCGCGCCGGTTCGTGCGTCGTTCACGCGTATATATTCACATTCATGCCCCATCCACAATGAATAATGAAATCAACGAATTAAAGAAGAAAAAAGACTCTTTGCTGTCTAGTTATCGTTTATATCGTAAGTAAATGGGTTTGTTATTTTGTATGATTGAAGTATTTCGTGTTCTTGTTTTGGACGTCTACACAGTGATATGTTGCCACAGAAAACAATTTTATTGCAGCAGCAGCTTCTACGTCCATTTTGCGGCGGGTTTCACCAACGATTGTGAGCATCCCGTGAATGTGGAGGTCACAACTTGCGCCGCGAATTCACGGCGAAAATTCGCGCGTGAATTCACGGCACTAATGTGGAGCTGCAGTTAGATTCAACATTGTATTCCAAGCTGAATGCGTGGGTATCATCCTGACGGCCCACGCTTTAGATAAAAAGAAAATTACGGACTCCCACATACGTCACACGCGAGTGTAGAGCCTGGTCAATGTGCTTGGGCATAAACCCATCTCTAACTCTGCGTGAATAAATTATGATTGTATAATAGGTTAAATTTTTTATAATGTCATTTTTTTCTGCAATTCGTTTAACCTCTTGATAGGCCACGACTCCTACTTTCTCTTTTACTTGTATGTACGCCAATCTAGGCCTTCCGTGTTTTCTTTCACCTTCTATCTTTCCTTCCAGTATGGTTTTAATTGTCGAATTGTAGAAAATAAGAATGGCGATTGCTCCACCGACAAGGGCCTGACCCTTAAATAGAGAAGAAGATTAAGACATTAGCAATAAATATACCTACCTACTCTGTTTTTTTTTGTGACAACACTGATTTCATGCGCTTGCTTCATATGTACCTCTAACGAAGAGTAAAACGCTGAAATCATTGAAGCAAACAGTCTCGTCATGAAAGTCGTAATAGTTAAACTAATATAATAAATACATTTATGTATTTTCATGTTATTTTACATTAGAGCCCGTAAGCGTTCATGCCTAATTAGAAGTACCCACACACATTAACTGTCTTTTAGCTCACTTCACTTTTACTCTCTATTTCACCTTCGTGTATTAAAGTAGTAAGAAAGACACATTAAACTGCAAATTAACTCTTATACCTGTATCAGGAGTCGTTTTGTAAATTTAGCTTTTGTGTTAACTGCGGACACTTTTTTGTATTTGGCCGGGATTGCCCTCACCTCTTCATACCGTTTAGCTTCGTTGTTTCTCTGTGTGCCACAAATGCTTGTATCTAGTTTAGTATTAGGTAGACGCTATATCAGTGTCTCCATATACACGGTAATTACCGTAGATGCACCGTAATCTGGTCTCTATCTACCGTCAAGGTAATAGTGTATTACCGTGTCAAATATCACCGTATTACCATTAGCAATAACGTTGTTGTAAATATTTTATCATTTACTGTGTAAACCGAATCTCAGTCTATCAATTTAACAAATTTTGTAATGGCAGCACTGCAAAATCCCAAGGGGAATCCCCAATATCTAGAAGTTTATCTCCACTACACAATCTATTCTCGTCCTTATTTCTATGTGAGAAAGAAAGAAATTTGCGAGCTCATTTTCAGGCAAGTCAATGAAATCAAAACGAAAAAAAGAAACAAACTTCGAACAAAAAAAAATAAAAGGGAAACATTTCACCCAGCAATCAATTATAAGAAAATTAAATGCAAAAACTGTGTGGATTTTAGGCCAACTAACGACATGTTGTCAAAAATGAATAAATCCATATATGAAAGAGACCCTGTCGTACTAGGAGAGTCTAATTCAGAATAATAATAAAATATTCAGACTTGATTAGTCAATAATATTGTTTTTTCCTTTGAAAAATTACAAGGTAATTTACACGGTACATTTTTTGAATAATCACCGTATTTTTTTCAAGAAACACCGTATTTTTACCCTGGCAACACGGTAACTTGATTTACATATGGAGACACTGCGCTGTATTACAATATTTAATTCAAGGATCCAGTTTCTGCATCATACAGAAAGTTGGAATGTTAAGAATTGATCAATTGACGCTGACCTGAACTTAATCCAACCTTGATACTATCCTTTTTTTATTTATATAGAGTCAAAGTTAGTAATTCTATATTCAAATGTATTTTTCAATTGTCTATTATGAGGCGATAAGTTTTTTGTTAATGTTTGTCATGTGACGGCGTAAAAATATGCGAAGAGCAAACGTGCTCCGAATTCTTATTCCGTTTGTATAAAAGTATTAAACAACAATCCGTTGATTGTATAGCAAGAGTTTTGTTCAAGAAACTAATAGAATATTCAAAAGGTACTTTTTGATGCACTTTTGAAACTGTTCAATAAACGGAACTTTTTTTTGTCAACTTTGGACTAAATTTATTTACAACAGCAAACCCAAACCCACTGAAATAAACAACATAAAATGATAAAAATAACATTTTGGATGAAATTTGCAGTCATTGGTAGGAAAATGGTTTAACGAATGGCAGCCCCAAGGTAGGTCTTTTTTGTTTGTACTTTGAAAGTTGAAACGTCAAAATTAGTTGGTGGTTGTTCGTGCGAGCGGGGTGAGCTGTGTTTGTCGTTCACGTAGTATTTAGTGAATTAAATAATGTGCAGTGCCTAGATATGAGACATTATGAGCTTGTTTCATAAATAATAAGTTTTTTGCTAGCTAGTAGTTTTGTTAAAATGTCCATATTAACTTTTGGTGTCAAAATGTTTAGTGATCATGTTTGTGTTTTGTGCTTGGTGCATTTATTCATAATATTAGCATTGACAAAGGGTACGGCGGAAGCTCTGGAATTAAGTAAGTTTTAAGTTCAAAGCTTTTACTATCACAATTATATTTCTATGATTAACGTCACAATGTCGAATTAAAAGTGATTTTATTAAAAAGCAAAGTTTCGTTTGGTATGGGAAACTGGGGACACTTGATCCCCCCTTTTGTTTTTCATCCTTAATTTCTTTAAAGAGTATCAGTTTTAAAAGATTTTGGTACTGAAATTGTTGAAATTTATTTGCCTATAATGGCTTTAAGAGCCAATGATCTAAGTGTCCAAGTTTAGTAATTATTTGTATAAAAGCAAAAGTAGGGAATTGTACCAAGTGTCCCGTATATATGTGAGACTTGATCCCACCATATGGAAGACTTGATCCTAGGGGACGAAGTCTCCCATATTTCGGATCACATGATATAATTACTAAAGAATTGAATGAAAAATGGCTTATAATGTACGAGACCTTTATTTATTGCTTTTAAAATCACAATTCACTTCATTTCAATTGACATATGCACTATTCTAATAATATCATTTCATTACTCCGAATGTGATTCTATGTAACTGTTGCAGTTTTTCAAATATGTGTGGGATGGTGGTTCGCCGGATGTTACCTTAAATAATTCCTTTACATTTTTTGGTTTTTAAACTGTCGTAATTTCATCCAGTTTCACCGATGTTCTAAAAGTTAAATCTTTGTAATAGGCTTGACAAATTTTGAAAAAAAGCAGGCGTGAAGCTGGCTTGTGAATACGGGAACTGAGTGATAGCTCTTTGTAACGGTTCTTAAAACATTAGAACCAATTGAAGTTTGCTTCAACATTCTTGGACCATTTTGGTGGTGTTTCCTTACATAAATTCAGTAGCATATTGAAATGCCAGTTGCCAGGTGTTAACTTGTGATACAATTTGTTGGCCATCATTAAATATTTGACATATTCACTCTCCTCTGTATTTGAAAAAAAATGTTGAGTGAGGATAATTTGAAGTGTAGTCAACTTCATCAGTTCAGTATCTTTCCTCCACTTCACGTATCTTTTGAGTGTCACAAAGAACTGCTAACCCTTACTTTTTTACAGTACCAGGATTACTATTTTGTTTTATACACTTTGGGCATATTTGTAATCTGCAATTAACTGAAAAAAATAGTTAGGGAACACTTGATCCAGGAGGATCAAATCTCCCCTAGGAAAATGTACCAAGTGTACCCTTAGCAGTTAGAGGTTAAAAGCATAAATATTTTCAAATGTCTATTAGATTACCACTTTTTTAAGCAATAAAATGTTTCTTAAATAGATAATGGTTCATATTAAATTCAGATACACTTCAAAAGTAAGTAAGTATATCTAAATAAATGTTAATTAAAAAATAAAACTTACGAAAATCTTCTTTCTGTAACAACAATCACTCTGCCGCCTTCCATTTACGAAAGTATTATAATGTGACATGTGTTTGACTTTAGAAAGTTAACGGGTACCTTAAACAACCGATTCTGCCACTATAAAACTGAATATTGTTTATACAAGTTTTGTAAATCTAATGTACCTAGTCTCCCGTAAGGATCAAGTATCCCCAGTTTCCCCTATAGCAAGTGTTTCTTACTATAATTTGCTGTCCTAGAACCCTTTGGTATGAGTTTTTTTTAACTGTTTATTTTTAAATTAAGTATATATTGTTTCCAATAAGTGTTTTTGATTAAAATGTAGGATATAATCATAAACACTTGTTGGAAACAATTTAAACTTAAAAAAAGTTGGCGAATGATTTAAACAAATGAGCTATTAAACTAGACACATTACTTAGTCTACCCATATTTGTTTTCAAATATATTCGGATGCGGAGATATCATGTAGATAGGTTTTATTGGTGTCCATTTTGGTGTGGTAGCAATTATGTTTTAGTTCAAGGAATCATTTTAATATGGGCTTCTCTATAATTCTTAATTCTCCTTATTTGTAAACAGATTTGTTATGAAATTTGTTTTTCAAGTTCTTATGCAGTTCCCTGCTGTTTAACATACTAGTTGAATAGAAGAGTCCTACTAATTGGTGGCAGTAATACACTTGCATCAAAAACAAACCAAGACCAGTATAAGATCTGTTTCAAGTTTGTCTTCTTTAGCAGTACTGTAGTGCTGCATAATTAGCTCCCTTGGGCAACTCTTAGGACACCCAATGCATGAATAGAGATCTCGCCACTATATTTTTAGTCCATAGTCAGATTGACTTACAAGTTAGTGTGGTAGTTAAGACTTCCTATCTGCTAATTGAGAGATGTGGAGATAATTTTCACGATAAGAATATTGTCTTTCACAAATAGTGTAATGAGTAGAATAATTTAATGTAGGCCTTAGAATAAGTTGACTGGACGAGAATGCCTTATTTATGGATAGATGGCATGCTGATAGTGGCAGCTTTACTTCACTGAATTGCAAAAGACATTTTTTCACCAGGAACAAGCCAGAGCGGGAGTCTCCAAATTTACTTTACCCAGATCTTGGTTACTGTACCCCAAATACATAGTGTTTACCGTCCATTGCGGCATACTTCAGTTTTCCTATCAGCAGCAATCTCTGTCTCCGTAGCCAGAGTAACACTAGTGCACGGCAAACACTTACCATTCTTCCATCACACTAAAGTAAAAATCAGCCAAGTGCGTGTAAGGCCATGAATAGAATAGGGTTCCTCAGTCACCCATAATGGTCTGGCGATATAAAATCGTATCCAGGAGATAATTGTTATGTTTACTTATTAATGCATTAATTTTGTATGAAGTTTTCCAAGTAAGCGCATTTTACAAGATAGGACTGAACTCCTGAACTAACAAAGTCATCTAAGCCGTTGGACTACCATCATGATTTTTTCCAGATTTTTTGAACCAGCTGTTTAGCTTTTAGAGAGGGGGGATTGCCCTATTTTTACAAAAAAATGCCCTTTAAAGTGGAATAACTCGCAAAGGGATAAATAAACACATATACATATATAACGGATAAAATTAAATCAAAACATTGTCTTAGAAACCTCTTAATGTTTTTGAAAGACCTATCTAATGATATCCCACACGATGGGGTAGCTGCCAGATAAAATTATCATCCCCACTTTACATGTGTACCAAATAAAAATATTTTTCATGATTTTATTGTAGCACTTTCAACGTAATAGAAACACATATCCATGCAAAGTTTCATCTTTCTAGCACTAACCGTTTAGTAAGCTGAGGACGGACGCTCATGACGAAACTTTAAGGGTTCCGAGTCATGAACTTCGTAAACCTAAAAAGCCGACTGTTTGCTGACAGACCCGGAAGGTCTTAGCAGATATGAGTTTAATACACATGCTCCATCACACAGGGTAACTATGAGAGCTATCTAGCCGAGTACATTTAACCTATATTACTTAAATTTCCCAAGTTGTATGAAGTATGAAATTAAGTTATATGGACTTTTCCCAAATGTAGTACCTACGTTAATAAATTTGACCTCCATTGGCTCCATTGCAGTCAAAATTTCAAGTCAATATCATTATAGGTATTTGAAAGTACCTACAGTTAATTATGTCAGTATTTTATGTTGCAAATGATTGTACAGTTATACTCTGGCAAGCGGAAGGCATATTTCGTCAACAAAAGTACAATGACCTTCCTGAACCCTTAATGGTTCATGGTGATGCGATAAATATGTCCCTCTACTTCGTATGTTAATCATTTGCACGATTTGGACTTTCAAAAGGAAGTTCATATCATACCATGTGACGTTTTGCCTTAAATAGACAGCCTTAAACTTTTAAGCCTCATACAATCAAGTTTTGAAATTGCCTGAGGTATTTTTTACCAATACCTCCTTCAGATCTTCAAAGTTTTTTTAGGGTATAATGTGGCCTACGAGCAGATGGATCAACTAAATACCTAGTGTTTATTTCATATCAACTCGCTCTCGAGGGCTTTCGACGACCCACGTTGCTAATGGTGAAGAATTTTGTACGGGCCAAACGCAACAAGAGGGCGCTTACTGTCACAAACTTCCTTCAACCGGCGACGAATTCAAGTGGCCCTTTGCGTCGATAGTCACTTTCCGTCCGTCCTCCGTCCATCATCAGCTAAAAAGCGGCAATCATCCCGACCTTGTCTCTTTAGACAGTCCACATGCATACGCTACTATAAACCACTATAAAAAAAACTTTGCTTCTGTTGTTGATGTTAATGTTCACAAAAGGGCCGTAGATGTACCACGTTCGGTAAATTGTACTAGTTTTATCCTTTACTTCTGAAAAAAAGACATAGTTGTATGTGATATAATTTTCTATTTTTACCTTCCTAGCCTTTATTCCCAAGATTTTTTTGGTTGACTACTATTTTATCGAATAAATACATTTACTGCTCGTCTCCAATGAATCATTGACAATTTCCGACAGACAATCGATATGCGTCACTACAAATACACATGCTAATTTATCTATAGCCACACTAGTTGTATTGCCACTTATTATTCCATCAGTGGATACATTTCTTCATGCTACCTATTATGATTACTGCGAATTCTGAAGTCCTCCTTCCTGACGGCCATTTTGTAGAACTTTTGGTTAAACCATATGCATCAGGGATAAGCTGAAGTGATTCGATTTAAAGTTTCTGATTCATGCATTTCTAAGTCATGCGTATTTTTGGTCTAGGATCTTTGCGCTTTTTGCTTGATTCTCTTGCCCACTACCTGCTATTATATCTAATTTTAGTTCTATTGACTGTGATCTGCTACTTATCAGCATCAGCAGTACTAGGCCGCCATAGTGTGGGTCGGCATCCATCGCCACACTGTCTGAATTCTCAGAATCAGAGTATAGTCACTTTGACAGGATATCAAATAATGAAAAAACACACTGTTTGTACATAGACATGCTGAAACATAAAAAATAAAAAAACTCTAAGAAATTATACTTGCAAAACAGATTAAGTACATCGAACAAAAAATGGCTGTGACATACGGACGGACAGACAGACAGACTTGACGAATCTATAAGGGTTCCGTTTTTTGCCATTTGGCTACGGAACCCTAATAAAACGTCTCAAAGTCTCTTTTTGTCGCTAGAGTTTAAATTAAACTGAGAGACCTAGTCCTAGACTTTAAGACTTTTTATGAGTTGAATGAAGATTTAATATTTTTAATGAGCTGTACAATGCAGTAAATTTTTATGAGTAGCATCCGCTCAGTACTACTTATACGTAAAGATATCTAGTGACCACTATTCAACCCTGTATGTGTATTAATAGTAACTTCTATTCTTTGAAATAAATCTACCACGTTTCAATTGAGCGTTTTACTATTTCCGTCTGTCATCTTTCATCTATATTAAAAAAAAACATAATTTCAATTACGAATATTCTCTCGTTCTACTTGGTTAGTTTACGTCACAACATATGTGCTTGAGTCCGTGTACACACTGATGCGTTCCCCTGTTTGCTTTTTAACTAACTTTTTATAGTTATTACTCGACGCCGACATTTATGAGCATAGTGCGGTGACTGATACATTTAGTACAAATGTCGTTCGTTTTACTAGCCAATATTATTAAACCAGTAAATGTATAAGACAAAAAACAACCATGTTCTAAATTTAAAATCTATGGATATTTACGATTTTGTGTTAGTCTGTTGGCATTCTTAGGTTCAAACTTGCATAGACAAAAAAATATGTTCTCGTTGTTTATGGTCTTGGTCTGAAGTCTTAAAATAATTAATATGAGTTTATGGAAATTCATTTATATCGTGTTCTTAGCACTAAAATCAAATGTACTCGTAATCATAATGTATAATTAACATAATCATTTAAATATCAGAGTTAACTTATTGAAATATGTTAATTTTTTAAGTTTTATTTTGTTATGCTTATGATTTTCTTATTTTGTAATATAAATTTAAAAAGGCACTAGTGAAGTGTAAAACTTGACTTCTTAAAAATTATATCATATCATAAAAAACTTCTATAATTATGGCAATGTAATCCCAAGAACTAACTTTTAATACCTATATCTATGGAGCCTCAATAAATGTTCTATTTTACTTTATACCGCGTGTATATTCTCTACGTCACTTCCGATTACCGCATATTTCCGTTCCAAAAAACACTTTGTATAAATATTGTATTTTAACCAGATAAAATGTTTTAGCTGTTACTCTCTACCTCACGAAGTGTGTTTCAACTTTCTGTTAAGAAAAAATTGAACATATTATAATCTATCTTTGTGTCAAATTTCATCCAGATCCGTTCAGCCGTTCTTAAAGCAGCCAACAATACATCCAACCATACAAACTTTTGCTTTTGTTATTTTGTTAACATCTATACAGATGAATAAAATATGAAGACAAATTTCGTATGAAGTGAATAAAATATGAAGACAAATCTCGTATGAAGTATCTGTATGTAATATAAAAAATCCATCTAGTCTACTTTTTTTGTAAATACAAACATATTATACATAGAAAACACCCAAACTCCGAAACAAATATTTGCGGATCACACAAACATTTGGTCCGACCCGGGAATCGAACCCCAGACCTCTTGATCAGCATTCGCATACGTTCACCACTAGACCAACAAGGCAGTCTAACAATACATACACCAAATGAGTGATTTGCTAAATTTTTGTCTGTTCGTTCCGGGTAATTTCTGGAACGGCTTCACCAATTTTGATGAGACTCTCACTGACAGAAAGCTGATAATATAAGAAGTAACTTAAGCTAAAGCGGCTTCGCTCCCCGGCATTACTCGCGATTTATAACAATAACCATGTGTAACAGCTAGTTACAACTACGAGTTAATACAAACTACAGCTGCAAACTATAATATTACAGCCCTACGAATCCACGGAGTGAAATTAAAAATAAAAACATTCGAAAGTCGAACGTTTCGTCAACAGCTGTTTATAGACTGGCAATTTTAATTTGAACCCTATCTCTCTTACTAAACTCCTACAACATGTTAAGAAAAGAAGAAATGTATAAGCTCACTTGAAACTGGTTAAATGTTATTTCAGGATGGAACTTTGCTAGGGACGATATGGGAATGATGACTTCCCTCCCGGGACACGGGACGGGCGGGCGTTTCCTTTAGGTGACGTCACGTACTAAATTCAAATTTTATGGAATTAGTATGCGGCAATAGATTTAAAAGAACAAAGATCGGATCTTTCGAATTAACTTATAAAGTCTGTGTATTTATTAGCAGTCTATCAATCTGCTATATTGCATGCAGACCTTAGTATTAAGGTCTTCTATTCATTTGCTCTCTTTTTTTCCTTCTTTTTCTTTCAAAAAACAACTTCCGTAATAGGAATATAGATCCTGCATCGCGGGGGACTTTACTAACATACATGAAACGAATACAAAGGCAGAATGTTGCCTGACTCAGAACAACAATTTGTGAATCATACAAAGAAGTTTCCCAAGTGGTATTCGAAGCCACAACACTTGACGCAGTAAAAAGCACCGTGGCGACCGCTTAAATAACTAGCCCAACTGTGCAGGCAAACTGTATCACTTATTAATTTATACCTTACTGAACTCTAAAACTTATTGTAGCTATTAGTACAAAGTGTGACATATAATAGTTTTAACATAGAAGAAAACTCATTGAAGTTGGCATGTTCCTAGACGTCTCGCAGACATTTTACTGTTTACGAATATCCGCTAATAGTAAATTGTAATTACCTACGCGTGATTAGTGTAGCTGCGTGGGCTTTTTAAAGAAAGATCTGCAAACTATAATAAAATGTGTAACCTTGATATAGTAATAAAAAAACCCTGTGATGTAATAGTAAATACAAGCTATATTGAACTGCAATTGGTATGTAAACTTATCCGTTGTTGTATAGCGCGACTGAGCGATAAATATTACTTAAGACGCTGAGTGCAGCCAATGACCTTGAGCAATGGATACACCCCTTTTTGTTCGATAAAGCAGCGCCGCGTTTGAGACGCGGTTCGTTATCGGTACTACCACAGTCTCCGAGAACTAATATTCGTCTTTGAATTTGCACTCTGCTTTTAACACAGGGCCTTAGAATATTTTAGATAGGGCAAAATAAAAATGCTATCGTAATGGTATGATAAAAAAGTCATGTGGCACTCGGAGACTGCCGCGGTAAAGCTATTGCATAGCATTTTTTATCAACTTATGCAATTTAATTATTTATTTATTTTTTATTTATATAGTATTTTTTTATTTAATATTAATCCAAGTTTACAAAACAATATACACTGTCTTTTTACCAACATACATTCTAATAATATTATTGCCAAACAATACAGTCATAGTAAGTATATAATATGAAACTATTCTGAACGCGACGATACCGTCAGAGCTCAGCGAGAATGTGATTCGTGTATGATGCAAAACTACATTCTGCGGTCCATCTCCTTCAGAGCTATTTTCCAATAGTCTTCTTTTGCTGTAAATAAATAGTCTATGAATTGTTAGTTAGATTTGAGTGACATTTCAAGACGTGCAGTATTTTACACTGTTCTTACCTTGGAACTTCAGAACATTGAACGTTTTGTGAGAATTCCACATTTTGCAACCTGTGATTAAATAATAGTATTTATTTAATTTAATATCTTTATTACTTAATTATTATGATGATAATATTATGCGGTTAGATACACTATCAAAAATGACTATGCATAAAATAAGGCCATCATATGATACATTGTGTAACTAAAATGGCAGAGTCTACGACTTTTGTAAGTCTATGTACGTTACGTTCTTCAAGACTAAAGCTGGAAACACATTATCGGACGCGGCTGACGGACGCGGCTAACAGCCGCCACTGTAAATTGTACATTATTTTAGTAAAACACTAGTAGAGTGCCTTGGTAATATATTTTTATTCACTGTATTAAAATATTGACTCAGTAATATACATATTTATGATAATTAATTGATTTTAGTGGAAAAATAATTGTTCACAGTCGGACATTCGAACGCTCAAGGTCAGTCTGTCCACGACTTACGTCCGATAGTTTGCACAGCTGAGTGTATGTTCATACTCTAGATCACGGCTATCAGCCGCGTCCATTAGCCGCTTCCGATAATGTGTCTCTAGCTTAAGCTTGTTCCACTACACAGTTGACAGTTTTTAGGGTTATGAAACTACATTACGTCTTTGTAAGGATATCTAGTTATATAATCTTACATGTCAATCAAATTATAAGTTTATTAATAAAATAAATTATTCTTACCTTATAGCCTCCATCATAATATGATTTTGTTTTGTTTTTTAATAAAGTTTTTTAGATTTATCAACTAAAGATAGCGCGCGAGTCGAGCGACATAGGTCCGTTTAGCAGCGCGCCTCAGCGCTCACTGTCGTTCTCCATAGGAGTGACAGAGAAAAAGCGCTTGAAATAGAAGGGCGTAAGTGCCAAACCACAAAATTCGTTATTTTTTGTAAATGTTGCAATTTTTCAAAAAATTAAAGTTAACCATTTCCTTCCGTTACATATGATACACAATTTTACTTAATTTCATTTACATTACTTAAAGCACAACTCTGTAAAGTCAAAATTTAACTATTTTCAGAGGCTACTTTGATTATTTTTTTTATCGAGTGAAGTTTTTCAAATCGTGTTTTGGAAATAACCACTTTGTGAGGAATATGTTCAATTATAAAGACATTGATTTTGGTAATGATATGAGCGATAGGTTTTTATACAAAACGATCTTTATTTACCTCTATTTTGGTTTTCAGCCCCTTAAAAGGTTACGATACCTTTTTTATTCCGATGTTTCGAAAGGGGTATACCGCTCGTGGTCACGAGTAGACTGGTTTAATGCACACATTGCACACGGTATTACCCCTCGGTAGGTCGTGTTTATGAGTTGTACTGTCGGTACTTCTACACTACACTTACGTAGTCTGCACACTTTGTGTCATCCCTGCGGTGGGTATTGCACTTACTGATGGCAAAAATCCAGGACATTGATAGCCGGTATCCATCTGCCCGGTTTAAATTTTATATTTTTTGATTTCAACATTACAATTTGATATTTTCGTTTTCACCACCTTTTGGAGAATAACGAACTGCTTAAATTTATTTTAAAATCTAGGGGCTTCCTACGTTAGGGAGCCTACTATTAAGGAGACGGTTTAAATACAATTGGTAAAAATGGGAATTACACCCGTAGTAAGTAAGTATATATTTGCTAGCTAGAATAAAGAAATCGATATAATATATCTCTAGAACGCAAATTAATATTTTTCCAGTAAGATGGCGTGTATAATTTTCGCATTCTCGAGAATTACTAAGTACAACTTTCATAGATTACAATTTTCTAAGAACAAAAAAAAGAAGCACTAGTTACATGCATTTACAGTTGGGAGAACATCACATTAACAACTTTTAATACTAATTTTGCTTAATCTAAAATAAATACTCACTACCTAGTTCCGCATTTGCAGTAATTACGGCTAAAATTTTAACATGATCGCAAATTACACTACACTTCTTTGCTACTTAGCACAGAAACAATGACTAACTTCATCAAAATCATCGTCAGCCTATCGCAGTCCACCACTGGACATAAACCTCTCCCAATGCACATCACTTTGATCGATTTCGGGCTTCTAATTGTTATCTTCCTTTGACTAATTTCGCATGATCTAAAATGAGCTAATTATGCATTCGTAGTGGTCACGCGTTTACAATTCACATGATCGCAAATGACACGTTCGCATTTGCTGCAGGAATTACATTCTCTTAAGTAACATTACTTTTACTTTAACTGCAGTCACGCTTACAATTTTCGCATGATCGCAAACGACAGCTAAGTATGTTTGCAATTGCTGCAGGAATAGTCACTAATTTCGCATTCTGTAAAGTTAACACTACTGCTTTAACCGTAGTCACGTTTACAATTTTCGCATGATCGTAAAAACAGCTAAGTACGTTTGCATTTGCTGCAGGAATAGTCACTAATTTCGCATTCGGTAAAGTTAACACTACTTTTACTTTAACAGTAGTCACGCTTACAATTTTCGCATGATCGCAAATTACTATCACTTTTGTATTTGCAGTAAGGATAGTCACTGCTTTCGCGTTTACAGGGATGGTCTCAAATGTGTCAATTTAACATAACCAAGTACCTGTTTAATCACAAGCGATCACTGTAAGTAATAGTTTATTACAAAAAAACTGTTACAGCGGTCGCATTAACAATGCAGCATAGCTTTTTTGATATTAGTACCGTGTATATACTTTGATATGCATTAACATACAGACACTTTAATTTTATTTAATTGTATATCTGTATATAGATTTGTATAGATTAAATTTTCACACTATAAATAGTAGGTAGATAATAATTTCCCCATTCACACGTTCTGCTGACATTGTCCTACAGAATGCGTCACGTCAACATATGTGTTGTCATATGCAATAATATTATATGCTTAAGCATACTTGTGAACTTGGCCAGGAGAGACGTTTTGTCACGCATTTCTGCTACGCGTTTTTGTCATTCAATCTCTTCATTTATTACAATCGTCCTTGGTAAAATGTCATCGTAATTTATTTCAGAATTTTACGTGCATCACATAATATCTTATCTAAGTATTTTATTTTTATTGACTGTTTATTGCATCTAGTAAACAATTCTTTCGTGTAAGTCGTTAATAGCGGTAAAAATATATATAGCCTATGTCCTTTCTTAGGCTTTAGACTATCTCTGCGCCAAATTTCATTCAAATCGGTTTAGTAGTTTTTAAGTGAAAGCGCATAGACAGACAGAGGTACTTTCGTATTTGTGATATTAGTAAGAAAAAAACTATTATTATTATTATCTTCAACATTTAGTTTCTGAATCTTTTGTTAATCTGGAAAGAATATAGTAATAGTTAAAAAATAGTCTTATGAAATGGTACGATTTTAGCGCGAAATTCATTGCCAAGATATACGCAAAGATCGAATTAAAGAATTCCATTCTGATTATTACTCATAATCCGGTTTTTGAGTAGGTTTTAAACGTGTATACATTCAAAATTAAACCATTTGAAAAAGACGTTGAATATTAAATTTCGGATGTTTCTCAGACAAAGTGTTATCATTAACTACACGTGATACCCCATTACCGTATTGCGAAGTGATGAGGAGTGAATTCGGCGTAATTTTCAAATTACGGTTAAAAACCGTTAAGACTTTAAGATACACAACCATACTGTGAATCTTTTTCTCGCAACATCAATCGGCAATCAGATAAATTAAAACGGACAAGGCTAAAACCTGTTTACAGTGGATATTGGCGCCGATTCTCAATCAACATTAAATGATGTCACATAAAATAAATCCTTACTTCCTTACCAATATTATAAATGCGAAAGTAACATGCCTCTCTGTCGCCACGCATGCCATAACTACTAGGCCGATTTAAGTGAATTTTTGGTAAACAGATAGTCTAGAGGCCGAGAAAGGACGTCGGCTATTTACCGCGATAACCGACAAACCGAAAAAACTAGTATTAAATTAAATTCTCGTGTTACAATGTGTTGTTGTCATACTCCTCCGAAACGGCTTGATCGATTCTTATAAAATTTTGTGTGTTTTCAGTAGGTTCGAGAATATAAAGTAAACTATTTTTTATACTCCTAGGTAATAAAGGACGAAACGGACGCGAGTACAGCCTCGGGTATCAGCTAGTTTCATAAAAGTTCCTTATTGTTATAGTGATAAGGCATACTATTGTTTGTTCAACACTTTACAATGAATGATAAGATTGAGTGAAGACCGTTGTTTTTAAATATTATTTAGGTAATGAATTGTTTACTGAACTGACACTAAACATGAATCTTGAATAATAAGGTTCTTCCTTCTAGTCAACGTTTACTAAAGGAAATTCTATGTAGGTTTAAAAACTACGTCAATTAACATTTCTATTGAACCATTACAGTCACCTGTTCAATGACCTGGATGTCTATTGAATTGTTTTTATTTCCTTCTAGCGGTTACTAGTAATTTCTTCAGTAACCCACATAAGTCACTGCATCGGTTTTTTCCCCTGGTACTTTTTACACTCAAGAGTGAAGGAAGTTTGATCGTGCTCAGAAGTACATGGACTTTTCTAGTAGTTGGTATTTAAAAATGATGATACCAACCCAGATCTAGATGGGTGAACGTTTTTGGCATGATATGTTAAGAGCGTTTCCGTGATTCCGAGGTCACGTTAAGCAGTCGGTCCCGGTTGGTATCATAAGATAACAGTCGTGAAGCTTAGTTGGAGGCCCTTTGGGCGACTTAAAAACATCCAACGGCAAGATTACGTAGCCATATCTTGTCTTGCCAGTCCCCAACCCGCACTCGGCCCTCGTGGGGACGCATGGTCATAACACTCTCCTGAGAGGTGACCTGTGCCCAGCAGTGGGACGTCATGGGTTGTTGTTATTTGTTTGTTGATATCAATGGCCGTAACTAGGATGTACCTCAGTCATAGAGTACGGCAGTGTTGACTCCAGAAGCCGCCGATGCATTCCCGAAGCACCTGCCTCTGATGTTTTTCAAATTGTTTTTAGACTTTCACGACTTTTACACATACTCATGTTTTACTGTAAACGGGACTTATTCGCCATAATATTATAAAGGTTACGATACCTTCTATTTTCCGACGTCCGTAAGCTCACATCAGTCTACCCGTGACCACGAGCGGTATAACCCGTTCGAAACGTCGGAAAATAGAAGGTATCGTAACCTTTATAAAATTATCGCGAATAAGTCCCGTTTACAGTAAAAAAATTAGCATGTTTTTCAAATTGTAAACAGTCTCTAAAAAAGAATTTACCTTACCCCAGAGGGGGTAAAGTAAGGACAGAGTATTAAAGTTCGTCATATTGAGAGTTACAAACGAACACGAACTATTAACTGTCAAGCGTGTGAAGCCGCGGATAATGGCTAGTATACTTACACAACGTTCCTGGTTGCCAGGTAACTCTACAAAGATTCAATATGGCGGCGAAATATATTATACGGTTATTGCAGTCGTTATATGTCCTTTAGAAGTTTTTTATTTCACTCACAACATGTCCCACATTTAAAACTCTTCGCTAAATAAAATCCGCATACATGTACTTAAATTATATTCGTGAAAGGCATGAACAAATGCGAGAAAATAAATAAATAAAATACTAAAATAAAAACACATTGAAATTTATATCATGTGTTAATTCTTTTGTGTATATTTCACATTTTGTAGTTATCAATTAGGCGATCGCAATAAATAGTGAATCGCAACAACAATAAATAGTAACCCCAAATAAATAGCTTAAACAAGCACTCAAATATTCAGTAATGCTGCCTTTGTATATCGTTGGATCTGACTATTCTACGTTTGGATGAGCATAGATGACGTTTTTATTCTGTTTTTTTTCTTTTGGCAAGAACTAAAGAAAAGCGTTATAAACGAATTCCATTGTGTTTATGGAATCGAAGAGGCCGCGTGACTTCAGCGTCATTGCACGTTTTGACCGCATTGTACGTTGCCGTTATTTACCCAAGAGCATTTGGTGAAATTTGACTGTAACATTAACAGTACAGACACAAATGTTTCGATTTCATATTTCTTGTCAAATTGTTTTAATTCAAATGCCTGATGCAAAAGGCTTTGTTCGGGTATAGCGAGATTATAGTAATTAAAGTTTATTAAAAAAAAAAAAAAAAAAGTTTATTAAAACACGACGTAGCGTTGAGTAAAAAGATATTAATAATAGTACTTAAGCGATTTTAGATTTTCGTAACTTTTTAAATAGTTTTTTCGCGAAAAAGTCCTGTACAATAACAAACATAATTTTGTTAGTTTAGTAAGTTCTATATTTCTTCAAAACCCTCCCAAATCTGATGAGGAAACTTGTGCTTTTATTTCTAGATACCTTTATTTTTTGTTCCTCTAGCTAACACTAACCTTGGCAATTAACCATTTCTGAGCGTTATGACTAAGTTTTTAGTCCTAAATAGAAAAAGAGCGTGTCCATAATGGAAGAACATTAGTGTTCGTATTAGACAGAAATATAGCTGAGTACTAATTAATTAGAGGGATACTTGATCGTGTTAAGTAAAAACGGTTCTTTAAGGCCTGTAGTCCAGCAAGCAGTGTCGATTTCTTAATTATATTATACTTAGCCGATTTCTCAGACCATGCCATTCCGTTCCGGTCCTCCTATGGCCTATGTTGCTCTATAGATGCTTTTAGCATAGAATATTTCGGACTGCCTCGGTGCCCTGTGCAGTTCTTATAACTTTTTAATCGATGAAAGAAGATCGAGTTTGTAGAAAAAGAAGTTTGTATACTTGACCAAGTGTACTCTTCTGAAATACTCTTCTGTCGAGTTTTGTAGAAGGAAATAATAAACTTAAGTTACCAATATAAATATTCCTTTTGACACATTTAATTGATAAGAAAGTCATTCGAATATGATTCTTTTCTTATATTTAAAAAAAAAATCCTGTCACAATGTTACTTGCCATACTCCTCAGAAAAGGCTTGATCGATTCTTATGAAATTTATTTGTGTATTTATTCAGTAGATCTAAGAATGGGAAATAAACTGGATTGAAAAGATGAAACTAACGCGAGCGGAGCCACGTACATCAGCTATTATTATTGTAAAGAAGAAAATAATATTTTCAGAATGGTAACTCTTTATGTAAAGTGTTGAAAATTAGTACATTTTATAAAATAAAATAAAAGGACAATGTCTTCACTGCTAAATCATAGTCGATGAGGTATGACTGGTCTTAATCACTCTGCTATATTCTTCGATTCATAGATTTGACCAATAAATTATAGCATACCATTAAACAAGAAGTAGAGCAGGATGAATATTAATGAAAGCGAAGTGCCACCACCATGTTATTTATGACCTTTTATCAGATTTGGTTTTATAAGTGCAGTTAGCATAGTAAATAATGACAGAGGAGTGTCACCATTCTTTGGTCTAGGTTAGTTTGCTCTAATTTATGGTTTAATTTCGTAAAGCTAAGATTATTTTTTCTCGCAGTAACTTTTAAGGTATAATGCAACAATGTCAACAACCCTTATAATATAGCTGTGACAAGCTACAGAGCCGACGAAGTAATGTCATGTTTTCAATTTCATATTGAGTGACCCATATTTTTATTGTTTTACTGATTACTCAATATAACTACCTACTTTTTCTCTTCGCAGTGCCATCCCATTTGATTTTGAAAGTGCGGGAACAGAGAGTGCACCTATGTTGACGCGTATGACTATCTCCTGTGTTTCCAGTTAACTCTTGCTCTTCGTGGCCCGAATTGACTAGGAGTACATAATCATAGCTACTAGATAACAATAAAACCAACAATAAAAGCCCAACCTTGAGAACACACATAACAAAGCAACAACTGACTGACGTGACTCATTATTGCACAGATAAATTAACGGATATGCACAAATAAGTTGTAATCAAGTAACACTTAATGCATTGTACAGGAGGCGGAGTTCCGGCCCTAGATGTTTATTTTGTCGAGTTGTAGTACTTTTTTTTTAAAACATACAAGTCCCATGTGGGATTTGAAACCACAACACTTGACGTAGTCGAAAGCGGTGTGGCGACCACTTAAGCCATTAAGTCAACCGTGCAGTCAATCAAATCTATTCTTGATGTATGTTAGTGATCGACAGACCTAGTAATTAGTGATCTTAAATGTTTAAGTAAGGTATGTGGGTTAAACTGGCACCCTGGACATAAAATAATTGTGTTATTACCGGTTGTGGTGAGGAGGCCTATTTCCAGTTAGTGGACGTCGCTCGGCCGAGATGATGATACCAACATATAATTATAGTTACTAGTGATCGCCATGTGGTCGAAATTCGACCATTATTAATTCGAATTATAAGTGGCAACATTACTAAGGTTCTATTGTCAAAGAATATATCTTCTATAATCACGGATTTCGCCAAGGCTACGCTACAATGTTAATTTGACAAAAGAGTATCTATGGGTGTGTTTGTCAAATTCATGGTAGTGTGTGTGACGTTATTTATTGATTTAATGTATTTTTTTGTATATACTTACCCACATAAAAAAAATTGCTGTGCGAAATTTCATACTCCTCCGTCCATGCAATTCTCGTAAAAAAGGGTACAAAGTTTCACGTATTGTATAGATATGATGAGCACGATAATTTGTTCTGTGTTCGAATGCTATTTAAATATCTGAACTACATTTTTCTCGGTTTTTATATTATAATATAAAGGGTTTTTACAACTTTATCAATTTGTCCTTTAACCTGTAACGGTCATAACCATAAAAACTATTAACGCTTCGAAAGTTCAATAAACTGATATGATATGTTTTTTTCATTTGTAATTTATATTGTAAGTAATTTATTTTATTTCTTTACTACAGTTGCTAATGCAATAATAAATACTTCACTTTTCAACTCATGAGTTAATTTTCAGATCTAATTTTAATAAACGCTTAGCGCATTATAATTTTTATCGGGTTCGATTCGAAATGCTTTATAACTTTTTAGTTTAAGTATGGAAATTGAGGTCTTAATCCCCGTAACTTGGAGAGCACGTAGTGTGGAATAGCCGTCCCATAAGATCCTGAGAGTGAAGGAACAGAGAGTGCACCTGTGGTTGCACACACACTTGAGCACTGTATCTGAGTAGTTGTAGTAGCTTAGCGTAGTTGGCTGTTCTTCTTTGAGACTGACGTGGTCGAAATCGTCTAGATTCTAGAAGAACATCATATCTTAATGTGGAATAATTATTAATAAAACAATGGTACTACGGTTAATTTGTGCAATATACTATAGTGTTCTACATCTATCAAGAAATTATCCAAGAGATAATGACATATTATTACAGTTACGAACGAAGTAAATTATCTACGTCGACCTCACCATTGCGACTTTTTCGTAGTAGTCCACTAAAACACCGGAAATTTGTAAACTTAAGTATTGGCAACACTGGTATTGGCTGGCTAAGAGCCAGAATTAGCCATGTTTAATGGGTAAACAAAGATACATTACAATGTTACAGAAATATACGGCGTTCAATGATCCCGTGTTGCATTATTATTTTGGTTTTTGTAATATCTATATCTGAATACTATAATATTTATTCATTCTGGGCTATTTGTAAGCTAAGGCAAGCTCTGCAAATAGTGCGATAATGTTGTTTTTGCTTAACGGAGAGGGACTAATCTAAGTCTAGAAGGAAAACGAACTAACTACCAGTCAACAACCCATAACGTCCCACAACGTCCCACTGCTGGGTTTGGGTCTCCTCAGGACAGGGTCAACGCCATACGTCTTCACGCTGGTCGAGTGCTAGTTGGGGACTAACGTTGTGACTACGTAATCTTGCCGTTCGATGTTTTTAAGCTGCCCGACTGTTGTGCTATGACAACTGGGACCGACTGCTTAACTTGACGTCTGAATCACGAAGACGCTCATTGGTATCATGCTACTAACGGTCACCAATCCAGGTACTGACCGGGTCACCATTGCTTTTCCACGACGATTGTTTCTAATCACCTAGGGCAACTTGGCTATAAGCGCCTCGATTATTACAGTTATCGACCGTACAATATATATTGAAAATGAGTCAATACAAACTTCCATCTTTAAGGCCTTTTTGCTAATTAGATATTCGCTATGCGAAAATCGACGTAATATAAGAACAATAGTCTAATTAATTTTACCTCCAGTTTTTCATTGAACTTAGTATTATTATTATCATTGTCATAATAGTTACGTCATACCACATTCAATACAAAACTTCGGTAGACAGAGAAAACCTAAAGTAACTGGTGGCGTAAATTATTAATTATCGCGATACAAAGTAGACTGTGTCCTTGCTCAAAAATCAAAGGCAATCAATTGTAAATTTCATCCAAATCGGTTCAGTGGTAAGTTCTAAAAGCGAAACAAAGAGGCACACTTAGGTACTTTCGAATTTATAGTACCTCGTTGTATGTTAGTATACGGACGAGTCATGTAAGGCCTGTAAATAGAGGAAGTAATCAACAATTGTGACCATAAATTGAGAAACACATATGGAGTAGTAATACCTATATTAGGTCAGTTCGCTTCTGTTGGAAGTCAACTATTTATGTCTTAAACTTCCTTACAAAACAGTAGCTAAACTGTAAAGAAAAATCATTAATAATGAAATACATTATTTTTATATATTTTAGCTCAGATCATTCACGCGGAAGTCACCTCTTCACAGGGGTAGAAATACGCACTAGAATTAATCGGTTCCGCTCTTCCTTCAAGCAGTCAAAAATTGGAACTTACTACCAGCTCACATGTTTCCTACCTACCACCGTGATTCCGGTTCTGTTAAGCGGGACGTAAATAAGCTTCTCCAGCCAGTTCAGCCAGACAGGTTGTCACGAGTATTGTAACAAGACTACCTTATCTTTGCAGTGATGTAGTCCTGCATAGTTTTACTGCCTTCCCCTACCCTACCCACGATTTGATTACTTGACAATCCGTATTCTTTATCCGTCACGACGTACATTTTTTTAATCATGTAGTTATTTATTTACAAAAAAAAGTAAATATGTATGTATTTAATTGTCTAGTACCCATAGTACCAGCTCTGCTTACTTTGAGACTATATGGCGTTGTGTGTCTTTGTATGTTAGTTTTTTATTGCATGTTGAAACTAAGAGTTATGACATATAAAGACAAGCACTTAGTTCTTTTTAATTATAGTGAATGTAGTGAATGCCAAACAGCCGGTTTCAGAGTCGATTGCTATCTATCTGACCTTGTTACACATAGTAAATATTAATAGAGCCATTTCATACAAGTGTGCTTTAAATTATTTCAATTCACGCTAGAGATGTACCTCCTGTTTAAATTTGGAACTAGATCAGTTAGGACTAGTGAGGTCAACACTTAAACTCTCAAGAATAAAACTATTGTGTACCTTTTTAGGCACGTTTAATTTAAACAGCCTTAAAGGAACAATGTGAATGATTGGTCGTTAAATTAAAAGTTTATATCAGCATAATATCGTTAATTCGAATGTAACTCTGTCTGTATTTTACGCTTTCATGAGTTAACCGGTGTGTTGAATTCGGAAATACTTTAATTCTCTAGGAGGCTACATGTTACTGTTGTAACGGACGTGACGTGACAAAACTTCGTGTGATTCGCAAATTGTTGTTCTAAGTTTGGATGTCCATTTCATGTGCGTTTGTAAAGCCCCCCGCGACACAGGATTTATATTCCTAATGCAACAGTTGTCTTTTTAAAAAAAAGATAATGAATTACAGTTGTTTATTCATTCTGAACATACATTTTGCATGTTTTATTTATAACATCACATCATTCATTCGACTACCTATTTATGTCACACTGTCCTGTTGTAATATACTCTTTAGTCGATATCAAGATACATCCGGATATCCGATAACCTATTCCGTATCGAGACATATAAGGAGCATCACTAATATACTGTAACTAAGAATAATAAATACTGTCGGACATTTGATTTACATATGCATGAACATAAGGAATAAACATTATATTGTGAAGATGGAAACACAATGGAAAACAGTCCCTGCCCACTAACCAAGTTGCAAAGTTTTTCGTTTTCTATTCTATTCTCTATTTTATTGCTTCATTGGCTACTTACTGTCATTCAATCACATGGTCAAAACAAAATATTATCCAATGAAACAATAGAATAGAAAATAGCATAGTAAATCAAAAACGTTTGCCAACTTGGCTAGGGGCGCGGATCTCGTTCAATTTTTGTTATAAAACACAGACGGATAAACGGACTTGGAACTAGTAATTGATGCTTCATCGGCCTCTCATAATGAACTGATTAAGTCTACACAGTTGGCCTAGTGGTTTAAGTGGTGGCACGCTGATTTCTACTGTACAAAGTGCTGTGGGTTCAATCTCACACCTTACAGCACTGTGCGATCCACAAATTGTTCTTCTGAGTCTGGGTGTTCTCTCTGTCCGTTTCATGTATGTTTGTAAAGTCCTCCACGACACAGAATATACAAGTGTATGCCTAATGCAGGAGTTGTCTTTTAAAAAGAAATGATGCTCTAAAATCTAAAATGGTTAGTATTTACTAGGTTCCGCCATAAATAAAAACCACAGTCGCAAAAAAAAGAACATAACGGTTTTAGGGGCCCTGGCATTGTTGTTTTCACGGTCTAGTTCAGTCTTGAGTTCTGCTGTCCAATTAAACATTGAAATTTATTAGTTTTTTATTTTGCTATTAAAGAACTGAATATTGAATATATAATATACCTAATTGAATTAAACGTTTTAATTTACACAATAGAATGTCTAGTCTTTAAACTAACAGACAAGAGAAGGGACCGTCAACCAGTATTCTAAATTTGAAACAGCGAAGATGTCAGATGAAAAGCATTTCTAAATTTAAAACTTCGGTGCGTCTGAGCATGTTGGGTTGCCACTAATAAAAAGTGCATTAACGTGGTGTTTGCAAAGGTTGTTATATATTCCCATTAAAATTTAATTAATAGAGACTTTGAGTTTTGTATGTAGACACCTGCTTTTGTTAGTTGTAAATGCAGGTGTGAATTGAAGTTAAAAGTGACCCGATTGTAGGACAATCAACCTTGTACCGGTTATATATGCAACTAATAAGTGCGAAAGTATGTAAGGTGAATGTTGTTTGCGAGAAACTTAGAAATCTGAAATTAACTATGAAGATGAATTCTGACTTAGGATAGTGCGTAGATTAAAAAGAGGTAGTTGATTAATCCTTACTAATATTATAAAGGCGAATGTAACTTTGTCTGTTGAGCAACTACTACGACGATTAACGATATACACGCGGGCGGAGCCGCGTCCGTAAGCTAGTATTATATAAAAAATTTAACTAAATATTATACATATTGGATTAATGTTTGACAGGACAAGGATGGCAACCCGTCTATCTTTATAAGTTATTATGATCCTTAGCGCGTTATTCAAGTACGTTTCACTCTTAGCTTTCTTCGTAATTGGAAACTTTAAACCGCACCTTATTAGTGAAGTTTCGTTGTGTGAAAGAGATGCAAGACGGCAGATGTACGTTTGGCAATAGGCTGCTTGTTATCTTCCTAAATTGACTGGTTAAATTGGGGTAAAACTTTTTTTTACACTTATGACATTGCAACATAATAATATGTCAATCTATATTCATAATATATATATATATATATATATATATCTTTAAATATATAATTCTTGTGTGAACTGAACTGAACTTCTCTCAAACGACTGGACCGATTTTGATGAATTTTTTTGTGTGTGTTCAAGGGGATCTGGGAATGGTTTAGATTCGCAATTGGACCCGGTAGGTGGCGCTGCGATCAAGTTCTGAAATTTTAAAGTTGGGCGGTACGAAGTTCGCTGGGTCAACTAGTATATATATAAATCAGTGCCACATTTCGTTCTAATTAAACTCCTTCTAAACGGCTCAACCGATTTTGATGAAATTCTTTGTATGTGTTCAAGTAGGTTCGAGAATGGTTTAGATTAGCAATTAGACCCGGTAGGTGGCACTGCGATCAAGTGCTAGGATTTCAAAGTTGGGCGGAACGAAGTTCGCTGGGTCAGCTAGTATTATATAATTATAATCTGTTTATTTTCAATGATATGGTCAGATAATGATTTTAGTAACATTAAGGACTAATATAGTTGTAACACTAAATGGCGTTATAAACAACATCTCTAGTCTGCCCGTGACCACGAACGGTATTACCCCCATTGGAAACGTCGTTTTTTGTATATTTAATGCCTGCCAAGATTCTATTATGCTTGATGGAAAGCATGAGTAGAATTCAATAGTAGGGGACGCCAAACTTACTGCGAATGCAGGTAGTATGACGACCCACATTATAGCGACCTAGTGAGATGCTTTTTCACGCCCCTCTTAAAGAACCCGAAAGAACATTAAAGGTATCGTAAACTTTTATTCATTACAACAAAACCTATGTGTAAAAGTCGCGAGTTAGTTAATAGTGATTAATTTATTGATCTATTTTTAAAAAGGTTAGACTCCCATTCGTGTTGATAGATAGGTATTCTTAATTCATGTATCGAGGTTAAAAAAACTCTTACTAATAATATATTATAATTGCGAAAGCAATTTTGTCTGTCTGTCTGCCATTTACACTCCAAAACTTATGAACCGATTGAAATGAAATTTGGTACACAAATAGTTTAGAGTCTGAGAAAGGACATAATATATGCAACTATTTTTCACGATAACCGACATACACGCAGGCGGAGCCGTGGACGAAAGCTAGTGTTTAAATAATAGTATACACGATTAAGGTAGTTATACAATACACTAAAATAGTTTGAGCTATAGGTTTTTAGCATTAATTTAATGCATGTTTAGATTAAAACCGATCAATATAGTCAGAAAATTAATATCGGCCTAGTTTAAAAGTGTTACGCGATTGCAGTCCACGTTAAGATGTTCCGTATTGTAATTTACATAGTTCATTACGTAATAACCAGCTCAACTTGGATCGATTATGGAAATTATTAAAAATGCTTGAAAAAAGCTCTTTCTGTGTTGTATCTGCTTTAATAAGATATATGTACATCCATACAAATAAATAAAATTGGAGTGTCTGTATGTAATATTAAATTAAAAGTTTTTAATTAAAAAAAAATTGTTTGTCTGTCTGTTTGTTCCGGGTATATCTGTAATGGCTGGACCGATTTTGACAAGACTTTAACTTGCAGAAAGCTGATATAAGGAGTTACTTAGGCTACTTTTTTTAGATTAGCTTTGCTACGCGGCGTTACTCGGGGTTTACAATAACAACCGTGGGGCCTAACTAGTATCAGAATATCAACTACGTATTATATTGGACCAAGAGCCCAGAGCCGCCAGACCTACGTCAAAGGCCTAGTGCAAAGCTGAAATTTTCAGGATTATTAGTACAATGTCTTGTTAAGATGTATGTGTACCTATTAGCTTGAAAGCGGGCCTGTTTCTGAGGTAGCGCGAAGTACAGATGGATAAAAACCTTACTTAACTACGTTAAAGGTGCAAAGCTAGTATTTACATATTTTTTCAAGAATATTATTTAAAATTAAAATTCATTACTGCCAGACACTTTCCGTGGGCCATTACTTCTGCCAGACGTCTTGAAAGTTGTGAAAAAATTAGGTTATTTTTCTAAAAGATTAGTTTTAAAAAACTAAACAAATAGGCTTTTAACCTAAAAATAGAAAATAATTTCAATGTAAAAAGCGTAGGGCGACGTTATTGAAATATTGTCAGAAAGCACCCCAAGCTTTGTGTGTGTGGGTCCAAGTGGGTCAAAATCGCACCCAAAGGAGTTGGTTACAAACAAACAAACATACAGGTGAAGCTAATAAAAATCTAATAATCCTGAAAATTTCAGCTTTGCACTAATGACGTAGGTCTGGCGGCTCTGGGCTCTTGCTCTATATACTTTCCCCGTCTTTTTATAACAATATCCTTCTCCTTGCGTCGTTTTCCTCAATTCTGAGGGTCGTGGCCCCTACTTATTAGAGTTTTGTGAATGGCGGTTCGCCATTTGTGTCGGTTTTGGGCAGCATGCAGAGCAGCATGGATCGTACTTCCGAGAAAGGAGCTAACTTGCTATGTACGAACTAAAAATGTCGTTTTAAATGATCTATGTGTTGCGAGTATTCTAATTTATAAGCTATAGGTATTTATATCCTAGGATATATCCTCCGTATCTCTGAAAACTGGTCCAAATAATTCTTTAGAACAGAATAATTTTAGAATTTCTTCCCCTACATGTGGAACTTAAGTTACTAAAGTACCAATGGACATCATCCGAAGAACTCTTTATCATAAGTACTCAAGTTCTCATGGTCGTAACTGGCATGTGGAAACTATAAAAATAAAACGCTGGTTCCGTATGAGAAGTTAATCACATTTTTAAAAGCTTTTGGTTAAATGATACAGTGTGTAGGTACGGTTAGTCCTTAAAAAAAGATTTTGAAAATTGTGAACTCCATTTTAAATAGGTTCATTACGGCAAATATCCTATTAATATTATAAACGCAAACGGCAAAAGTTTGTATGTATGTAGGTGTGTATGTATGTTTGTTGCTCTTTCACGCAAAAACTACTGAACGTATTTCGACGAAACTTTACAGTAAAAAGTAATATAGCTTATATATCAGAATAACACATTTACTGCAATAATCGAGGTACACGGGCGAAAGCTAGGTGATTATAAAAATACATAAATCGTAGATGTCAAATGTATCGCTGTTTATCTCCTGTCAAAACTTCACAGGTTGCTATGCATAACACACTTGCATAGTAACCATAATGATAGTTTGTAAATGGCTAATCTAAAAATGCGTTCTGGATAATCACATAGGTATATTTACTTTTTATCCCGAAGATACGCGGGTAACACCGCGGGGCGCAGCTAGTGTGCAATAAAAGCATGTTTATTCCTTAATTTTTTCTCATAGAAGCAATAAAATAATAAAATTGTATCATTCAAAGTTCATTAACTCGAATAAATTATAAGTTCTCAATCAAAAAACTAAGAAATATGAGATTAAAAAATCTGTAGGTAATAAACATGTTATTTTAGAATATGGAATTTTTTGATACTGGAGTTTACACTTATTGCATCTTCTGTTCCAAAAAAAGAGAAATTTTGTCTTAAAAAAAAGCAAACATATATTGAAATAAGTCTAGTGATTAGTAAAGTAACACTGACTGCTAATCCACAAATCGTGGGTTCGATGCCTACCCTTGACAAATATTTTGAAATGACTTGACAAGCACTATAATTTCTGTGATTTTATTTAGATATACTTACTTAATTTACACATACTAAATGTATTAAGAAATATGTCTTATTTACAGTCTTAATGACCGAGTCATTCTCTAAGGACGATAGACTGGTAGATATTGACTGAATGAATGTAATTAATGAATTGTACTTTCAGTGGATAAAGTTGATAAATAAATATGACCCGCCGAAGCAACTACTCTGCCTGATGGAAAGCATCAGTAAAATCCAAAGAAGTTCTCACCATACACATTCCAAATGCAGACAATGCAGTATGGTGAATCATACCATGGCTTCTCATTGAGACACATACATCATTCGGTCTATCAGTCCACTTTATCTGCACTCTAGTCATCGCTGCACTTGATTACATGTGTACAAGAAATAGATCTCTAGTACTTAACTAAATAAAAAAAAATATAGGTACAAATGGTGCGGCCGGGGTGTGTCGTTTAAGGCGGGTTGATGTTTTGCCCCTTTCTGTACAGAGCGGTGAGAGGCGCAACAACATCCTGCCCCGGGGGTGAAACTAGTCACCCCGGGATGTACCACAGACGTTGAGGTACGGCACGGGGGACACCAGAAGCTGCTGACGCGATCCTGGTTTTACTCCCAACTGCCGAGGTAGGCCGCCGCGGGGTTTAGTGGGTAGACCGGTTGCCCGGGAGTCCCACACACACCCTTCGTTTACCCCACGAAGGGTATGGTGTGAAAAGCTTTCCCCGCGTAAGAAAAAAAAAAGGTACAAAAGGTAAGGTCGACTGGCAGAAAATGCTTACGGCATTAAGTCCACCTTTGTCACTCTTATGTGCATAAAGTATAAATAAAAAAAAATAAAAAGAAATAGCTTGTACAACATTACGAACTTATCAATTACCAAAGCACACATTAAGAACACACTTTTTGCTTAAACAATAGAGTATGTACTTACCTTAATTGCGGTTTTCGTCATTAACCACAATAATCTAGGTAAACTGCTTTCCTCAATGGAACTAGGAAAACCACAGTATATATGTATATTATGGTGCACTTGAATTATTAATTCTATCGTACATTCTGTGACCTCAGTTTACCCTTCAGTACTGTAGGATAAGCTGATACTAAACTATATACTTACAGAAGTTTTATATTATACTAGCTGAACCCCGCAGCGCTAACCGCGGATGATGACGTAAAGGTAACCCCGCGGGGCCTTGGCAAAGAAAAGGAACCAAGTTATTCCTTATATCATTAGCTTATAAGCGAGTGAAAGTTCATTTAAAATTAGTACACCCGTTTCAGCAATTAGAAACAAACAGAGAATTAAAAAAAAATGATGTTTTAATGTAACCACCTTTTAATTTGAAATTGCAAAAAGGTTTTATTAAGTAATTACTTATATAAAATTTTAATTAGGACACTGGCCTTATGTACTTACTGTTCTAAACTTTATCTTATTGTTTAATAGCAACAGATACCGTGGAATGGTTATTAAAAATAATATTTAAAATAAACTATTTACATTAATTCAACAAAACAGATACTACGCAGATTTTGCACGTATCCTAATTTTCAGGTTATTGACTCAATACAGCAAAAAAACTAAATTACAATTCTATACTTTAATGGCATGCGCATAAAGAAGGTATTTGTTTAAATTATTTTAGTGCGTTCATGATCGTCTACTTTATAGCAAGCACTTACTATTTGTTTTTCTTTTAGTATCTGTAATTTTGCCTGGATATGTGTAAATAAACTGACTAAATAAATTGATATTATACGAGTTTTTAAACTTTATTTAGGTAGTTAGTTCATGTGTTCATGCAAATTGGTGTTATGAAGTTTTTTTTATATGAGTCTGCCAAAATAACTACTCTGGAAACATGAGTAATATTCAAGAGCTGTACTGTGTGCACCATTTTCATTCTATAGCGGCCTAATGAGATGATTCGGCATCATCCAAATGTGGTTGATAATATTGTGTTCAATCTTATGCCGTTTCGGAGGAGCCAAACCGGCTTATTTGATGCTTTTGAAATTTTGTGTGTATATTAAGTAATTAGGTATGCATTAGGTCTGAGAATAGGTCGTAAACTATTACCCCTAGGTAATATAAGACGAGGCGGACGCGAGCATAACCGCGGGCATCAACTAGTGTATTTGTAGATCCAAACATAGTACTAAAACCGGAGAAAGACGTGTCAAAGTAAAACGTTTCTTAATCCAAAATTATCCGCTTCCCTTACAATTGAATTAGGATACAACATTTTACAGCCAGCTTGTTTTACATGGATACTAGGACAGAGGAAGTCTCAATTTAAGCAATACGACAAACTCTACCGTGCCTGTATTCTTAGCAAAGAGTGGACTCTGCTCCGGTACTCACACTTGAATAAACAATGTAGATTTAAAGGTTGATGACACAGATTTCTCTTATCGTGAAGCCAAACTCTGATTAAATAATATACAGACGATTCCTTCACTAAATGTTGTGATATCTTAAATTTTCGCACGACATTTAAGTATTTTAGTGCGAAATTCATGGTTTTTTTTTCATTCTTATATCTTTAATAGAGAAAATAGAGACAAGCGCGTGATCCTAATTTTTAATTTTTACTACTGTTATTATCTATTTGACGCGATAAATAGACAATAAAAATTTTCTAGTCTTAACAATAATAATAATAATAATTTATTTTCACAAATATAAAATACAGAGTTTCAAAGTGAACATCTGTAGCCGAACTAGGCAATGCCTGTATTTCGGCTATCAGATCACATCCTCTCGGATACAATTCAACATAATATTTTAATAGAATTATTTAATTATAATTATAAAATATTTCTCTATAACATGAATTGTCTGTCTGTAATAAGTACATAAATATTAAATTGAATACTAACCGTTCGCTGTAGATTCACTTGTATTTATGACTTTGCGGTTCATAGAGTTGTGTATTGTTCATAGATTTTAGATATAGAAAGATCAAGATGTTTATAAGCCCATGAGAGTGATAGATTTTCTTTTTGACTTTTCACGGTCTTTTCTGTTACAGTTTTTTAATTGAACACACATACACGCGCATACATTATCATCACCATATACACCGTATTTTATTTTTTCCTTTTAAATTTAAATTCAGTGAATTCTGTCTATGTAACAGCAGAACACTAACTCCCAAGTCACAGGAACTAGGTTTTTGGGAGTTCGAGTTTCTCTTATTGTTAGACCTTTACTTTAAACCTTGTAAGTAATTTTAGTTCTAAAGATATTGTAAAAGCTTATTTATAATAATTAAGATGGTTATTATTATTATTTGAAAAAAACAATTTCGAAATATTTCTCGTTCATGTTAAACTTGCCAAAGTCCTGAACTCATCTGCATTATATCTTATGTTAATTTACGATCTTCAAGTGTACATTACATTCGCAATATAGATTGATTTACATGACCTCAATGAAATGTTGAGCAATAACGCGAAACACGTTCACGTAACGTAGATATGCGTTGAATACTGTTCACTTGTACCCTACCGATATGAGCTATTTGGAAGCATGATCAAAAATGGCTTCATTTCAATAAAACTATAAGGCCGCTCTAAAGAGAGCATCAGTCAAGCAATGCCTGTTGATGCTGAAGAAGGCCGTTCGGAAAGCACATATCTTAAAACACTTTAGTTTTTTGATTACGAATCACTAAATGTATACTTTTCAACTAAAATGCACCTACTTTCTGCTTTCTCTCCATCGCCCAATTGTTGACTGGTAGAGAAGGCCCAAGGGATTAATGGCCGTTTTCACCAACATCCCCTAAATATAAGGGGATAGAGTTAGGTAAACCTTACTGATGTTTTCGTTTTTACCAAGCTTTAGGAGATGCCTAAGTGGTTAAATTCCTCTTTAAGTTCAAAGGCTACCTACGTTAGGGGACTTCTAGTAAGGATGGGGCTTACATTTAGTTGGTGACAACTGTATAAAGTTCGCCAATGAACCAAAAGTGCATGTAGTATTAAATGAATAATAGATAAGAACACAAAAGTCCCCTTAAGCTGTTCAATAATCAAATTTATAAGTAACTCGAAGCCGTTGAAGGAAATAAGGAAATTTAATACCCTCTAGTTGATCATGTGGAAAAGAGTGGTACTTCATCGAACCCAAGTTATGGGATATGAGCTGTAGGTTGATGATCTATAGAAACTTGCTTCGTTCACAAAAATAGAGTCAAACTTAGTTTGACTTTCGACGATTATATTTCGTCACGAAAAACCGTCAAAAGCTTTACAGGATTTTTGAGAGTATCAATGTTCAAGAGTATATACAAAATGGGATTTAGTAAGTGGTCTTTTATCAGTGGATTTTGACCCGATATGAAGGCAAGCTTGTTTACATTGAGACTTTTTTTTCGCCTTTTTGGATCAAGATCTCATTCGTCGTACTAAAAGGTCGAATTTGTTTTGCAATCAGTGTAAGTGCACTGTAGACGGTGCCAACGATTCATGGTGAAAGTATCAGACCGACAGGGTATTAACCAGACGGTTTTATATGTTAATAGCTTTGAAAGTTTTCGAAACAATTAAATCGCAAGGAGGATGCAATCATACTTTGTGAGTTGTAAGTGTTGGCAATATTTTAGTTTAGAAATAATCAACATTTAAAATATTCCCTTCACTTGTTGGTCCATTGTTTTGTTATCCTGACTGATAAACCAGAAGTTGTAGGTTCGATTCCAGCCTAGATAAGTAGTATTTTGTGATGAGTACTATAATTTTTTCGGTGTCGAGGTGTAGTTAATCCATTAATATAATATGTAAATTTACTCGATGCATAGAAATTTCTGAAATGAAGAAAAATAAAATTATTAATTCGTGCAGCCTTGCCTCTTATTTGCTTTATTAAAATATTAAAGCTTGATGTATCTAACACCAAAACACTGTTAATTAAGTTGCCTAAGAAAAATTAGCATAGTTACCCTAACTGCTCTTCACACGCATTCAATGTATAATCTATCTATTCATAATCACATCTACTTTGTTTTCATATAGTACTGCTAAATACCAAAATCTTGCCATCTTATCAACTTTTAAAACACTTAATTTTTAAGCCGAGGAATCCGTAATCTAGGTCATCTCTATAAATGTTGATGTATGCATTCATTCATATCACATCATCAAGAGCTTTTAACAATCTACTGCTGAAGATAGGCCTCTTCTTCAAAAGCAGGTTTTTTTTCCTATCATACCACCCTGGCTATATATTTGGCGGTGTCAAGTGTTCCTTGGGTTCCTCTGCGTACTTTGCTCCTTTAGACTTGGACACCTATGGAATAAACACACCTCATTCTTAATCCGTCACCACAAAGATAAGTATTTCATATTTGTTCGAGATGATAAACGCTGCGGTGCTTACGCTGACGAATTACCGCAGAGAAATAAAGGACTCTTTCTTAAATAAAGTTAATTAATTGACTGAATCTTCGGTCACGGGTTCAAATAGGGGAGAATCTGATTAGAGAAATGAACTATATTTTTGTTCTGGATATTGTAGAAGATTATGAGAATCTCCTAGAGTAATTTATTTAATAAAAGAGTTATCGGTTACTTTCGTAACACGAAATAAGTTGTACCAACAGTTTAAGTATAAGTAAGTAAATAAATGGTATAATTATATGCCTTAGATCTTGTTTAAATGAATGACGTTTTACATATTTTAAGGAAAACATTAATTTGGTTTTAATCGTTCATTTGATTTGATCTGTCACCAGAGAACAAATTGCCATATGAACTGTGCACAAAGAAATGAGATCGTCGATAATATCTATAAAAACGAAATGTTAAGCGCGCTTGTGCTTAACAGCTTTTAATGTCCACGGCTGAACACAAGCCTCTTTTTTGAAAGTAGGTTTACCTACTGGCAAAATACGGCGTTTAGATTGTTCTCGTTGAACCTCGATGTATATAGTGTTGTGTACCAAAGTTTTTTACACAAACACAACATCATCTAGTCCCAAACTAAGCAGAGCTTGTGCTATGGGTACTAGACAACTGATATAAAGACATAAAAGACAAAAATTGAAAAATAAAATAAACATACTTTTTTTTCGCAAATACATATTATATGTATGTAGATCATACGCATACACTAACCGCTAGACCAACAAGACAGTCACAAGTAACATAGTACGAGTGATACACACAATTTTAACAGTCCCAGTTACTAGATTAAGCATATTCACTTTGATATTCTATTTGCAAAGTATATTACATATTGTAGACTAAGAAAAAACTAATAAATATTAATGTTTTAAGTTGTTTAGTTTTTTTTATAGTCACAATACGTAGTTATCAAGGCCAGTACATCCTCGTGTCCTACAATACAAACCTACATTTAATTTATGAATACATTTAACAGTTTTATACACACACTAAGTAATATAAATACATAGTTACAGGTGTTCACACACACATCTATTGTTGAACAACAATGCGACTATCTCATCACGACATCTTAACAATCACGTCGCGTCTACTCTCTACTGTGAGAGATTTTTTAACTGGCTCCAAAAAAGGAGGTTATAAATTCGACTAAGTTTTTTTGTTTGTACCTCATAACTTACGATTGGGTGATTTTGCTACTTCTTTTTTTACTTGGAATCCGATGTTTCCCATGTGGTCCCATTATAAGGAAACCAGGATCTTATGATAGGATCCTGGAGAAATCGAGGGAACTCTTTAAATTTCATAGGCATGTCAAAGACCTGTCGCGATTTGGGTACTCTGAATAGTTTTTATTTTAAGTCGGTTTTTTTTCAATTGTCATATTGCTGCAGAAATGTGAAAAGCTCTCTCATTTTTTCCATGTATCATACTCAATTTTTCTTGTCAATTAAATAGTATACCAGGTTTCGAAATCTTTACTTATTTAAAGGGAGGTTAAGGTTATCACAAACAATCAAATACATGTGTTCAGAAGTGTACTATTAGGGGTATTATGTCAAATAGTGGTTTACCATGATGAGAAAAAAATATCGATTTCACTAAAGTCAATCAAATCTTATTAATATCAAACTGAATCGTAATACAAAATGCACGTATGTAATTGTTTTTATAGCAACGGTACCTACATAGCATAAGCTTCGCTTGCAGTGGATAGTTTTTTTTTCATTAATATTCATTTCATAGTGTGATTAGATTTTATTGAATGAACAGACTCTGTAACACGGTTGTGTAGGTCTGGCGCCGGGTCTAATTCATTGTGGCGTGATTCGACATAGCGTTGGCTTCCATTAATTATTATGTTGTTTGACACTTTAGGAATGTGATGCTATGTGTATGAATAATTTAACCTATTTTAAGAAATAATACCCAAAGTATGGAAAATTACTCAAGAAAATACATTTTATTTACAATTCGTCATATTCAGACATAGGTATCAAAGTTAATTATTTGAGTACACGTACCAAACAAAACACCTACCTGGTCAGGTTTACATGTTTGCGTTATTCAGCGAAATATAATATTAAACATATTATGTGTACATGTGTGAATTACATATAAAAAAAAAACAATATATATTTCGGATATTATACACACAATGTCATCTAGCCCCAAATTATGCAGAGTTTGTATTATTAGAACTAGACAACTAATATAAGTACATAAACATACTTTTTTTTGTCAATATATACATATTATAAATAGACAATATTTTATTACACAATTGTGATTCTTAACTTCTACAGTTTAAAATTAACTGCCTCAGTGGCGCAGTCGTAGCTGAAACGACTGCTTTACTTGAGTTCTGTGCTTCGATACCCGGGTCGGATCAAAATTTTTGTATGATCAGCAAATACTTGTTTTGGAGTTTTGGTGTTTTCTATGTATAATATGTACTGTGGCAATTTATAAAAAAAATTGTTTCTAAAACTGTCCTTAAAATCACAGGTACTACACACCGCCTGTGGCAGCCCCAGTTTTAAAGTATTTCAACGAAGTTACTTTCTCAATTTTGCAGAAACTTAAATAAATCGTTATTTTCAAAACAAAAGCAACGTTCTCTCGTATTGACTGTTATCAATTCCTCTGTAACGTTACCCTGATAACACTTGACACAATTTAGTGAAATGGCGAAATTGTGTGTAACGTCACCGGGGCCGGACGTCGAAAAGGGACGTTGACATGATAAACGTTTGCCGACTAACTAACACATGTTTATTAACCGTTAAGATTATTATTTGTAATTCAAATTCAAATTTCTTTATTCACTTAGGATGCAATACATCTCTTGTGACAGGTCAAGATTCTACATGTACATTTATGCCATGTTCGCAAACAATAGGTAAAGCCGGAGAAAAGAACATGGCAATAAAAACTCGCGGCCACTCTTTTCAAATCGCCAATGTTTACATAGTTTTAATGTTTATAAACCTGATATGGGGGTAAGGTGCTGCCACTAATATACTATACACCATGTTAGAGGACTGATGCAAATTATAGTGATTAAAAATTAGAACATAAGCCAATTTAAAAAAAAAAAAAAACAACAGCCTCAGCGGGTACAACATAGTAAGAGCATCTACTTACAACAAAGGTAAAAACTATATGTGCTCAAATATTGGCCAAATTACTGGTAACGAAAGATTAAATATAAAATATTAATTTTAAGATCAAAAGAAAGAGAAGAATGGCCTTTATTCGTCACGTAGAATCTTTACTTACAAAAGTAAAATCATGCTCTTAAACAATGTGCTAACAACATTCTCATGAGTAGAATAAAATGACAAGGAGCAAGTAGTCAAATCCATTTTTCTTTATCATTTAAAAATTCGTCAACTGTATAATAACCTCCACGTATAAGATAAGTTTTGACTACATTTTTAAACTTTTCCACTGATAGACTCTTAACACTAGCTGGTAACCTATTAAAAAATCGCACGGAAAGACCCATAAATGAATTATGCGTTTTATGTAGCCTATGATATTGACCTACTAGTTTATGCTTATGTCTCGTGTTCACCGAGTGAACATCACTATTCCTGTGATATTTTGTTTTATAAACATAATGTTTGCAAATATATATTGTGATGCAACTGTCATAATGCCTATCTCTTTAAACTTTTCTCTAAGGGAAACTCGTGCACCTAGTTTGTAAATCGCACGCACTGCACGTTTTTGAAGAATGAAAATATAGCTGAGACTCGGTCTTAGGCACTGTTTTTTTTAATATTTTTACTATCTCGGTGGCGCAATTGGGGCGTATGCGACTGCTGTGTTTGTTTGAGGTCTCGGGTTCGATTAACGAGTCGGACCAAATATTTATGATCCGCAAATATTTTTTTCGGAGTTTGGGCGTATTCTAGTATCTACTTATATTATGTCTCTTTTAAAAATACAAACTCTGCTTAGTTTGGGACTAGATATCGTTGTGTGTAACATGTCCGAAATATTTATTTATGTATTTATATAATATATTTAACCTGATAGATATTATGAGTAGAATCTGTATAGATTAAGAATGCTGACAATGCAACAGTGCAGCATGATACCATGGCGTCCTAATGCATCATAAGGCCCCCGGTCTCGCACTTATCAACGAAATTCACAGCACGAATGCATCATTTGAAGTCGGGTTCCTGTACGAGGGTAGTACCGCTCCAGTCGAGCCGACCCATTAGTTCTAAAATCAGTGTATCTGTACAATTTGTTTTGCTGCATTTTACTAACCGTAGGTCCAAACTGCCTTTAGTTATTTCTTCTATTAAAAAAAAAAATCGTTTTTAAAATTAGTCAAATATGACCTTTCTTCTTTCTTCCTTCCTTTACTCACATATTATGCTAACAATGCACTGCATCCATGTTCTTTTTATATAGAATGTTTACTACTATTACTGCTAGAATCATGTAAAATAATGTATAGTATATTAAACACGCATAGTTGTTTTCCGGCATTCAGTCGCCAAGAATCATTTAAAACACAACAAACAATACGTGTCAGGAATTTTGTGCTATGGCTTTATATGTCGGTTATCGCTACAAAAAGTTGCCTATGTACTTCTCCAATGTCCAATTTATATGTGAACCGAAATTTATCTAAGTTGGTTCTATGGTTTTACCGTGAAAGCGTGAATGACAGAGTTAGTAAACGAACACCTAATAGAAAGTGCCTACTGCCGCCCATAGACACCTGTAACTCAAGAGTCACAAGAGCGTTGGCGTTTTTGAGTTCCTCTTCTCGAGCATCAGAGGAACGAGGAGTGTTGACCTCTGGTAATAGACTTCGATATTTAAACTGCTGTTTAACTTATCCGGAAAATCATCCAGTGATTACAAGCATCAGTGATCTGGAGCGAGAAATTGTTTTACGATAGAAAACGGTAAGAAAGTATTCGGACGTATATTTAGAGAAAGTTGAGCAATGGTCGCTGCTATTGAGATTATTTTAATAGACAAGAATATTCTTACTAGTACAGTACTACAGACTTTCCCCGAGATACAGGAAATACATATTCCTAGTTTTCATTACGTATAGGATTCTCTGATTTGATTTAAACGTTAAGACTACGTCCATGAATAAAACAAGTTCCTTTACTGAAAATTGCTATTTCTTATTTAAGGGTCAAACTGACATTTCACGGTCATTTGGCTATACAGTCAAACCTAAAAAAGTATGTTATTATGTTTTTGCTTTCCGATGTCATTGACAGAACACAGATCTGACTCATTCACTGCTGTTTGGTTTTTTCCCCTACCATGGCGTTAAAACGCTGCCTTACTTGTTAAATATTACAGTATTGTAAAAATTACGTTGTCTTGTTTTTACTTTTACAAATAACACCTAAGTATAATGCAGCTACAGATTTTTCTTCATTAAAAAATCAGCTTCAAGAATACACTAATATCTCTGAGTCCACACTGCAATAGACAACAGTTCTCAGAGTACTCACACTGCGCTGCTCCAAGGACTAAATTATACAGTATATACTTGCATACGATATTCAGTTCTATTGTAATAGATTAAGGTTTATGTTTTATTTTCATGTCAAAAAGATACGCATTTTGATTCTGACTCAGTAACGTTTAAGTATTAGCGAAGTTTATTTCGTGCGTGAGTAAGGGAAAATAAAAATATATTATTTATGAAAAATGAGGTTTGTAAGGCACTTCTTTGTCATAACTGCTATTAATCTTGTCTGACTCCTATCTTAAGCCACACTCTATTGTGATTGTATTGATGAGAAGCGATGAACAAAATCTACTCGAAATTAGGTAAAAACAGTCTTTGAACCAGTACTTCTTCAGTCTAAGAGTACACAAACTAATTTAATGTGATAATAAATATATTTCGTATGAAGAGTCTACGATCCCTTTTATAATGTCGTCAGTGGTACTAATCCTGTTCTCGGAAAAATCTATAAACTTAATTTAAAATCGCTAAAAATCAATTTTGTTCTGCGTGTCGTTCTAAATGATGAATGAATGATAAAAGTTAGTTAAGAGTAAATATAATTACATACAAAATTATTGAAAACGTAGAAATAGAAGATAATTTTAGAGATATTTTAGTTAATGACACAACAATATAATTTACACCACTCTATGCCAAACATTTCCTAGAAGCTGATGTTCTGCAATGTACAAAATCTAAACACGATCCGGTCTGATCGTAGTTATTAATGTATTTAGTTCGCGAGCTTTTAAACGTGTACTTACAGTTAACTAAACTCGTACTCGTAAAGATCTAGTTCTGATAGCTTGCTCCTAGAATACTAATAACTAGGAAAGCTAGTTATTGAGACGTCTAGTAAGTGTAATAGACATTAGTTCAGGCAACCGTTGCTCACCTTCCTAATTTAAATGGTCGTGAGTTTGTCTGCTTGTTTTTGTGTTACAAGTCTTAGCTATTTTATTCTAATCTATTGTTTTATGACTTTAGTTTTGAGATTATGTGAATTTTTGGAATTCTTATATAACTTCGAAATAACGAAAAAATCGAAAATCTGAAATATATTCGTGAAATTGTATTTATAACAATTTCAGAGTTAATACTTATTTTATATAACAAATGTATACAGTGGAAAGAAATTCTATAATAAGGGTAATTAAGTGCTATAAGTACTAAGTTTACCCTTTTTCTCTTACGATTTCGAAATAGAAAATTGATGGTGAATTTTAAAGATAAAACCCTGTTTTCACAATCCTCGATCTTGGTCAACAACACAATTCTGTTATAATTGAAATGGTCAGTCCGTCAAAGTACCTTCATCTTAAAGTGGACCGCTATTAATTAATAAAACTAGGTTATTGCTGTGTTTCCACAGGTCAGCAATGCTCAGTGGAGGGGAGAGTGACGGAAACATGAGTGTCACGATATGACGAGTGTTGCAAGTTGTCATGAGAATCAGAACCAGCAGTAATTTAAAATATTCATTCATAATCTTACCGCTAGTCTGAACAATGTCCGGTAACTAGATTAACTTTTTAATTTTCGCAACGTGATATGTTGTGGTCTGTTCACACTGTAACGCTTTTTTAATTAAAACTGTAACAGCTGCTATGATACAACATAAGGTCAAGAACTTATGCGTCTAGTCATATTGAACGCTGACTCACGACGGTTCAACCAATAGTGCAACGTCATAAGCATCTGTAGAAACATAGGATTTTCTGTCTTATTGTTTGAAAAATACGGTTGATATTTATTTGTAAAAGTAAATGCAATCGTTTAATACTCGCCTAACCACAATTAACTTGCATTCGCGATTGTAGCCACTGCTAAAAGTAGCATTAACTAACATAAGTTGTACGAAAGTAAAACATACTGGAAGTTTCAAATGAAGACACTTTATGCTCCTAACTTTTGGGATCGCTAGCTTCACAAACTCTGTTGAATTCTGCCTTTTTCTTAATATTCCCTACTTATCGTCATATAATAATATATACGAAAGAAGAAACTGATTCACTGATTAATCGATCAATCACAGCTTTTTTGTTTACATATGCATGTCATGAAAATTTTGCACAAATGTTTCTTCTACTCAGACCGCAAATAAAATTGAGATTAGGACAGGCAGATGATAATCATGTTTCTCTGGTGGCCCCCGCTCTCGGATTCTACTCATTTATTGGCTAACCAGTAGTTATTACACTAAAACATGCGTATATACTAGACAAAATAGAACACAGAACAAGTCTTAATCTAAGTGTACAACTCATGTAGTTGCTCATGCTTTCCATTAAGTAGAGATGTGTCACCTTTGCGGGCTATTTATATAAAAAAGTGACGTATGTGTGCACTAAGACATTTTAAATTAAAAATTGATGTGAAACTCCGTTATTATTGTTAGTCGGCGCTAGACGGCGTAACGGGCAAAAGTTAGCGTTCTATAAACATTTATGATAAGCTGAACCAAATTTGTTTATCGCAAATCAAATACGGGAAATATTCTACAGTCTCAAACAAGTATGTTGATTTCTTAATCTACCTGTTCCTATTGATTAAGAGAAAATAATCAAGTTTGTATTTAAAATATGAAATACTATTTTTCATACACCTTAAGGCGTGAGGTTGTAGCTGCTGCCTGATGGAAAGTATCAGTAGAATCCAAGAGGTCACCACGCTCATTGGGAATGCAGGCAGTGTGGCCCTACACTATGGCGGCTTATTCAGATACTTCTACATCATTGGGCCCTTGGTCTTGCATTTACCAACGAAATACGACCGCACGAATGCTATCATTATATTTTTCAGACAAATGACATCTTGACGTAAGTTACAAATAGCAACCTCATGTTACGTTATGCATGATGTGAAAAGGTTTATATAACAGTGTTCATCTATTACATCTGATCGACTGCACGGTTGGCCTAGTGGCTTAAGCAGTCGCCACGCCGCTTCCTACTGCGCCAAGTGTCGTGGGTTCAAATCCCACGTAGGATAACACTTTGTGTATTTCACAATTTGTTGTTCTAAGTCTAGGTGTTCTTTGTGTCCGTTTCATGTATGTTTGTAAAGACCCCCGCTACACAGGAATTTATATTCCTAATGCGGGAGTTGTCTTTTTAAATAAATAAATATACAATATATACTTACAAATAAATAAAATGGTAGTGTCAGTTTGTAATGGTAAAAGTCTTCAGAAGGCAGTGGATGCGAGCAGCACAAGACCGGTTGCTGTGGTTTATTTTGGAGAAGGCCTATGACGAGTGTGGACGTCTTTTGCCTGAGGTGATGATGATATGAAAGCACTTATATCAAAAACACCAATTAACGATATTAATACCATTAATAGGTCGTGAACTTTGTCAGGCGGACTCCGCCCTATGGTCTGTCTGTCTGCTCAGTGCCTCGCCTTTCAATTCAAATGTACCTTATTTAGGTATATAGTACCTAAATTACCATTCATTTGTGGGAAATATTTTCGAAGATTTATCATGAAACACGAAATCTTTTAAAGTTAAGTAACAGTTTTTATTTTCTATGAAAACGAATAGACCAAGAGTCCACTTAACAATTGATATTAACTTTCTTTTATATGTGCGTTTCTGGTCTAATATATTGAAGCGCAGCTTACTTCTATGATCTCTTATTATGATTATTGACACTGAATAATCTATATGAAAAAAAAAATGAATTGCCCATTGTGTTACTAAGCGCAAAACTCGAGTTACATTAAAACAGGTCTATCCCAATATTCATTGTCTGATTTTGATGATACTTTTACTATGATATATCGGCTAAGGCTACTTATAATTTCGAACCACGGGTAATAACGCGGGGCGCAGTTAGTATTGAATAAAATGTCTTTGTTTAAATGACAGAGACAATTTTCTTATTAAATTGCTTCAAAAAGGAGGAGGTTGTATGTACTGTAGGTATTATTAAAAAATATTTGCTTAGCCACAATTATGACTTAGTATATCGCTTTAAAAGGCGAAAAACAAGACTTTTACTCAGACAACTAAGACAAAAGTAAATAAGACAAAGATAATCCTAATCATGACACACTTGCGTCTATCTGTGTCGTGTATCTGTTTACACACACTTGTGTATTATAGATATATATTTATATAATCTATACATTTATTATCTCTACAAATGCAAGTACTTAAATAAAATTCAAGTATTTATTTGCAATTTCAAGTTAACAGCTTTTTACTAAGTTCATGTAAAAATGTATACTTACAAAAAATAACAATTTAAAAAAAAAAGGATTTTCACTGGCAGATAGCTGATATAACAAGGAGTTACATTATACTTATATTACAAGATATAACTAGTTGAACTTGGTTACAACGTCAACCGCTAGTCTATTCATATACAATCTCCGTTGCATAGTGTATGCACTGATTGTAGCAATCGAACTTTCCAATTCTAAGGCCTCTTTTATAAACAAGTAATACACAATCTTAGGCTCATAATGATCGTTTGTGAAACACTGCAGGAACTTACTTAAATCGTTGCACAATTTTTTAATAACCGTAACGTAAACTGTAGGCTTTTTATATAAATAAAAAAATATTTCCGCTCTCTCCTCAAAGTTAGTATTCTAACATGTTGCTTATCAGTCATTATGTACTCAAGGGACGACCCTTGTAGCTTTTGGGTTGCAAATATCCATGCGCCTTCATTACTACCAAACCACCTAGGCGTTTGTATGTCATAAAAATACACATTATATATACAAAAGAGTTGTTAGTAAGGACTGCCTTGTTGGTCTAGTGGTCAGCGTATGCGGCTGCTGATCAAGAGGTCTCGGGTTCGATTCTCGGGTCGGACAAAATGTTTGTATGATCTGCAAATATGTATTTGATTCGGAGTTTGGATGTTTTCTAATGTATAATATGTACATGTGTATATGTGTTTACAAAAAAGAGTATATTTTTATTTATATCAGTTGTCTAGTAGGTATCCATAGCACAGTTCTGCTTAGTTTGGGACTATATGATGTTGTGTGTCATTCGTCCGAAATATTTATTATTATTATTCTTTATTAAGAGTAGTTTCCAGTGTAGCTGATGTCGTTGACGACATAGTCAAATAATATTTAAATAAATTATAATATTACATGACATTGCATTAATTAGTGAAAATATAATACTTAATTACTTAAGTATGTTTTGTTATAAATTAATTAACTTTTATGTTCTCAATACATATAATAAAAACGCAATACAAACATTTGCTGTGCAGGTGCATCGCAGTGTACCTTAATAAATTATAGTTTAAAAAAACTAAAAAACCACGCTTTTATAGCTAATCGAACTAAAAAGTACAAAATAAATTTTAATTACGGAGTTTATATTACAGTAGTAGAAGATTAAACAATCAATCATAACTAAGTAATTACTTGAAAATAAAATTATAATAAAATTTAAGTTATTAGGAGAATAATTCAATTCAGAGTAAAAAACGTGGGGTGCTTGATATATTATATGTAACAATTATTCATACAACCCAAGCAAATAAAAGCGTGGTAAAAATAGATGTTGCTCAGCATAATGCTGCACCACTTACGATATAGCGCTGATTTTCAGCAACACCATTACAATAAATCAAATAAATTCGATTCTAGATTTTTGGCGCATTGAAAGTAAAAGCCGGCTAGCGATACGTCTAGATGTATGCGGTATAAGTTGCTAGGACCCCATGGAAATATACCTTCCTGCTCCTAGTTATATCGAAGATTATAAGCAGCGGTTATTATGCTTAGTACATAAATGACGTACTGCGTTCTAAATATCTCCATGACTAAGAAATTAGTTTCGCTTGTGACTCTAATTGCGTGAAAGTAAATTAATCACATTTCTCTCCATTGAACTTACATTTCTTATCGTTCTAGTATTAGTTTTGTTTAAGAAAATAGTGTAAGCATTTCGCAAGTTCGAACAGATCCCAATGAAACATGGCTTTCGAAATATCGCGCTCTGTTGCAGAGTTGATTATTACGCCTACGCACATCCTGAGATCTCCAGTGATTCATATATCGGTGTAGGCTTTGCTCTTGTTTCATCGCTAACAACCTATAGCGTCCCACTGTTGGACTTGCGTCTCCTTAGGGTTGAAGCCACTGGCAAGCCAACTTTGTGGCAATGTAATCTTCCCGTTGGATGTTTTTAAGCCGCCTGAAGGCCTCCAACTAAGCTTTACAACTTATCATGTGATAAGAACCGGAACTGACTGCTTAACGTTACCTCTAAATCACGGAGACGCTCATAGTTGAACTCTGGAGCTTTTAAGAGTAGAGTGAACAGGTTTCTTTTGGATGGGCGTGTACCATCCTAATCTTCATCTACACTTTCCATCAGGTGAGATGGAAGACAAACGCCTATTCCATTACAACGATTAAAAAATAGTATCATGTCATAAAAGGTCACCCATCCAGGTACTGATTGCTCCGTCGTTGCTTACCTTCAGTTATCGCTTTTAATCACCTAGGACAGCTGGGATATGTGCGATTCTTGTTTCAATGTAGTAAAATCCCTTCGAATGTCATGCTCCTTAGGGTTATTCGAGCCAGAGTATGTAGTACGAGTAATTCCACTAAAAACCACCCGGCCTCAAGCGCCCTACTCTGGAAAGTCTCGGACCATGTTATTTCAGGTCCTTGCGCAATCGACGCCCCGTTTTCACAGGCCCAGGGAATCATCTCAAAGTCAAATTGGAGAATACTATCAGATTTTCGAATTGAGACATTATTCCGTCTCGGACGCATGGCTGTAATAAATATGATTTTATAGTTTGACTAGCCAACTTAGCTTCCAACTATATCCGTACTTAGATTATCTTATTCACTGTCTATGAGAGGAAAGTAAAAAGTGTTCAAAAGCTGAGTTGCAGGGACCCAGAAAGTATTTAGTGATAAAGAAACTGGTAAAGGAAACCTCACACAATTATTTTTAAATTCGTGTTATGGCTGGGCTGAAAACAAAAGTCCATACAATTATACAATAAATTATCTTTCATATCCATACTTTCTTGGTAATATTATGAATTCGATAGTAACTCTGTCTGTTTCTTACGGTTTCACGGCTAACACGCTGACCCAATTTGGATGAATTTCGGTATAAAGATAAATTGGAAAATGTAGAAGGATATAGTTGCAGGCTATTGTTTTCACATTAACCGTCAAACACGCTGGCGGAACCGCGGCCAAAAGCTATTGCATAAACAGAATTTTAGTTCCGAGAAACGATTTATTTAATTTTGTGTGCTTCTGAATTTATAGACAACTTTATTGCGTTAAAATCTTTATCAATATTATTAAGTAAATATTACAAATAGACTATAATATTTCTGACTAAATCTAGATAAAATCACTAAATGAATCTTGCAGCACTGTTACAGATAGGATACCTAACTCCTGGATTGTATTTTAATATCATTTTTAAAATAATGTTCAATGGGTATAATTCATACTAATATTATAAATCGAAAGTAACTTTGTCTGTCTGTCTGTCACACTTTTACGGCTGAATCGTTGCACCGATTTCAATATGGCATGAAAACACTTTGATTTTTGAAGAAGGACATGGCTACTATTTACCGTGATAACCCAGGCGCAGCCGCAGCCCATATCTATGTATGTGTATATGTATAAAATTGGACCGAGATTTCCTGTATGTTCGTAACGCATGGCGACTGTTGACAGATGGATTTGTCGAGAGGCCGAGGAAATTGTTTTACTAGGTTATCTCTTATCTTAATACCAATGAGAAGTACGTCTGCAACCAAGTCACTATTATTGACTGTTATGGTAGTTTAATTTAGGCATACACGACATATAACAAATGTCAATTATAGTCAAAGTATGAATAAATTGATTATAAATATGAATAATGCCCTTTAAAAAGAAACAATTCCAATTAGTTACATTTTAAATTTTTAATGAACAACAATGATGGAAATAAAATATAAATATGCTTTGCAACTCCTGTTAATGATGATAACCCACCAAACGCTTGATAACGTAAACACTGCATTTGTTATAAATATATATACACAAGGCAAGTTATTGTTCCAATTGATCAAAGATTTTTATGTAACTCAAGTGGCAAATAAACATCTCACTTCACATCAACATCATATAATGTCCCACTACAGGGTTCGGGTCTCCAGTCAATGAGGTTAAGGCCATACGTAAAATATATCATAATATCTCTGATCCCAAATTAGGCAGAGTCTGTGCTATGGTAACCAATCTTCTCATAAACATACATAATGATAGATTATATCTAGGCATAGAAAAAATAACCTTGTGAATAATTCAGTTTTTGTTCTGGGTGAGGTTCGAACCCACAACTTTGCAGTCACTGGCCACTAGACTATCAATTTTTTTAAAATACATTTAGAAATGCAAGTAAATGCCTATGTATAACAGTCCACTGCTGTAGATAAGCTTCCCCCATTGCACGCCACTCTGGTCAATAAGCTTCTTGCATCCAGCTCCTGCAAGTCATGTTGCCTAAGTCGTCAATCTACCAGGACTGTGGGCACACTATGTTTACTGACACGTGGTCTCCACTCTATATCTCTTTTACACCTCAACGGTTTTCAGGCTCTCAAATGCACGGGTTGATCATTTTCGTCCTCTAACTAGCCTTTATAATTCCCAAGATTATTTGGGGTCGGCTACTAGTTCAACCGGTTTTACCTGAATATCAGTTTACACACATAATTGGACGTCCGCAATCCCGATGGTAAACTGAAATTGGAAGGTTGAACTAGTATTTAAAGTTCACATGCTGGAGAGTCTGGAGATGCTGGAGAGTCTGGAGCGTGACCCCTGGGGTCGGCCCTACCGTGCGGTGCGCCAAAAGCTCCGCACACAGGGCCCCCCCCTTACGGAGACTCTCCAGCCCAGCTTCCTGCAGGAAGTGGTCGAGGGCCTATTCCCGCAGCGGGCGGAATACACACCCCCGTCGATGGCCCGTCGTGGTCGTCGTCGGGGCAGCGTGGGTGATGTTCCGCCTGTCAGGGAATCTGAGGTAGGGGCGGCTGTTCTGCGGATTCGATCCAAGAACACCGCCCCCGGGCCGGACGGGGTTCCAGCCCGAGTGATGGCCCGTGCCCTCGACTACATGTCGGACCACCTCAGGGGAGTGTTGGACGCTAGCCTGGCGTCCGGACGCTTCCCTGAGCGTTGGAAATGCGGGAAGCTGGTGCTCATCCAGAAACATGGCCGGCCTGCCGATTCGGTCGCGGCCTACAGGCCCATCGTGTTGCTGGACGAGGCGGGCAAGTTGTTTGAGAGGGTTCTCTCTGTCCGCATCGTCCGGCACCTCAGCGAGGTGGGGCCCGACCTGTCGGACGCCCAATTCGGCTTCCGAGAAGGGCGTTCGACGGTCGACGCGATCCTGCGCCTGAGGGCCGTGACCGAAGAGGCGGTAATAGGCGGCGGAGTGGTGTTGGCGGTGTCCTTGGACATCGCCAACGCCTTCAATAGTCTGCCATTCGGCTGCATCAGGGCCGCACTCCAGTACCACGGAGTGCCAGGGTACCTGAGGCGGCTGGTGGCAGACTATTTAGAGGAGCGTACCGTCGAGTACGAGGACCGAGATGGCGCCTTGAGACGCAGGGCCATGTCGTGCGGTGTTCCACAGGGGTCTGTCCTAGGACCACTCCTGTGGAACATGGGATACGACTGGGCCCTACGAGGGCGTCTCCCCCCCGGGCTAGGTGTAATCTGCTACGCAGACGTCACCCTGGTCACGGCCCGGGGGGCAAACTTTGAGGAGGCGGCGCGCCTGGCCACCACGGGAGTCTCCCGGGTAGTCGGGCGCATCGAGGCGCTGGGTCTTCGGGTGGCCCTGGACAAGACGGAGGCCCTATTATTTCATGGGCCCCGTCGCGGTCCGCCCGCCGGCGCCTCGATCGTGGTCAACTCGGTCCTCGTACCGGTCCGGGCCCAGATGAGGTACCTGGGTCTGGTCCTCGACGGTAGGTGGCTCTTCGACGAGCACTTCCGACAGCTTGGCCCTAAGTTGGTGGGCACTGCCTCCGCCCTAGGGCGACTTCTGCCCAATTTGGGCGGGGCCAGTGTCCCCACTAGGCAGCTGTACACGGGGGTTGTCCGGTCGATGGCACTTTACGGTGCACCGGTGTGGGCGGCGGCTCTGTCCGCCCAGAACAGGGCGCGCCTCTGGCGCCTCCAGCGGATACTGGCGGTCAGAGCCATACGTGGATACCGCACGGTGTCCACAGAGGCGGCGTGTGCCTTGGCCGGAACACCCCCGTGGGATTTGGAGGCGGAAGTGCTCGCCGAAGTTTATCGGCGAGTGGCTGACTTCCGGGCGGAGAGCGGATTTCGCCCTCCGCCCGAGGACGTGCGCGAGTGGCGCGAAGCCGCTCGCCGAGCCACCATGCTGAGATGGTCGCTCCGGCTGGAGACCCCACGCGCTGGCTTCGCCGCCGTGGAGGCTCTTCAGCCGGTCATCGAGGAGTGGGCAGGGCGGCAGCACGGGACCCTTTCCTTCCGGCTGACGCAGGTACTTTCCGGGCACGGTTGCTTCGGAAAGTACCTGCACTCGGTCGCTAGGAGGGAACCGAGTCCCGCCTGCCACCACTGCGACTGCAGTGAGGACACGGCCCAGCACACGCTGGCGGTCTGCCCCGCTTGGGCGGCGCAGCGCCGGGTCCTCACTGCAGTCATCGGAGGAGATCTCTCGCTGCCGGTCGTCATAAGATCGATGGCCGGCAGCGACAGTTGTTTTACCGCGGTCGCAACCTTCTGCGAGGACGTAATCTTGCAGAAGGAGGTGGCGGAGAAGGCCCGGGAGGATTCCATCCAATCGGACCCGATCCGCCGCCGGCGCCCCGGGCGGCGGAGGCGCGCATACCTGCGTCTCATGCCGCCCTGAGAGTGGCCGCGGATGGGCGGGACGGCTTTCCCGTCCGTCCGCAGTAGAGGCCAACCGCGAGGGGGCGACGTCCGCGTGTGACCGGACGTTGCCTAATTAGAGAGTAAATTTTGAGATGGTGCCCGCAACAGTGCGGGCAGGCGCCGGTTGGAGTCCAGAAGGAAATCCCCTCCCTGGACTCCTTCCAATACAAAGGCGCAGAGAGGGTCACACCGTGTGGTTTTAGTCGGTTCGAGTCCGACACACCACCCCGCCGTAACCCCCGACGGGGTGACGGTCCGCGGGGATTTCCACACGTTATAAAAAAAAAAAAAAAGTATTTAAAGTACACAGTTATTTCAATACGTTACCTGTTAATAAAAACAAGTTTAATAATTTATTCATAAAATTGTATTCAGTTGTGTAATCAAAGTTGACATACTCCGGGAAGTTGACTTATTACTTCATTCAGGTTGTTGTTGAAACTTTCCTGTGGTACGACAATTATTGTGAGTAAACTGTGCCTAATTTGTTATTGTTTGACGATTAAATTTATTATAAAAACATATATGCAAATTATTTTACACATTGAGGAAGTATTGAACTAGAACAAGTGAAGTTTGGCAATGAACTAGTTATGTGAGATACTTTTAATGCATATGGGGGCATTCTATAATTATGTGAGAGTTTGAAGCGGTTTTGCAACACACGAATTTGATCATCTCACGACTCATAATCATTTACGATACTACTCGACATTTAATTTATATCTTAGCAGGGGAGGGCGCTGAGATGTCACGGGTTTGGCTCTACCTCTTCCTCTCTTTATTTATGTAAATTAACGCCAAACATTGACTTAATTTATTTGCATGAGATTTTGGCGCGATACAGACTTTGACAGAAAATACTGCTTTAGGGCCACAGCAAACTAGCTACTTTTAGCATCGGCGAATCGACTAGTTGCCAGTCGCCTTTTAGAAGCTAAATACGGCGACCGAACGATCCACACCGCACACTTAAAAACGCCAAACGCGGAGATTGAGTCGCTTTTTAGAAGCGCGACACAGCAGCTGAACGCTACTCTCCGCACACATTCGGATGCCGGTAGCATTATTTGGCGTCGGAAAATTATAGATAACACTACAGCCGACATGATCCAGGCATCTGAGCAATCGCTAAAACAAGCGTTTCCGATACCGCGTTCGAACGCAGGAAGTCGCTAAAACGCGATGCAGCATCGATGCAGTCGCAAAATCGCCGATGCTAAAAGTAGCTAGTGTGCTGTGGCCCTTAAGACGGCAATTTACTCACGTACCACTATAAAACTAGACTCCATAGTACACCTACTTATTTACTTACAACGTTGAAACCTCATTTAATTGCATAATGACTAAAGCGTTTACCTTTGTCGCAATAACAGCTTGCATGCGAGTAAAAAAAAAAAACAACTAATAGCGGGAAAATGCGTCATCCATTCATAAAGTTACTCACCGTGTACACACCACGCGTGCTGGCAAGTGATAATTTTGTTTATTGATAGTCTTGCATAGACTACAGTCATGATGTTAGATTATAAATCAGCCAAATACGAGTCTGACTCGCGCCGGACGGTACCTTATAAAAAGAGCAAATAAATAATCACGTTTGTTGTATGAGAGCTCCTTTAAATATTCATTTTATTCTGTTTTTAGTATTTATTGTTATAGCGGGAACTGAAACACATCCTCTATGAAAATTTCAACGGCTGGCAGGAGCTGGATGCGAGTAGCCGAGGATCGAACTAAGTGGCGTGCAATTGGAGAGGCCTATGACCAGCAGTGGACTGCGATAGGTTGATGATGATGATGATGAAAATTTCAACTGTCTATCTCAGTTCATGAGATACAGCCTGGTGGCAGAGGTACAACTAATAGGTCCCGTCTTACCTTTTGCGTACGAAACCCTGAAAACTGAGTCTTTCTAACTTTCCTAAAGAGTCTTGTACACATTTGATGACCGGATGAGCAACATCATGGAATCTAAGAGGATATTATAATGAGTTTGACCGATGACCTCAACGTTTCTGTGTCATTACTTCTAACTTTGAAAATGGCAAAGGTCTCTACAACCGGTCAACTTTATTTTACCCTCTTACGTGTGATATTTCCAAAAATCCTTCAAATTTACTAATTTAGTCCATAAACTGCCGATTTATTGTCAATAATAGACTTATGTCTTTTATTGTAAGCGGTATTTAAATTATAGTTAGCAAAATGTGAGTTATACTCCTCTGCTTATCCTTCAGAGGATGTAGACGTGAATTACATTATTTAATGACTTTTACTATTTGCTTCTTGCTAGCAGAAATAACTTGTTTGCAATGTTTGTGACTAAACGCGCTGCATACAATTCCAAGAAATGCAATAAATAAAAACGTAAATCAAAGTATATAACCTACTCAACTCTGATGATTCATATCTTTGTATTATGTACGTGCGGTTTAGTTTTTTCTTATTTTACTACCAGCCTCGCAATGTTAACCGCGGTTTTTGTACTGTGGCAACACTGCGGGGCGAAGCTAGTGACAAAATAACCTAATTTATTTACCACTTACGCATATTATCAGATATCTTCCAATATAAGTGCTGTCAAAATTGGTGCAGGGTTTCCGGAGATTAGCCCCAACAAACAAACAAAAATAAATAAATACTTTTGGATGCAGGTACCGAATATACCTTTATATGCATTTAGCGGAAAGCTGTTAATTTGAAATTAGAAACAGACACTTTGATTTTATTATTTGTATGATAGCTACCACACACAACACGACTGAGCTAAATTTCATTAATGTACAGCTGACGTACCTATTATATAAGCATTTTGGTAACTTCAAGGGAAAATATAATAAAGTATAATAGTACTATAGAATGATACTGTACTCGTACTTGTCTCACCCTAAATTATTATTAATTCGCATTAGATCACAAGGCACACAGTTTCTCGACCTTGTCTGATTTTGAAGAATTACCAACCTTAAATTTTTTTCCACATCCCTTTACTTGTTCCCTAACTTAGCAGAGATTGTATCTACTACAGCGAAGCGCACATAGTCATGACCTTAGGTGATTGGATATAATCACAGAGGGTAAGCAAGGACGGCACGGTCAGACCTAGATGGTTGACCGTTTGTGGCACTGTCTACTAAAATCATTATTTGAGTAAATTACGTTTATTTATGTAAAGATCGGTTTTCTCATGTGTATCTGGAATTGAAGCTGACATCACGATGAGTGAGCTGTGTCTATGAGTGTACCATAGGTACTAATGTCTCTATGACTACATGATTCATAAATATGCTGTATAGTGAATATTTGCTTAAACTAACACCTTTGAAATTCTCACAAGTTATTTAAACAAAGATATTGTACTTTTCCCTTAGAATATAGACTTAAAATTCACCATTATGTAACCTGGGTTTAAAAATTTCCTTTAAATAACCATAATAAAGCCACGAACGGTCGATATCCTGCAAAACGTGCACCGCAAACTCTTCAAATTTGCATTTCGAATCGATTACACGCACTCAGCTGTCCCACACGTCGTGATTTCCGAACGCAATTTACATTAAACCATATGACAGGTGCAAAAGCGTTCTAAAACACGCACACATATTAAGGCCTTGTCACTTGTTACGTTGGTCTTAAAAATATATTTAAAAAAAGCGGCCAAGTGCGAGTCGGACTTGCCCATGAAGGGTTCCGTAGCAGCAAGTAACATCATATACAAGTTTTTGTAGCTCGCTGTAACTTTCATCGATGTTTTAATAATAGTGTTTTGATTGAAAGAAATGTAAATTGCGGTTTATGATTTATGACGTATTAAAAAAAACTACTTACTAGATCTCGTTGAAACTAATTCTCGTTGGAAGTTTGCATGGTAATGTACATCATATTGCGCTGGACAGACCAAGTTGGCTCCTTTCTCGGAAGTACGATCCATGCTGCTCTGCATGCTGCCCGGAACCGACACAAATGGCGAACCGCCATTCACAAAAATTTAACAAGTGGGGGTCACGACCCTCTGAACTGAGGAGAACGACGCAAGGAAGGAAGGAAGTGCATTATATATTTTTTTAGTTTTATCATTCTCTTATTTTAGAAGTTACGGGGGGGGGACTCACATTTTACCACTTTGGAAGTGTCTTTCGCGCAAACTATTCAGTTTAGTAACAAATGATATTAGAAACCTCAATATGCCATTTGGCAACGGAACCCTAAAAAGGCGGGTAAATTGATTAAAATGTTAACGGCGAAAATCTTGTCATTGACCGGAATTGTTTTAGAATGTCACAACGCTGCGTTTGAATATTATTTCACGCAACATTCGCAGTTATGTTAACATAGCGACCTTGTTTCGTTGCATTTGTAAGGGTTAGACTAATCATTGATCAGGTTAGCAACAATCTGTACCAGTAAAAATAATGAAAAAAACAGCGTTAGAATATTGTTAGAACCAGTGTAATGAGTGGTGTATTAACTTCAAATGTATCGTAATCTAAGAACTTCCAGCCTCATAGTTATGTTAACGTCTAAATTATATGTTAGTGTATCTAGTCCCTTGCCTCCTCTGCCTTAATAGTGTCTTGCTAGACATTAGCCATCTCTTGAGAAAGAACGCCTTACTGGCCAAATTACAGCTCTCGGCCATCTTATTACATAGAGCTATTTCTTAGTATTAAAAAAGCCGTATTGAATTCTCTGCTTTTTCTGGTCTTTATGATAACAAGGACGACAGGGTCGAGTTTTGGAGCCAGTTTACTTTCTCGAGTTACGTCACGTTTAACATCGGCTGTATCGATAATGCCCAGTACACTAGCATCTATCCTTTCTCGGAATGATTACACTGACTGATATAACTCATGCTGCATTGTCTGCTTCCACAGCGAGGATTCTGCTTAGCTTTCCATCAGGGAGGGTAATCACTTTATAAGGCTTAAGTATAAAAAAGTGTCCACGATACAAGTCCAAACGAATAGAAATATACTGGTTAAAAATCTATGATAAATTATTTGGCGGTAAAAATAAATTCCGTGTGGTGACGGATTAAGAATACAAAGTGTCACCACCCCTATTCATTCCATGGGTGTCGTAAGAGGCGACTGTAGGAACAAAATAAGCAGCTAACATCACTGCCAAGAGAAGTAAAACTTGTAACCAACCCTTTACCAACCCGTCTGGCCAGCGTGGTTAAGTAGGCCAAAATCTCCTTTCAAAGGAGAGGCCTATGTCCAGCAGTGGACTGTTAAAGGCTGTTAATGATGATGATGAAAAATAAATTACTAATACCTACATAACGTTAGCCTTAAAAATATCAGACAAACAAAGAGGTACTAAATAGCGACTTTATGAGCATAAAATCTGATTAACATCTAAACTACGTATGTATATTTGAAATTAGCGACCTGAACAGCCTTTACACGGAAGTCAATCACGGAAAGCATGTATTACACATATGAACCTTCCTCTTGAATTAATCTATCTATTCCTGAACACTGCAATAAAACCGGTTGTTAGTTTAGAAGATCTAAGAACAGGCTGTGAATCCATGCATGGATAAGATTACATATATTTATACATATTTCTGTTTGGTCTTTAAATATTTATTATAGTTTCTGTTAACAGCGTGACAGAAAAGAAGAAGAAAGTTTATCTAAGTTATTAGGTTTACCCCACTCGTATCATTATGTGGGGTGAAATGTTCTAAGTACTGATCACACAAAACATATTTTTATAGCGCTATGAATTACACTAACTCCTTGGGGTTGCCCGACGAATCTCCTTAAGCAGAGGAAACTTCATAATGTCATACACAAGTAAAAATATTTTCTCCTTAGGATTGTCGTTCCTCAGCGTATAACAATTTGATGGATCTCTTTCGTTCCGATCGTACATAATTTTATGTTAAGTAATACAGTTTCGTTTTTGATATCCATAACTTTTAATTTTCCGACGGCAGATTTTAAAAACGTTCTTTAAAAAAGAATACGTCTAGTAGTCCCTTTTCAAGTGATACACATATCAACAAACAGGTTTACAAATACCTTACTGATCTAGTCACACATACTTTAAATTTTCTATAAAGTGTCATCAAGCTTAAAAATATATTTTAATGAGCCAATTCCTTCGCCATACATGTATGTATTTCTATTAATAAACTGCATTCAAAACTTCCTTCTTATTTTAAGTCTTTCCTTCTCGCTTCCAAACCAGAGACATTAATAGGACGTAGTTTTTTTTTTTACTACCGTATTAGGCCGAACTCCGGCTGGCTAAGACACGATTGTCACAATGGAAGGAAGTTCACAGACCGTGCGTCATCGCGCATAAAAAAAATAAAAAAGGCGCGCGAACACATTCGATATTTTTTAGGTTTGAAAAACATGTCTCGTGTTTGTTCGAAATTGAAGTAGTCAAAGTTGTTGGAGTCTTATAGTATCAACTGTAATGATTACATTTTAAGTTTATCTATAATTCTACACTAATATTATACAGAGGTGAATAGGGTAAACTCGCAACCTCACAAGGTCGTGAGTTTGTGAAGTTGTAGGGAGTAATCTATGGATCTACTGAATATATATCTACTGATCTCTTATTACCAATAGAAAATATCATTATTTATTTTTAACCCGTAAAATAATGACCGCCGTATCTGACATACACGCAGTTAAAAGTTAGTTATATATAATAGAGCAATGAATTATACGATAATACAAGTTCTAATTACGCATTATCTTGTATATTATTAGTTATTTGTCCACAAATTGTCATCGTTCGCGTGTCTAGATGATAGCCGCTGTAAATACTATCTTGACCAAATTATTGACACAATATAATTTAGAGCACTAGAAAATACATAAATACTTGTTTATAGGCGTTGTAATTGTATTTCTTTAAATTGTGATCTATCTTACAAAAATCGGCTGTTGGTTGACAAGACTGTTTAATTTGATAGCAAAGTCAAGAAACCATATATGAGAAACAAATCAAATCTTTTTAAAAAAATAGTGAAATGGCCTTAATTATTTCTAAACAACGTAAATTAATATGTAAGGAGATTAAGGAATAATAACATAATGAGTTAATAAAAGATAACTAATTGAAAAACACTGTCTAACAAAACACTGCAACAACAACAAAAAACTGGTTTTAAATGAAGTGTCATTTTTTGCACTAAGTCGTAAACGGTCAATTTAATATTACAAAGGTTACTAATGTAAATAAATGATAATGAAAAGCTTGATTAAAATTACGGAAACGACTTTTTATAAGCGAATTACAGTTATAAAATATTCAGTACTATCTTACATCAGTTTTTTTTTATTCCAAGTGCTAAAAAAATACCTTACTACTTACTAATTAGTTACTTACTGCATATCATTGGTAGTTATTCGCGAAATGACTCAATAATGTCACTGATTTCACTTAACAATGACATTAATGGAAACTGGCGTTCTAGATTTTTGTACCACTTTCTGGTACATTCAGTGTTTATAGTCTAATCTTCATGAATAGAGCTTGAAAAGTCACATGTCACTGACCTGACCGAAACTACACCCTAACAAAGTTACATCGTCTTTGTTAAGGCTCTTATTGTAATGGAATAAAGTTCGTTTTTGTTCATAGTGAATGTAACAATGGCTGCATGTTAAGGTTCACTGGCTGACAAAGTTTAGGACAATGGGAGTTCGCGTCACACAACTGCATTTGAGGGTTACGACCTGATGCATACGATTATTATGCTAAGTAACCCTTGATAACGTTGTATAGATAGAAAGATAATACTTTATTTGTACATCAGGGTTTTAAAACATAGTAAAATGTACAACGAACGTAATATACCTGCGAAGCAACCTTGTCGCTTAGTAGAACAATTTCTACCAGGCAACCTTTGGATGAACGGGATTTTTATCGTATTCAGAATAAATAACGTCTTGACCTATGAAACATTTATCACACATTAATTTAGTAACGGAATAAATAAATAAAGTATTAAGTATTTTTTCAACTACGAGAGACAGTTAATGAAGGTTTTTAAAATCCTACCTAGCTTTACCGGCGGCTCCGCCAGCGTGTAAGTCGGTTATCGCGGTAATGAGTATTCTTATTCTTATACATCCTTCCTTAAGAATCTCCATGTTTTTCATCGAAGGCAGTTACTTTTTAATTTGTTATATGAGAATGGATGTTTACACAAATAGTTTAAGCTACTTGGGTTTTTTAAAAATAAAAATTGAAAAGTAATCTTTAGGTTGAAAATTGTTTACCATAGATATTAAACCGAACACGGCTGTTTTGGCAAAATGCCCGCTTTAAACTGAACTTAATCATTCGACAGTTAATACTATCGGTCTCACAAATATTAGTATCCGCTGTAATGAGTCAGCATTGTTTACAATGCTAAGAACTATTCACGTTCAATGAAATATTTTTGAACTGTTTTTAACCTATGTCAAAATAAGAGGCGGTACTCAATTTAACTGTTTTTTTTTAGACTAATCCTTAGAACCCTGTATGAACTGAACTGAATTTTATAGGCATATCGTGTATCGTATATCTTTTTTCAAATTAAATCAAACCATTTTAATTTCAAATACAGCAATACAACGGCACTTTTGTAACGTCAAGTAGTCAGTCGTGAAGCTAATTGTCTGTTCCAATTCGTAGATCCCATGGAGAAGAACAGACAAGAAACTCCATGGAGTGGAGTTTTCCATATCGGTTGTAGTTCAATATTGAAAAGGAATGAGATTCTACTCAAGCTTTCCATCAGCAAAAGTATAATCACTTTGCCAGTTTCATAAATATATTTAAATAAGAAACTATGTCGTTAAACTTCACGATACTGCCACCCTTCCTCCCACTATGATCCCGGGCCATTTAAGCGGGGTGGGAAAAAGCATCTCACTAGGCGAGCATAGTGTAGGTTGCATACTGCATTGTCTGCATTCGCAGCGAGTGTGGTAGACCCCACTTCAGTTCTACTCATGCTTTCATTCAGACAGAGTAAAGTCACTTTGGTAGGTTTAAAAAATAATCTTCATAATGCTCTAGATAACAACGATGAATCAGCGCCCACGATCTTAACGGAAGGATGTTGATCTTTCACTCAGATTATATCTGTGGTACTAATTATGAACCCGTCCGCATCCATTCGTGACCACACCTGTTATACTAACTAGCAATTTTAGCATATCAAAGGGTTTGCATGTTACAATTAATTACATGCATAAAGTAAACGTACCTATTAAAGAGTATGACCAAAGAATATGATGTTTTTATTGAAATGGCCAGTCAACTGGTGTTTTAATCAAAGTAATATGTTATAATTTTCAATACGTACGTATATATGGTGTATCTAAAGCACGGATAGTGCTGTGGTTTAGCTAAACTCTCCATCTTACTTACTATGCTGAGTGTTAAGTGGTTCGGTTCCCACATTTGACAACCCGTCCCATGGCCTGAAGAGATTGCCTTTGGGCGAATAAGGCTGCGACTTGTACTTACCTAGCATTAAGTTATATACTTAGTTATCTGGTAAACAATAAAACGATTCGTTATTGTAATTCAATCTCTATATGTCAAAAAAATGTATTGAACATCAAGTCTATCAGTTTAGATTCATATCTCTTAGTCCTTTCAAGTTCTAGCTTGTAGAATGTCGATTGCACAAATATAGGCAGAGTGCCCAGCTTTTGCAATAAAGTCTTTGTTACACCTAGCCTTACTATTATGCTTTATGGATATCGCTAATAGGTATGAACCGCTGCCACGGTTTCCGTAAACATTCTCTTTCATTCCACGTGCTGTAAGTGTTGATTAAGTTTCGTAATAAATAATGTATGTGAAACAATAAGGTTTTACAATACCTCGCAATATTTATAAGGTAATCGGCCTAATGTTCACACCTAACGTAATTATTATTAACGTAAAATAGCGTAAAATATTAAGAAATAATAAAGAAATAGTCAAATGGCTAACTAATTACGTATTTAAATACAAATGAATACCAACACTATTCAAAATCTTTTCATTTTAAATGACAATCTATGCGTATTCTGTTATTGACCGAACTTCAGTTGTTAGGGTAATTGTACTGATTCTAGGGACTTCCTTTCGAGGGTTTACCTGGTTCCGCGACTCATAGTACCCGAGACAGCGTGCGGTCTTAGTCGGTTCGAGTCCGACATACCCACCAATATGTGGTATCCGTGGGGATTTCCACACGATAACATAAAAGGGTAATTGTATATTACTAAACCGACTTTTCAAGAACGACTTCATTGGAAGTTCACTTTCAAGAAAACACAAAAAAAACACCTCTGCTATCTCTTATCATGATTTTCATGGTCTTTATCTAACTTTTTTTCGGTCGGCGTAACGTGTAAGTTTGCAAAAGGTGTTAACTATTATATACAGCTTGTTTAATATCAACCTTTTTAGACAATGATATCATTTTCAATATCGATAAAGGGTAACCGTTACAGACATGATACCAAAAGCGTCTTCGTGATTCGAATGTCACGTTAAGCAGTCTAGAATATCAGAACGTTTTGAGGAGAATAATCATAAAAAAACAATATACACAACAAAGTGGATGAGGAAGAAACTCTGTCTCTTAAACAGAATGGATCTGAAACAATTGCACCGGTAATTGAGAGTTCAATGACACGCTTAACCTAAAAACTATCTACGGCTTCGCTGACCTACCTAGATAGTTACACAATTGCCCGTACGAAAACATAGTATACCCTCACTAGTATCTACAAAAAGCTTGTCATGTGAGTGTTAATGATATAAAAATACTAACTTTTACCTGTGTTTCCATCCGCGTGTATGTCGGTTGTCGTAGTTAAAAGCCTGTGTCCTGCTTTAAGAATCAAAGTATCTATCTCCTTACTAAATTTCACTGAAATCGGTGTAAGGGATAAGCCGTAAAAGCGTAAAAGACAGAATTACTTTAGAATTTTTAATATAAATAAGTGATCTTGTTGAGATTCAGAATACTTTCGTTTCACGCCTTCGCCATATTCCATGGATATTATACACAGATCATGGTGTTTAAATCAGAACTCAATCGTGATATTTTACAGTACCTCTTTATGTCATGACAATTTAAATGCGAATTGCATTATGGCATACGCATGCCGTTACGGGTAGGCCGTGACAACGCTCGGTTAAGGACTATGTGTAAATTTATACGTCCAGCTCGTAAAAGTCGCAAATGTCTTTAAGTAATTTAAGTTAGAGTTTATAAGGAGAGGCTAAAGAGTACTATTCTATTAATTTATGAGTAACTAAAACACCCTCGTTTGAGGTATCGTACATTATAGCTTTATTACTCTTGCAGCTTAAATAGGGGAACTATTTAACATCTTGTCAAGCTGCGGGTGTAATTTGATGCTGTACACAATTTTCTGAAAGTATAATAACTTTCTATCAAAGTGTCTCTGGTAACAACAAAAAAAGAAAAGTAATGATCGTATAACTATTTTTTTATTGGTTCCCTTTTGAGTCGAGCGTGAACTATAAAAGATTTAGAGCGAGTTGTACACGTTCGATGAAAAGAATTTTCGTTAAAGTGTGTCCGTTAAAATTATAGTTGTTTTCGTTACTATTTCCTTCTTCTTAACACGTACTTCAATTCTGACTTCATCATCAGCCCGTTGCAATCCACTACTGGCCTCAGCTTCTGCAAAGCAAGCACAGAGCTCGATCTGCTGCTATTTACATCCAGTCACGGGGTTATTACGCAAGTTGTCATCTGACCAGAGGGCAAACCCACATTACGAATTCTAACTTGAAATGTAAAATTAAAAAATCCATTTTTAGCTTCATCTTTAGCTCAAAAAATCGTTTTTTTTCAATGTCGTTATGTTGGTACAGGTGAATAAAATAGTCCGCCGAACAGTCCGCGAGTTTGTCTCGCCCGCATGTGTGCACGACGCCGATGTCAACTGCAGTCGAGAGCTTATCATCGAACGCCTCATAAAAAGTTGCCAGCGGAAAGATTCCTATAAATAAACGATGGGTTGACAACCTTCATGCTTTGATCGCGCATATCTCGTAAATTCTATTTCTGTCTGTTTGTTTGCTAAAATAAGTCTATCACTAGCAAATCAGAGAATAGAGGAATAACCAAAATAGGTGTAAAAGTGAATTTTTTTTAAAGAAACAATTGTACTGCATAGATGTACCTAATTCAATATACATAGGTTTCTTGTGCCCGAAATAACTGTTAATTGTTATTGTTTTAGTCATCTTGGTTCGTTCGAGTAGTTGTTCGATTATGCAATTCGTCAGTTTTTTAGGTTTTCTATGTTATAATAATTTTAACAAAAAGGAACCGACTTCAATGAAAGACTATTGCGAGTACCCAAATCGCGAAATTGTGCCTATGATATTTGAGGAGTTCCCTCGATTTCCTTTGGATCCCATCATCAGATCCCGATATGGTAACGATGGGACCACCTGTAAGCTACGCCCATTCCAATGCAAAAAGAATTTTTGAAATCGGTTTATAAACTACGAAATTATCGCTGAACATACATAAAAAAAAGATTCCGACATATTGAGAACCTCCTCCTTTTTAGGGTTCCGTAGCCAAATGGCAAAAAACGGAACCCTTATAGATTCGTCAAGTCTGTCTGTCTGTCTGTCTGTCTGTCTGTCTGTCTGTCTGTCCGTCCGTATGTCACAGCCAATTATTTCCGAAACTATAAGAGTTATACTGTTGAAATTTGGTCAGTCGATGTATTCTGTGAACCGCATTAAGATTTTTACATAAAAAAAGAAAAAAAACAATACATTTTGGGGGTCTCCATACTTGGAACTGAAACTCAAAATTTTTTTTTTCATCAAACCTATACGTGTGGGGTATCTATGGATAGGTGTTCAAAAATGATGTTGAGGTTTCTAATATCATTTTTTTCTAAACTGAATAGTTTGCGCGAGAGACACTTCCAAAGTGGAAAAATGTGTGTCCCCCCCCCTCTAACTTCTAAAATAAGAGAGTGATAAAACTAAAAGAAATATATGTTGTACATTAACATGCAAACTACCAACGAAAATTGGTTTGAACGAGATCTAGTGAGTAGTTTTTTTTTAGATCCCTACCTAATATTATAAATGCGAAAGTACCTCTGTCTGTCTGTCTGTTACGCTTTCACGCCTAAACCACTGTACCGATTTTGATGAAATTCGGTATGATGATAGAACTGAACTTGGGAAAGGACATAGACTACTTTTTACTGCAATAATCGAGATACAAAGACCAAAGCTAGGTGATTATAAAAATACATAAATCGAAGATGTCAAAATGTATCACTGTTTACCTCCTGTCAAAACTTCACAGGTTGCTAGGAATAACACTTGCATGGCAACCATAATGATAGTTTGTAAATGACATATAGACCAGTAGACCAGAGTAGATAATTTTTGAAAACAAATAAAATTATAGTAGGATGAAACCTATTGGAAAAGGAGGAGAATATTATAAAAATGAAAGGAAAAATAATTTACGGGCGATCTGAGGTCGGGAAGGGGTAGGGGGGGGAGGTTTTCGGGGCGTGAAAAAGCATCTCACTAAGCCGCCATAGTGTGGGCCGCCATACATTATTGTCCGCATTCGCAGCAAGTGTGATAGCCCCGACTCTTGGATTCTGCTCATGCTTTCCATCAGGCAGGGTAGAGTCAGATTGGATGGCTAAATATATACAACAAAGGGTAAAAAACGGTTTATCTCGATTTCCGGCAAAACTACAAGGAAAAAAGTTAAATGGCAAAGTTGTAGGTAATTAAAAGATCTACAACTTTTTAGGGTTCCGAAGTTTATGACTTCGAACCCTTATAGATATGTCATGTCCGTCTGTCCTTCCGTCCGTCCGTCCGTCCTCGACTTATCGTCCAAACAGTAAGTGCTAGAAAGATGAAACTTTGCATGAATATGTATTGTAATTACGTCGACAAAGTGCTACAATAAAATTATGAAATATATTTTTATTTAGGGTACCTCCCCTACACGTAAAGTGGGGATTTTTTTTTCTCATGGCTACCCCATCATGTAGGGTATCATTATATAGGTCTTTTAAAAACATTAAGGGATTGTTAAGACGATTTTTTGATTTAGGTATCCGTTTGAGAGAAATTCCACTTTAAAGGCCACTTTTTTGTAAAAACAGGCCGTCCCGCCCGCCGAAAAATTTGTGATAGTGGTCCATATAATGAACTTTAAATGAAAACTATAACAAATTAGATGACTTTGTCAGTTCAGGAGTTATAGAGGCTTAACTTTTACAATGCGCTTACTTGGAAAAGTCATACAAAATCAACGCATTAATACGTAAACATAACAATTATCCATTGGATACGATTTCTAATCCACGTACCATTATGGGTGACTGAGGAACCCTTTCCTATGCGTGGCCTGACACGCACTTGGCCGATTTTTTTTTGAAGTCGGTTAAAAAGATACTAAATGTTTATTATTTTAGTACCTCGGGACTGCTACGCCTGTCCAGCCACCGGAGACGAATACAGCCTGTGTATATTTTTCAAGATGGCTACGCAACTGATTGACAACTTGTCTAGTAGAAGACAAGTAAAGACAAGTTGCAGTCGTATGCTGGACATCAATCATGTCCCGTTCGGTGTGATTGCATGGTATTATTTATAGAATCAGGTTACCACAAAGCTCTGCGTAAATATAACTTAGACCAAAAATAAAAACTAATAATTTGTCTTATTTCGCGTTCGATCAAATATTCTTGTGTCAAGTGTTATTCTTAAATGTATCGGTAAACGATCCCGAGATCTATTGATTGTTAGTCGCGTACGCTGGTAGCTGGAGCAACTAGGCATATTAAAGAACCTCGCTAAAATACCAATACATAGTGACAAAAAATTAAAATCGCTTAGAAACTAAGGAGTACCTCGATTAAATTAATGCCCAACTTCAAGCTAGGGAGGGTGGTAGGTAACTATTTAATAGTTTGTTTTGTTACATGTTACTTTGGTTACCACCTTTTAAAATTTATAGCCATAATATCACAGAGTTTTCACTGTAATAATAATCCACAATAGTTAAATATAATTTTTCACGTTTAAAATTAATTAAGTAATTAAAAAGTTATGTTGTTTCATTTCATCAACCCTACACACGAAATTAGATCATGAACCATGTAATGTAAATGTAAATAGTCTCAGAAATTATACTTTAACCTGTTTTTCTACTGTTTTTTCTATAACAACATCTATATTTATATATATAAGCTAATAAACAGCTTCTATTCTTTAATAAAAAACATAAAAAAAGATAAAACAGAACTATCAATTACTGGACTTGGTGCCTCTAGAAGGGAGGTTCTGGCCTACTACCACGCTGGGTAGACGGATTGATAAAATCTATATCAAGTTTTCTTTCTCTCAGTAGATACTGTAGTCCTACTTAATTTGCTCCTTTTCCTCTTCAACGACAGTCACGAAGTAAGTTGTGGATGCAAAAATAGCAAACGGGGTGATCACACTCCGTAGTCTTGCTCCGTCGCCTAAGCTAAAAATTCAAAAGGATCTGTTGATTCATTTCAGATTGAACATTTTACTTCGAAGAGTCGTACATATAAAATAAAGTCACTTTCAGTGTTTGTTCGCTAATATCTTTGAAACTAATTTACGGATCTTATTACAGTTCTCAGCAATAGATAGAGTGATTCAAGGGCAATGTTTATAAGTAAAATGCATTCATATTTTAATAGAAGATATTCAAAAATTTCGAAGTCTTCCGTGCGAAGCCGGGCCTTGTCGCTAGATATATAAAAGAATTGGGATTTGTTGAAATGTCAGGAAATCAAGGTTGTATTTTATTCTATAATATTTTTAAGTTTAATGAACACCAGTCCTGGTCCACTTGAGTATAGTTAAATTACCTAGTATAACAGTTTATTTAAACCTTCATTTTACCTACCCCTACCTATAGTCTACCCTTCAGTAAATGTGCAGGTGAAATAAAATTGGATTACAAACTACCTACCTTACGAAGCCATATCAGACTGAGAAAATTAAGTAAGTAAAATGCGTCTTTAAAACAACTCAAAGTTTTAATACATTTTAAATATATCGCCCGATATGGTGCCTCAGAAACATAGAAATTTGTAGCTTGACAGGTTTTCAGCGTAGCTTATTTCATTTCTTTAGAAAACTGATTTGGATATTTGTCTCAGTCAGTCTACATATAAGAAGAGCTTAATAGCTCTGGGTGGTGTGGAGTAAGCCTCATTGTTGCGTTTGCATGTTTGTTACTTTGTTTTTGAATTTGTTTACTGATTGTTTATGTTTGGATGTGTATTGTTCGCTTGGTCGAAATATTTTCTTTTTGCTTGCTGTGATCTCCTGTAAGTGAAGGAGTACACTGACATAACACTCTTTTATTTAATTACTGTAATATTATTGTGTACATCTTTTGTTGGAGATCCTTACTTAATAAATAAATAAATAAATAAATAAACTTGTGTACCTAACTTCTTGTGAGTTAAAAGAGCCCTATAAGGGATGTCATGTAGTTTCTCCTCTTTTCTCAAAGATAAAGAAGTAGGTATATTGCTGAAACAATAAGACTGTACCTTGTACTGTACTTATGACTTGTATCCTGATAGAGTTGTGAATCCCCTGTAAACATAATCTCCGTTGTCCTTGAAGCCCAAAAAGATTCGACTAAGCGATTTTTTTTTTAAACTGGCTTTCACCCGCGGCTGCGCACGCGCTTATATCTTATATGAGGATAGCTCCTACTCAAGAATCTCAGTATTCCCCGTACGGTACAACAAACACCATGTATAAAGGTTACTTTTATCAGAAAGTTTAATATTTAATGCTTTTTTTATCACATTTTGAAATAATTAAACTAACATTTAAAATGTATAATAAATAACTTTACATACTAATTTGATAAATATATCACATCCATGTTACCGTGACTATCACAAAAAAATATACACTAAATATAATACGTAGAATTAACTACGTTGTTGTCATATATAAACCTACACGTGTAAGCTTAAAAGGCATTTCCTGACACCATTTTATCTACTGATAAAACTTGTGACATTTCGCCACACTCCTTAAACGTCGTCAAGTGTAAGCAGGGTGTCCCATATCCTGTGTACCTGTTTCCTATAAATCTGTCGTTATCGTCTCGTCAAGAGATAAACGGAGATTAATAGCGAGGCATGGCAGGATCAGTCTTTAGTTTTATCTTTGTAGAATCTCAAGAGAGTTGTGTACCACGGGATTATAAAAAATATTGCTACCTGTTACGGTTGGGTCGTGAATTTTTGATGTTCAGTTTTGTAGAAGACTTCTCAATTTAGGAATCGAGATTATGATAATAATATTCTTATTTTTGTGCAATATATAGTTTGAGTTATCTAGGTACTTAAAATTTTTATGATAAAGAGATGTATTCCGTTGGTGAGAAGCGCGAAGTTCCAATCATGCAGAAGAATTTCAATAGGCTGCTATACTGTAGGACACCATGCTGCATTGGCTTAGTTAGCTTAGCTTTTGGATTCTACTTATGGTTTTTGCTTATCAGCTAAAGAGGAGTCACTTTGGCAGACTCTGTGACAGACAGGGATCTGTGGGAATATCTATGTCCAGAAGTCGACTACAACGGACTGATGATTATGATGATAATCCACTTATACTTTTTGTGATAAAGATAACTTTCATCACTCACTCATACAAACAGATTTCTCAGTTTAATCACAGAGAGAAACCAAGGTGCGGGCAACACATGACTGGTTACTGTGGGGAGCCTTGATAGCCCTATGTCTAGCTGTAAACGTATTTCGGCTGAGATGATGATGATAAATCACAAACCGATAAAATTAATTTTAATAATCCCTCTGTATAACTTCTTAGGTCTCTATGTACATATATGTTCCATCTTATCAGTTTTGTCCAAGATGTGTGCGGTAGGATTAAAGAATAAATTAAATCACATGCCAGTGAACGCGTGAAATAGACTTACGATGCACTAACGTACCGCCATTCCAACTGTATATTACCTATTTAATCTTACACGGAAGATGATTATCATGTGCATAAACAGCTGTCGACCAGTGAGTAGAATTCAATTGATGATCCTTTTCCTCCTTCGGCGCAGTTATTTGTTTTATATCATCCCACTGCTGAACTCGGGTCTCCAGGAGAGGGCTAACACCATACGTCCCCACACTGGCCGAGTGCGGGTGGGTTGTTGAAGATTGATTTTATTATTAAAAATCGTAGTTTTCAGGCATGATTGCTTTGTTTTCAAACATAACTTTATTTGAAGGAACCTTATATTCGATTTTCACTTCCAGATAAACATATAAAAAGCATCATATCGATTATGACACCCTTTATCTAAAATTTTAATTGGTAATGACAGGTGTATATAACTTATTTAACAATCTGTGTCCCTGTGAATTTATTTTATATCAATTCGCTCTCGATGGCGAGCTCGTTCGGGGGTTGCGTTTGGTGAACCCACCACGCCACACAGGCAACACAATAACGGTCGAGAAGATGTGAAACACACTTGCACTAGGCTCTTTGGACGGGACGGGAATTAACGCGATTGATAATTAATTATAACTACATACATTATAAGTTTTGCCGAGGTCAGAGACGGACAAACTTGGTGCATGCATTAAGTAAATATTTATCGTCTTAATCCCTATTCAATAGTTATAATTATTTAGGTCGTTATGGATAACAGTAATTACTTTTAACTGTGCATCTAATTGTGTTCAGCTGACAACAGTCAACAGTTACAATTAATACCATAAAGTATAAGTGATTAATACAATAAAGATTTGAAACCTAAAAAGGTATACCATGAAAACTGCGTGAGAAATTATAATGTGTGTTTATAACAAAATATAATTTATTGATTTATTTTGTTGTTGTGTAGTTTTGAAGCTATCAAAAAAAGTATCCTACGTAACTCCTAATATTAAAATTAAAAAAAAAATCAAAATGGGTTCAGAAGATCCAGAGATACAACCTCACAATTTCTCAAACTTTACCTCTTTTATAGTAGCTATATTTACTTAGTATAGATTTACAAAGATAGACCTAACAGACAGGGGAGAGACAGGATGTAGTACATTACAATACTCTATTATTTTTATCTACTACTATCTATTATTTACATAAATCGTTGTTTAACCATCACCTAATTACCCACATGACATGACTTAATTAAATTCAACAACACATAAAGAAATAAAATACATTATGTCGTTGCCAAAGGGTTGACAATCTATATCCATATAAATAAATAAAATTGAAGTGTCTGTTTGTAATATACAATAACAGTAATAACCGCGGGACTCAGTTGGTCCAGCATACATTTATAACTGTAATTAAAAGTTGTGACATCTATGTTAAACTGACAGAAATCATTTTGGCTCGAAGGACCAATATTTAAGTAGAAAATTAGAAACTACTTAAAATCAACTCACCCATTCAGAATATATTGAATAACTGAAGTATAAAATTTAGTTTTTTAATTAAACCCTAGGTATTGTATTCTGATTTAAACTGTAGAGAATTAGAAATTCATAACTATTTAAATTGAAAAATTATTACACTCAGTTATGCTCTACCGAAACGAGCCTCTCAACATTCTTTACAAATTGAAATATTGCCTTTAATACTCGTGACGATTAATTTAACTACAATTTTGTTATCATTTATTACATTGAAACCTACACATACACATTTTTACTGTTTGTAATTTAAAATTTACAGCTTTTTACTAGATGTATTTCTTAATTGTTTGTATGTTTGTCTGTTTGTTCCGGCCAATCTCTGGAAACGCTTGACCAATTTTGACAGGACTTCCATTGACTGATAGCTGATGATAATAAGTAATTTATGCCACTTTTCGTTCAGACAGGCTTCACCTCGCAGTATTACTAGCGGCTATACTTGTACATTTGGTTACACAACAACAACCTTATATATTGAATCGATTCATTGGATCGAATGTTGACGATTGATCAAATGAAAAACAAAGTATCGTATGAAAAGAAAATAACAAAAAAATACAATTTTACTTTTATAGAGTTGTGTGTAATACAACATATTAGCACCTTACTTAGATGGAAAGTGCCAATTCGCACCTACACATAATAGTAAAATACGTAGGTACTTACAAAGTACCTACGTATTTTTTATTATTTACGTTTGAAGAGACCAATTTACATTCTACTCATAATTAAAAGGTATTTGCAGTATATTTTACCACGTTCTAAAAGCTTACAAGCTGTGGAATATTTCTTAGTATCATCATCATCATCAACAGCCTTTAACAGTCCACTGCTGGACATAGGCCTCTCCTTTGAAAGGAGAGGCCTATGTTCAGCAGAGAGAGATTCTTTCAACAGAGAGTCTTTCTTAGTATAGTATATTAATATTTAAACACCTAGCCGTGGTTGTTGCTCCATCTGCCAGTGTAAGAGCCTTCAAAATCGGTCCAGCCTTACCAAAGATTAGCCGATTAGATATTATTCACTTCATATACCTAATTAAGTTGAAAAGCTGAAAAACTTGAAATGAAAAACAGACACTCCGATTTTATTTATATCTGCAGATCTGTTATAATACCTAGCCCATCTAAGTATAAATATGCAATTGACCATGATAGTCGTTTCAATGAACATCGCGATAGACCAAATTATTATTGTTCTCATTTCACACTAGTTAGTGTTAGACTATTAATAACTCGCTAAATGGGCCAGCCCAAAACATGTCGACGCGTGTGGTACATACTTAGAATAACATACGATACCATTTATATTATATTGAATACTAGCTGATACCCGCAGTGTTGCCCGCGTGTAATCCCGCTAGGCAAAGATAGTATAAAAAGTAGCTTAACCTAGCCGGTCCACTCAAACAGACGACAAATAAAAAAATAATACTTAATATTTTTTTGTTGTAAGTGCCATATGTACTTTCATAAGCATTTAGTATTTGAAACTACAAACAGAAACCTTAATTTCGGTCCGGTAAATCCAGGTGGAGTGTCGACTTGCGCAGGATGGCTGACAGGAACTGGATACGAGAAACCCAAAATCAGTCAGAGTGATGTGCAATGGGAGAGGCCTATGTCCGGCAGTGGACTGAGATAGGCTGATGATAATGCTGATGTGTAAATATAGAGCAAGGGATGTATTCTAAAAAATGAATTACCGTACTACAAAACACTTATTAGTGATTAAACAATTTCTAAATACAGTCACATATTCTACGAATACTACTTCCTTGAAAGCACCCTTAAATTGCTATTAACTCTCTTGCACTGCTATAAAACCAATACAGAATTGCACAAGACCTACAGCTGACATCGATATTGCATGTGCTATTGTACGGTGAACGGAAAACAGACTTGCGTCTGCGACGATATTATGCGCACTCGGTACACATAGTGGGAGATCTTACGATTTTATAACGTATTAGTTTATAATAGATTTGCTTAATAGCTTTCAACATTGTTGGTAATTGATTTGATAGTTTGGAGGAGAGTCGTAAAATCCTTCTAACTATGCCGTGGCAAGAGTCGTATTGTCCGTACCGTTCGTATGTAGGTTACAATATCGTACACTACCATCATCAAGATGCTTGTTTGCCAATTAAAAGCAAATAAAAAGGGTTTTTGAGTTCTATAATAATAATAATAAATATTTTGTACATCTGACACACAACATCATCTAGTCCCAAGCTAAGCAGAGCTTGTGTTATGGGTACTAGACAACTGATATAAATACATAAACATACTTTTTTTTTGTAAATACATACATATTATACATAGAAAACACCCAGACTCCGAAACAAATATTTGTGAATTACACAAATAATATTTGTTCCGACCCGGGAATCGAACCCGAGACCTTTTGATCAGCAGCCGCATACGCTAACCACTAGACCAACGAGGCAGTCATGAGTAGAAACACGCTGATGTCTACACGAATAAGAGGGCTCGACCGGGGGGCAGTACTACCCTTATATAGAAAACCAATCTTAGAACAACAAAATTCGAGTTGTCCTATTTCATTGGTGAGTGTGAGATCAGAGCCCTAATGATGCACAAGCCTCTCACTAAGCCGCCATAGTGTGGACCACCATTCTGTATTGTCTTTACTCACAATGAGAATGGTGACCTAGTCTTTGATTCAACTCACGTATATCTATGTATTTCTTTACACAATATGTAATTCTAAGAAGAAGCAAGAGAGGAAAGAAACTAGTAAATAATAACAATAAATAAGTAAATAATAATTATCACGTACCTACCATATGCATTAAACCCAACGGGAGCCAAGTTAATAAACATTTTATTAATTGTCACAGTCATTCATGAAAAACACTGAAATTTTAGGCACATGGCCGTTCAGCATCCGTCTGGTAATAAAGCTAGGTCATTGCTCTACGCCTAGATCAGTTAGGAACGGCGTATGATTGGTCGTAAGTGAACATACACGAGCCATTGTTATGTATTGTTAGCTTGATGAGGATACCAGCTATCACACAACACAGTAAAGATAGCTTCAATAATCTGGTACAGATAGAATCGAAAAAAAAAATCTGTCATGTGCAGTTACATGACGCGTGAGTCGTGACGTTGCGACGCAATCTTAGTGTTAGGTTTCTATAGACGGTAAATAAATGTTATTAGTTGGCCAATAATATTACTAATATTATAGTATCATAGTAAACAGACTCCTGATAAACGCTGTAAATATTACAGAATACATATATATGTATGCACATAATATGATAGATGGACCATTTGTTAGGAGTCTGGGTGTGTCTTAAACCCAGACTCCAAACAAATGATCATGATTATTCCACAATTTTATATTCGTGTGTGTCGGTCTTCCATGAAGTCGACTGAACATAGTATTAAAATTTAAAAGAAAGTATTTCGAGATATTAAGGTTAATATTAGTTATAAATTAATTAATTCAGTTGGACTGCCGGTCTAGTAAAGGGACCAGGCCGCCTGTAGAAGCTGGATACGAGAAGCTCATAATCGATCAGAGTGGTGTGCAATGGGAGGGGCCTATGTCCTATAGAGCAGTGGTCTGCGATAGGCTGATGATGCCCAACTAAAAATACTGACTAGACAACTGCACCTCCGAAAGAACCGTCGTCTAACTTGTTGGACATTGCAGTTGGAGAACCACCCCGAAACCGTTTTAATGGTTAATTCTTCCTCGAGATGATTGCAATTTTCAATATGCCATGGTAATATAAACTCTAAATTCTGTTCCTTCTTCATCTTATTTTTAAGTATCGAGTATATAAAGTTCATAAATAGCTTCTCCAAATATATAATTCTTATGTCACCCATTTTATATACGGTCAGCACTTTGTCCGAGTTTTGAGTGCACGCGGAACAGTTCCCACGTGAAAGTTTGGAAACATTCTAATGAAAAATGCAAGCTTTAATAATAGGTGTAGTAAAAAGAAATCCATTATTTTCCAATATGGCTTTAGTTATCTCTATCTCGCGTTGTATCAAACCGATCGGGTTCCACTAAATGTCGTAAATACTTTTCTGACTGTTTTATGATGAGTTGACTCAGTTTTAGCCTTCAATTTCATACAAAAATAGTGGATTTCTTTTTACTACACCATACATGTTCCATAAGTTTCAAACAAAGACAGATAACGATGTTATGTATGCAAATTGAAATTCTCGCAATTACTCGTTTTATTGGCAAGTAAATGTATTACCTGGAAAACCTGCAATTGTTATAAGGTTCCGTTTAAAAGTTCCTAAACTGAATAACTGGCCCTTAATCTAATGTCTGTCTCGTTATATTGCGTAAAGAGAAAATAGACCGAAAACAAACAAAAATAGTATAGATGCTGCGGCCAAAGTAAACTTACTTTCGCAGAAACGTCCACGCTTGTTTGTTTCTATTTGTTGTACATGCATAGGTTTCCGGCACGGGTAATCTCTTATTTTACTTACTTACCTCTTAAGACAAATATGCATCTACAACTTATGCTGTATTGGATTATATATTTGTTTAAATTTCGTAGTTGGTTAGTAGTAGATAAGACAATTTTATGTTATTTTCAATAGCTAACCCGCACTATAGGCAAACTAAGAACGAAAACCTGAATGCGACAGTTTAAATTTAAGTATATATGATGTAAATGCTTCCTCTTGAGTTTTAATGTTTGAACAGTTCAAGCAGAACAAATTTTTGTATAATATATTCGATAAGGTGTATGTTTCTGATTACAGTCTAAATACACTTTTTTATTTTAATTTTATTTAACTTCATGCAAATGCTGCACATTAGTTATAATATTTATCATTTATTTTATAATTATTTTTTATAAAACAAAACAAACAAACCGTTTTATAAAATACTTTCACACTTTGTAGTATCAGATATTACATTTAAAACCGAGTTTTTTTTTATGTGCGATCCCAGTGCGTACAAGACCACACGCACTAACCTCAATAATATTATCTGTATTTATGGATCTTCTAAGTTCCTGACAGCATATTGTATGTATATATTCCTAATATAAACGAGTTCATGGGTAACGGTGCGTTTATGGATCCCTTATTCGATTTATGGTACGACAACCATTGAGTAGCCAATAATAAGCTATTGTACAATTTATAGTTGTTAGCGCGGAAGTGAAAGAAATTGTTAATATACACCTTTATAGTCAACTTGAAGAGCAAATAACGTGTTAAAATACTTCATTTAAACAATCTGTCAGTACTATGAATTCGAATGCCTCTTTTTTTTTTGTACTTGTTTAGAGTGACTTTGGTAGGCTTAGACATAAAAAAATAAACATTGTAAATCGTATGAACTAGATAAACAACCTACCCTTCGTCCTCACACAAACAGCTCATTATAAAACTTGGTCAACAGCTATCAATGTCAATAATGGGTTCACTGGCACTCCTGTAAAATCAAACTGGTCAAAATAATTGTGTCCAATATAAAACTGCCATCGCTTAATTGTAGGTCAAAACTGTTATGAGGACTTATGTATAGTGTGTATTTTTTATATGAGTCTGACAAAGTGACTCTTCTCTGCCTGATGACCGAATCCTAAGTGTGGACACCATCCTTATTTTGAGTGTACACAATGCAGCATAGTGACCCACGCTATGGCGGTCTAGTGAGATACCTCTGCATCTTTGGGCCTCCGATCTCCACTCACTAATGAAATGCAACAGCACAAATGCTGTCATTTTTGCGTTGGTTTTCTATGCGATGTATGCGTAATACATAGATGTTTGTTTGACTCGATCACCTCAAATCGGGTCTAAATAACATGTGGCTCAGAGATAAATTCAAATCTAAAATAAAACGTAGACTACCGTCTTCAACAAATAACAATGATACTGATGATGATCAAGGTAGGTAGGCCGGCCTGACCAGGGCGATACTCCCCATGCATAGAAGATCAACCTAAAGATAGCGGTATTCGTGCTGGTGTTTCGTTAGTGAGGGCTAGACCGAAGGCCCGTTGATGCAGAAGTATCTCACTACGCCGCCATGGTCTGGGTTACCATGCTGCATGTGCATTCACAATGAGGATAGTGACCGCCATTCTTGATTCTATTCACGCTTTCCATCAGACAGTGTAGAGACAAAGTGACTCTAAATACTCTTTATAATCAAATCCATACATAAATGTAAACGAAACCATGGTTCAAAGCCTACGCCATAAACATACATACGCTATACAGTTGTAGGCTACACAGGACTTTGAAGATTTCAATTACACCTTCTTCATCTTCCTAGCCTTTATTTACCTAAGTTTATTTGGGGTCGGCTACTAGTTCAACCGGTTTTATCTGAATATCCTATTTTATTCGGAGCGACTGGCATGGAGCCTCCACAACACTGAGGGCAAATTGGATTCGAAGATTGAACTAGTTGTCAATATATTTGAAAGCACTGACTTTACAATAACGATTGGATTGATTGGTTCATGGCTAATTCACCATTTCGGTATATTATGTGTTGCCAGTTGAAGTGCTCCTATCCAAGTATCTAAATGGGTGACGATTAGTGGCATGATATGTTGTGAGCTTTGCCATGATTTGGAGTTCACGTTAAGCGGTCGGTCTCGGTTGTTGTCATGTGATTCACAGAACAGTCGTGAAGCTTAGTTAAAGGCCTTCGGGCGGCTTAATTAGACGGCAAGACAACACGCACTCGGCCAGCGTGGGGACGTATAGCCTTAACCCTCTCCTGAGAGTAGACCCAATCCCATGATGATGATGTGTTCAAAAGTTTTCAATTTACTCATGTGTGTATTTTGTTTGTTCCAGGACCACCATCCACAGACTTTAGCAGACACAGTTTAGTCAGACCTGTTGTTCTTCATGGCAGAACTAAAAGGGAGATCCTTACTACAAGAGATACGGTAAGTACCTTTCATAAATAGCCTATACAATAAAACCTGATTATAAGCTAAAAGAAGTATCAAAGTACAACTTCGAAGCACTAAGAAAGTAGTCTGAATGAAATTGCTATCAAAACAAATTGAAGTGTCATATCAATAAATCTGCGTTACTCGCAATAAACGAGGGTATCACCGATGTAATTATCTAGTCTATGCAAATAAAAAAATTAAGAGTTTGGTCTGGCTCTCTGTTTGTCAGTTCCGTCTAAAGTCTGAAACGGTTGAACTGATTTTAGCGGAACTTTAACACTTTTATTATACTAACTTCGCTACTAGCGATAACTGCATAACAATATAATAACTGCGGGTAACATCGCGGGACTCAACTAATAACCGACCAATAAAAGCTAATCATAAAATAAAGAAACATTAAAAAAAGAACAATTACAGCAGGATTGTTCCGGATGAATTTTCTAAAAACCGTATAGAATTAATTGTTATAGCTATTAGATCAGTAATAGGGTCAGTTTAATATTAGTCTCAATATTAGTATAACACAGTAAATTCCTACGTGGAATATAAACTGTACAACGGTGTTCACTAATAAATATTATGATGACATACATAAACGACTGCCAGTATTACAGTAACTGTTGAACAAAAACGTAGGGTTACCAGATCGGAAAAATAACTTGCTTTTAGTAGTTTTTTTTAATATAACATGAGTAGAATGTAAGAGCAGTGGTCACCATCCTCATTCTCAGTACAGGTAATATAACATGGTGACGTAGTGAGATGCTTTTGAATAATTGGGCCTCCGGAATCACACCAACGAAACACGACACCATGAATGCTGTCATTTTAGATCTGTCTAGACACGTACAGAGATAAAGTAAAAAACCTGAAGTTTAAAAAATTAAACACATACCGGCTAACTTGGTGAATAAAAATTTAATTCTGTAGTAAATTATGGTACCCTAAATTGTACCAGGCTCTCACACTTACCTTGTTTTTTTTTTATCTTAGAAATGTACCTTTGTGTGAGAGTTATTCTAAAAACGAGACTGAACTACAGCGACAATCGCTTTCTTACAAATTGTCTCTAAAATATATGCGTGGTTAACTACAATTTATGCAATGTAATAAAATACGGAATTGCAATTCTAGAACGGAAGTAGCTAATGCCGCTGACCTGACGTGTGTGAAGTGGTCGAGGCCACTAGTTTAGTTTTTTTAATCCCACTTCTTATCGTGACGATGACAACATCTATACGGTTTTGGCCCAGTTTTTTTCAAAGCAATGGAGTTTTGTCCCGCTTGGCATGGGCTCGCGGTGTATGTTAGCATTTGCTAACATCTGGCTTATTGTCTGTGAAGAAATGCCACAGTCGTTGGGGTCGACAAATTCTCATCTTGTCAGATTTTCCTGGGATACACATCCTATAAAAGTTAGTCAGGGGAACTTATCTCCTAGAGGAGATATCCCTCCAATATCCCAAATGTAAATTATTAGTAGCCAGTATTGTATCAAACACTTTTTGCAATAGGCAGTTTCTCTAAAAACATGCAAGCAGATAGGATAGAGAAAAATAAATATGAGTAGATTTGCTTCGACTTAAAACAAAATTTGGAATAAAATTAACATTTCCAAATATATAACGCGTGTAGGAGTGTATTGATTTATAATTACCTAAAAACAATATTCTTTTAAATGAATGCCCAACTTTCAATCTATTTTAAGATTTTACATTTAAAACTCTAGAAAACTGGCAAACTAACTTCATGGTTTTATCGGCTCATTTAATTATAACCTAACTCATGGCTCAAACAGTTTTGAACTGTTTAAAACAGGCGATTTTAGATAAGGCATATAGCGTTTTAATTATTTTAAACACGCTAAGTATTATTTCAAATTGATTGTTTATAATTTTGTTTTTGACATACTTATTATTACGGGGACATTATGTAGGTACCTATTGATCGACCAGATTTAGTAAAAACCCCACAGTAGAATTGTGTGGAATAAAATTTAGTTTAATTTGGCTATTACAAAATGTGGTGGTCATCCTGCATCCTTTCCATCAGGCAGAATAGAGTCAATTTGTTAGGCTTAAAATTTAAAAAAAAAGTAAATAGAATTGGCTTTATTTGACTTGAAGTGTTAAACCATGTATGTATTTGTACGACTTAAAGAAACAACCAAAAGATCTGATTTTCATCTAGATATGTAATATTAGGTGCTCAGAGCCGAGTGGTCTTCAAACAATCACCGAGCTTAAGCAACGACGGTCCGGTCAGTATCTTGATGGGTGACCGTTTTTCGCATGATTCGTTATGAGTGCTTCCGTGATTCGGACGTCATGTCAATCAGTCGATCCCGGTTATTATCATAAGATAACAGTCGTGAAGCTTAGTTGGAGGCCTTCAGACGGCTTAAAAACATACAACGGCAATATGTCACGACGTGTCTTGCCAGCCCCCAACCCGCACTCGGTCAGAGTGGGCACGTATGGCCTTTGACCCCTTTTCTGAGAGGACACCCGAGCCAAGCAGTGGGACGTTATGGGTTATTGATGATGTAATATTTTGCGTCTAACAACCTAAGCTATGATGACTTCATACAATACGACCTCCGCGAAATTTAGCACAGTCAAGATATTAATGAGGAATCAAGTGAATGTTTCCGATGGAACTCTCGCTATGCGCCCACAATGTACTCGTATGACTAGCTTGGTTATTCTTAGCAATGGAGCGAATGGTTATATTTCTCTCTTGGATTGCCAAGTAGTACTATAATAAGTGTTATAATTTTGGAAATCGTAATTCCTTTCTTTTAGATTGCTGCAGTAATATTGTAGAATAGCTATTGTAATCAGCGGTTATTTTTGTAAATCACAAAGAACGCCGCGGAGCGAAGCTACTCTATAAAACAAGCCTTAATTACTCCTTATGTCACCAGCTATATGAAAGCGAAGTTTGCTCAAAATAGTTACAAACAGATTTCATTTATTTGTTGTTCCATTACTGTAGTGATTGATTACAAAACAAACTGATTACATATATCGATAAGTTCGTTAGTTACTCTCATAATGCTATATTTTTTTCTGAACGAAAGCCACCTTAATACCATCCACTGATCGTTCTGTCGAACTCCAATTGACCAAAGACCCCACTCTATTTCTGGTGCTGGTAGCCGGGGAACCAGGTGCGATCTATAAAGGAAATCTCCTGAACCCCCTCGTACCTCGGCCGCCCTACAGCTTATAGATTGCTAACACTTAATGTCCTAGTAAAGCAGCATCACTGCAAAGAGAAAGAAAATTTAAAACAAACCCAAACCAATCCGTCTTGCCAGCATGGTATAGTAAGCCAGAACCTCCTAGCTAAGGAGAGGCCTATGTTCAGGAGTAGATTGTCAAAGGCTGTTAATGTGATGTTGAGTGGAGAAACTACTCTTTCTTCAGTCTACAAAAGTAGATATTATTATTAAAAATAAAACAAATGACTTATTGTTTCAGAGCGGTGCACATCATGGCGAGGTGACGATGAAAGTTCCTATAGACGGTAAAGAGTGTATCCTCGACCTTCGACTGAACCACGATCTGGTGACGGACAACCACGTCCTCAGTTATCAAGAGAATGGCAAGACTGTGCTACATAAACCTAAGAAAGAAGTGAGTTTTAACATGTTTAAACGAAAAGAAAAGAACTTTCTTTATACAGTTCGATTCTCGGGTTTAAAAACCATTCAAGAATTAAACTGTGCTTTGGTTCAGAAATATTTAACAAAAGGCTTATCCCAAATAAGGAGAACTCGTAAAAACCCTTCATTGAGAGAATGTATTTTTGAAAATGATATTTTTATGGTACAGCATAAAGAAGCTTCGGTACATTCCTGATCGTTCCTAAAAAAAAAACAACTTTAAAACATAATATTTTAGATATAGATATGATAGGTATCTATGCGTTCCCAGTATTATATTATCAAAAGAGTTTGATGAACACTTTATATCTTAGATATGTACTATTAGATTATGTACTTATTTATGGCTTGACTTGGATGAAGGACATCAACATAGCTTGTCGATGACGACCAAATGATTCCCTTAGATTTAGCCCAATTTACATCTTCGTAATTTTATTTAAAACGTTGTACGTACAACAACAAACTAGTACCTCTTTACATCAGATGCATTTATACAATATGTCTTTATAATCGTCCATCATTATCATTTAATTTAACCTTCATTTCGTGTCCATTTACAGAAAATAGACTTGTGTCACTACAGTGGCTCCGTGCGTGACCGGCCGAACTCGTGGGTGGCAGTCTCGACCTGTCACGGCGTCCAGGGCATCGTGTTCGATGGCGAAAGAATGAGATATATCGAACCTGGCCGAGGTACCTTATCACATTAATTTCTTTAAGAACACTGTTTTTAGTCATACCGATATTTTGCCTGTAGAATGTTTTTCCTTCTTATTTTGAAAATATGAGTAATTGTAATGCGTAGTCGCACTTATAATCTTGGCCATAATTCATTGATGTTCAAAGTATAATTATATTGCTGAAACAGAGAAGAAGAGATTACAACTCATTTAATACGGCTTATAATGGAACTAAAAAGATATACAAAATCTATAAAATTATGTTAAAGTCATTCGAAAAGCTTTATTACAATTTTCTACTAGAGATACAAAAATGACATCAAATATAAGAAATATATCAATGTGTTGGTGTTAGGTGACCCTCAAATGGTATGGATAGGTCTTGAGATAAGAGCATTAAAACATAACTACTCCAAATATACTTATTAGTGCAATGATATTATAAAGGAAGATGGGTTACTTTCATACTAAACGGCGTTCAATATTGTTGCGGTATGACATGACGTACTTATTTAAAGGTGTATACATTACGATTACGAATGCAAAAGATAATACGGAATGCATGGTAAAGAAAGAGATAGCTATCTCTGCGAGTTGCACTTTGAGGTTCGTAGTAAAATTATGGACTAACTGATACAGATATGACATTGAATATCGCCATTTGCTAAAAGTACCAATCAGTATCGTAAAAAATGAATGTTTTGTCGATTTAGTAACATTCAATAACATTCAATAACAATATAAAAACACAGAAAAAATTGTACAGATAAAGAAGGTTATATAGTTATTCAAATTATTCGCTATAGATGTTTTACATCAACATATATTTGTCGGCAAAGGGTTTTTGTTAGGGCCTTTGCCTTCTCCGAAATACATATTGTGTGGGCTGCGTGGTGTTTCTCAAACATTTCATTCTCGTAAGATCATCACTTGGAAATCTGGAAAATACAAAACAATATAAACTGTCTTTTTACCAACATACATTTTAACACTATTATTGCCAAATAATATAATCATCATATTAACTGAAAGACAATGACAACTAAACACATAATAGTAATATGAGCATATCAATTAGACGGTACTGGAGAACGCGGACGATAGGTATGTATTGTGCCTACGATATCCCTTCTGTTTGATTTAATCTATTACGCCGTTATTAGTCCTTGTCACACTTCAGTTACAATCTTATCCTCTGTCCTTTTTTAACGCGTCTTTATTATTACTGGATATCATATAATAATTTCGGGAATGGGATGGGAAACAAAACAGTGACAAAATACAAATATTACATAGTTACTTATAAATACTTACCCGTGGTATGTAACTCTTCCTTTTTATTTACTTTGGAACCATAGTTTTTACACCTTCATATCACACAGCTCGGCATTTTGGTAATAATAGGCACTTCACGGAAACGCTCTGACGTGTTTATTCGCTAGCTTCTATTAGCCGACTAAATGAAATCACGACGATTGTCTACAGTTGTCCGCAACAATATTCGCGCGATAGTGCGATATCTACCTTTTTTTATAATATCATTGTATTAGTGTCTTGAAAATAGTGTTCAAAAAAATCCCTCAGTAGTAATAAAGAAGACTACCTTTTGAACGCGGCTCTGCCCGCGTGCATGTTGGTTATCGCGGTAAAAAATAGCCTATGTTCTTTCCCAAGCTTCCATCTATCACTGTACGAAAATTTATCAAAATCGGTACAGAGGTTTAGGCGTGAAAACGTACAGACATACAGAGTTACTTTCGCATTTATAATATTAGTAGGGATATTCAAACATAGACAATAATAGTAGTTTTTGTTCTAGGTGGCGATATTACCTCCGATCACTACATATACGACCATTCAGATCTAAATCAATCTCACCACTGCGGTTACGTCGGAGGAGTGACCAACAACTCACAGTACGATCCGCAACTGTACCATAAATACCACAGTGAAAAGGAGCAACAGAAAAGTAGAATCTCTAGGGTAAGTTATGATTCTCCTTTAATTTACATAACTAATTAATATTTACTCGCAGTTGGTGCTATGCGCGTCATTCATTATTATTGAGATAGAAGTTTGTTCAGGTGTTCTGGTCGCTTGTATTTATTAAAATAATAAATGCAACCTCGTATTTACTTCGAATCTATGGGTTAACAATATACTGCAGAATTGAAAACCTTCTTTTAGCGTACTGTAGCCAAAACGTGAACAACAGTTGAATAGAGAAAAATTCCAACGAGGAAGTCTTACTAATGGTTGACGAATATAAGAGACTTCTGAATACCGTTGACAACAGAAGAGGCAAAATGGTTAGCCCTTTGATAAGACACGACAACCTTTTTAAAACCATACTAGTAGGAAGGATAGAAGATAAAATAAAACGCGTAAGGCTAGATTGGCGTACATACAGCAAGTAAAAGAGAAAGTAGGAGTCGTAGCCTATCAAGAGGTTAAACGGATTGCAGAAAATAGACAAGAGTGGCGATTGAGAAAAATAAGAAGCCAAAAGGTCTAAAACGAAACATTAATTAAAATTATTTTGCTTTTGTTTGGTTAAAAAAGATTTCTAGCCGACTTCGGGGAAACCAAAAGGATGGCTAAAACCTAACATCACTTTTGACCCGATCCGCGAATCGAACCCGAGACCTCTGCATCGGCAGTCGAATAGTTTGTAATTTTTGTTTAGATGTAAGTGGTTGAATCACTAATTGCATCATTGCATTTCTTGGTATGAGCTAATTGGACGGGTTAACGGGATAATTAATTAAGCCTTATTAACGTCATGACAACTCATACGAAAGGAGGTTCATGGTGTTGAAATAAGTATATTAATTACATTAAGGTGTTATTACTGCCGGGATTAGGATACTGTTAAAAGATCGCAATATGCCTCTTGGAAATTGTTTTTTTCCTGATGCTGCTTTAATATAAATCCTCTTCAAGTTTGGTACAAAAGATAGTAAAGCCTGCCTCGAAAACAATGTAAAATGACGGCATTTGTGCTGTCCTATTTCGTTCGTGAGTGCGAGACCCGAGGGCCAATGATTCAGAAGCATCTCACTGTGCCGCCATAGTGTGGGTCATCATGCTGCATTACTGCTTTCATAATGAGCATAATCACCAAATCAACTCCCTAATGTAAAGTGAAATCGAAGACTGGTCTTTGATTCTACTTTCCAATTCATACGAAAGTATATACGTACCTACAACAAAAAACCATTATTAAAAACTTTGCCTGTTTGTTCCGTCTAATATCTGGAACGGCTTATCCGTTTTTGGTGGAACTTTAACTGGCAGTAAGGCTGATGTTACAAGGAGTAACTTAGTCAACTTTTCTTAGATTACGGGCTTACAACAACAACCGCAGAACTCAACTAGTATTCGTATAGATTATTGTTTAGTCTTACAAAGTTAGAATATTAAAAACACATGTTAGTTATTTTCAATCCGAATAATCCGATTCAATGACTTTTTAAATTATGATGTTTCATTGAAGATTAAATTTACATACATATTTCGAGACCTTTTTTCTAAGGTACAATCATCTCATACATTGAGTCATTCTCTACGTCCCCCATTTTAATGATTCCGATGAATATTTGAGTCACTTTGGAAAATTCCAAAAAAAAAAATTTGTATTTTGTACATATACCGTAGACAACTATCAAACCTACTTGAATAGATATTGATCTTGAATAAATATTAGTAGACATTTTTGTTTGTATAATATAAAACAATACAAATTGGAGAAAGATTTCTGCAGCAGTGGACTATTCTTCTATTTCAGTATAAACGGTACGCATCAGATGACACACAAGTTAGAGGGCCGTACAACGTGAACAAGCTGTCTCGCTACGTGGAGTTGGTACTAGTCGCTGACAACAGAGAATTTAAAGCCAACGGCGAGGACCTGCAAACTATCTACACACAACTGAAGACGGTCGCCAATATTATTAACTCGGTAAGACTTTCTTTTATCTATACTTACTAATATTATAAGTCTAAATTTGGTTGAATACGTAACTGTTGATTTGGGGTTCGACAGCTAATTATTCGAGAAAGACTTTAACTGAAAGACGAGATTGTAAGTTCAGCTACACTCGCGCTTACAGAGGTTTATTGAAGACTATCTCGGCTCCATTCATGTGAGCCATGTGGCCACTCTTATTTTCAAACACCGCTTTCTGCGAAATGTATTATTTTTGCTGTGGCTATCGTTTTAGGCTCCAATTAATGAAATGAAAGATTTTTTGCGCAAACAGGTAACAAGAACTCTTTTACAAATTAAACTTTTTAGAGCAGATGACTTAAAAACATTATTAAAATTGCCTACTTTTCTAAATTAATCCTTAATTGAGACATCTTAATTTGGAAAAAAATTTCTGTCCTTTTCCAAATATTTAGAAAACAGTTCTGAGGGTAGAAATTGACCAGTTCTGTGATCAGTTTTATAGAATTTTCGCAAACCCAAATTGGAGTCAAATACTTTACTACCGAAACTATACCTTAAATTCTTAGTACATTCTATTTTCAGGTATACGCCCCGCTGAACATCTTCATAGCTCTTGTGGGAGTTGTCGTGTGGAACGAGCACGACCAGATACAATTAGAAGAGGATGGAGATAGGACCTTGACGAACTTCTTACGATACAGAAAGACGGTACTTCTAAAGTCGGATGATCTACAGAATGACAACGCTCAATTACTTACGTGAGTATTAATACTTGTTACTTCATCAAAAGCTTTTTGTAGGCCACTACTGGACTAAGACCTCTCCTTAGAAAATAAGTTTTGGCCTACTATACTGCATTTGACCTGACGGGTTGGTATAGGCTTTATTGCTTTTGTTCTTTGTCTCAGAGTAGTTTAAAAATCTATTTTATTTAGTTGTTCAAAAGTTTATTTTACAATACTGTTGTAGTGGCTCTTATGACACCTACAGTATGAATGTTTTCTGTGTATGGGTGTTTTCTATGTATAATATGTATGTATTTACAAAAAAAAAGTATCTTTATGTATTTATATCAGTTGTCTATTACCCATAATACAAGCTCTGCTTAGTTTGGGACTAGATGGCGTTGTGTGTAACATGTCCGAAAAAAATGTATTTAATGAACACGCTCTATATTCCGTCACGACACGAATACAAGTTGATTAGTATTAAAGTTTATGTATAGTAAAACTAATGTATGTCGGTCTTTACCGAGAAAAATAAGTAAATACATTAAAACTAGGTAAAATATGAATGGTAAAGAAAAAGAAAGAGCTAATGAAAGGAAAAAAAAAGAAAGTTTGATTAATTGTACCTTATTTTTATAATCACTGATAAAAAATTATTTGAAATCTTTCTTTTAGACGTCAGAAATTCACGGACGGAGTCGTTGGCAAGGCTTTAAAAGGTCCGATATGTACTTACGAGTTCTCTGGCGGCCTGGCGACCAATCACTCTGACGTCATCGGCCTGGTCGCCACGACGATAGCCCACGAGATGGGCCACAACTTTGGCATGGAGCATGACACTGATGGCCTATGCGAGTGTCCCGACAAAAAGTGTATCATGAGCCCTTCAAGTACTTCTGTCACCCCCATACATTGGTCATCGTGCAGTTTGAACTCGCTGGCTTTGTCTTTCGAAAGAGGAATGGACTATTGTTTGAGGTATGTAGTTTTTTTTTTTGGTTTTCGAAGTTGATTTTAAAACGTAATTAATGTTCATAAATGCTATGCGAGTTTAGTCTTGCCTGACAAAATTTTAATTTATTTGCATGTTAGTGTGTTACTAATTACTTATGTTTATATAATAAATAAGACTTTAAAATTTTAAGAGGTCAGGAAAGGAGCAACAATCTAATCGTGTTGTGAGTTCGAATCTCATTCATCAGATGTAAAAAAACATTTGTTAAGTTAAAAGTTACGTTTAATTTGATAGTCTAATGATTAGCGTATGCGATTGCTGATCAAGAGGTTTCGGGTTCGATTCCCGGGTTGAACCAAATATTTGTGTGATCCATATGTATAATATGTATGTATTTACAAAAAAAAGTATGTTTATGTATTTATATCAGTTGTACTCATAATACAAGTTCTGCTTAGCTTAGGACTAGATACTGTTGTGTGTAAGATGTCCGAAAAATATATAAAAAAACATAAAATAATAATATTATAGAAACAAACCGAAGCGTCTATTCGACTCGCCGACATGCGGCAACGGTTTCGTAGAGCCGGGCGAGCAGTGCGACTGCGGCTCGCCTGCCGTGGCGGGCGCGTACAGCCCGTGCCACGCCTGCTGCGACCCCAGCTCCTGCATGCTCAGGGCCAACGCCTCCTGCGCCGCTGGCATGTGCTGCGATCTGCAGGTACCCTAACAGTAACAACCAACCAAGAGAACTCATACTGTGTCCCGACTTTATGTGTGTGGCCCACACAAACGGTTGTAAAGCCACGCTGATTTCAGCACCAATGTAATACTACCCTCACACTGAAACTATAAATGACAGCATCCGTGCTATCATATTTATTTGGTGAATCACCATGCTGCATCATCTGTACTCACACTCAATGAGAATGGTGACCCTTACTGTTGGATTCTAATGGTAGAATAGAGTAGGCGAAAATAAAAAAAGTGTTGTCTCAAAAGGGCTTTGAATCCAGAATCTTGGCTACTATGCGTACAATTAATCTACACTTCCAATCAAAAGGAAAAGATAGAAAAACAATTATACGTTGCAATAGTTCGAAGATCGACTATCATAATTGCACTTTGCATTTGCGGTCGCGAATTTCCACATAATTCACCATTTTTGAAACAGATAATCGAGAAAGCGATATTTTTATTAAATGTGTAGTACATTTAATATAGAAATTTAGCTATATTTTCATTATTTTTTATTAGTCCGAAACCAAAATACTCAAATATTCACTCATCTGTTAACGATAATATAAAATCTAGATCATCTTATCAAAAGAATTCAATTCTCTTACCATTTATTATTAAATAAATAATCTCTTTGCCAGACTTGTCGTCCGAAGTCAGCAGGCACATTGTGTCGTTCCGCTGACCGAGAGTGTGACTTGCCGGAGTACTGCACAGGACACTCGGAGTATTGTCCCGATGACGTGTACAAGATGGACACCACACCTTGTGGGAAAGGAGGACAGGTAATACAAGTACCCTACATTAAAAAAAAACATATTTATTAATGACACACTGATTTTTTCACTTGTATATAAAAATATAATACTTATAAAGAATTCTATAGTTGCAAACTATATACATATTATATTTAGTATTGGACTGGAAGCCTGTCTGTAAATACATATAGAGCAAGAGCCCAGAGCCGCCAGACCTACGTCATTAGTGCAAAGCTGAAATTTTCAGGATTATTAGTACCATGTCTTGTTAAGATGAATGCTTAACCATTAGCTTGAAAGCGGGGCCGTTTCTGAGATAGCGCGAAGTACAGATGGATAAAAACCTTACTTACCTACGTTAAAGGTGCAAAGCTAGTATTTACATATTTTTTCAAGAATATTATTTAAAATTAAAATTCATTACTGCCAGACACTTTCCGTGGGCCATTACTTCTGCCAGACGTCTTGAAAGTTGTGAAAAAATTAGGTAAACTACGTTATAGTAGCAAACCTACATTTTATACATATTATCTAAGGTAGGTACTATTTTAAGACCCTTTGTATGCGGCCAGACCAATCCGAAGGGCCAATCATCCCCCCATACACCTTTAAATATTTGTAGTACCTAATTAGGAAGCTGAGGTATATCATCTTTGGTATTATTTCAAGAATAGAATTGTAAAATATTAAATGGTTTTTACACGCTTTTTATTAGCTTCACCTGTATGTTTGTTTGTTTGTAACCAACTCTTTTGGGTGCGATTTTGACCCACTTGGACCCACACACACAAAACGTGGGGTGCTTTCTGACAATATTTCAATAACGTCGCCCTACGCTTTTTACATTGAAATTATTTTCTATTTTTAGGTTAAAAACCTATTTGTTTAGTTTTTTAAAACTATTCTTTTAGAAACTTTTTTTAGTTTTTTTTTCATATTAGTGTATTGTCATCGGTCCCCGAGAAAACTACAAAGTTTGAAAGAAATCTGACCGTTTAAAGTGGGTCAAAATCGCACCCAAAGGAGGTTGGTTACAAACAAACAAACATACAGGTGAAGCTAACAAAAAGCGTGTAAAAACCATTTAATATTTTACAATTCTATTCTTGAAATAATACCAAAGATGATATACCTCAGCTTCATAATTAGGTACTACAAATATTTAAAGGTGTCTGGGGGGATGATTGGCCCTTCGGATTGGTCTGGCCGCATACAAAGGGTTTTAAAATAGTACCTACCTTAGATAATATGTATAAAATTTAGGTTTGCTACTATAACGTAGTTTACCTAATTTTTTCACAACTTTCAAGACGTCTGGCAGAAGTAATGGCCCACGGAAAGTGTCTGGCAGTAATGAATTTTAATTTTAAATAATATTCTTGATAAAATATGTAAATACTATCTTTGCACCTTTAACGTAGGTAAGTAAGGTTTTTATCCATCTGTACTTCGCGCTATCTCAGAAACGGCCCCGCTTTCAAGCTAATGGTTAAGCATACATCTTAACAAGACATTGTACTAATAATCCTGAAAATTTCAGCTTTGCACTAATGACGTAGGTCTGGCGGCTCTGGGCTCTTGGTCCAATATGTATATAAATAAAGTTCGCATCCTTCAGCATCGTATACCGCAATTAAAATGGGAATACCCTAATAAAAGCCCGCTGCTTTCCTCTCCTCCCCTGGGCCTGGAAGAAGTCCGTTTTTCTAAGACTTACATCGACGATATAGTTTGTCTTACCCCTAGATAAAGATCCCTAAGGGAGTAATGCGAAGATTTTTTGAAATCGGTATCTAATTTTCATAATTTTATCATCTAATTTCTACTTGTTTTCTATACTGTTCATGTTCTTTTAACCAGACCGCTTACTGCGTGCGAGGTGGATGTCGCTCGCACTCGGACCAGTGTCGCTTGCTGTGGGGAACGACGGGCGAGTCCAGCCACAACAAATGTTACTTCAACACTAACGTTAAAGGGGACAAGTGAGTACTACCATGTTTAGGGCTTAGCAAGAATTTATTTTAAATCAATTCGTTCTCGTCGGCGACAACATTTGGCTTTACTATTGGTGAAGGTCTATCGCAACGCCGGACACGATCACCGTGACAATTATGTCACGTTTTAATATTTATACTTAAGGTGCGAAAAAAAACAATACAAAAAAATGGATATTTAACTAAAAGCGGTTGTACTAGCAGCCAATTTTTATGTATACCTACCAATTAAATGGCCTACCAATATGACTCTTCTCTGCCTGATGGAAAGCAAGAGTAGAATCCAGGAGTAGGGGCCACCATCCGCATCCGATGAAAAAGCATCTCACTACGCCGCCATAGTGTTGGCCGCCATACTTTATTGTTTGTATTCGCGGCAATGGTGTGTGGTTTCCCCACTCTTGGAATCTGCTCGCGTTTTCCATCAGGCAGGGTAGAGTCACTTTGGTAGGCTAAACAAATAAAAAAAAGCAGTGCAGCATGGTGACCTACATATATCATGGCGGCCTGGTCGGATGTTTCTGCATCATTCTCCCAGCCTCTGGAAGCCGGGAGAATGATGCAAAATAATTGGGCCTCCGGTCTCACACTCACCAACAAAATACGACAGCACGAATGCTGTCATTATCAGGATGGTCTTCTGTGTGAGGATAGTAGTGCCCCGGCCGAGCCGGCCCATTCGTGCTGAAATCAACGTGGCTCTCCTACCTATAATTTCAGGACGGGCAACTGCGGCTACGACCGGCACAACCAGCGCTTCAAGGCGTGCCCAACTCGCGACGCGCTGTGCGGAACCCTGCAGTGCCGACACCTCAACGAGCGGCTCGAGTTCGGCATGGAGTCCGCCGCCTTCCTCTCCGCGGTCTTCATCAACGACAACGGTACCACAACACTTACACATGTTAACATCCTATTTTTCCTGGCTCCTGAGTCCCCGAGGAGTCAAAGATCTGAAGGAATTTTCCAACCACGTCAATAAAGAAAAGGGGCATCACAGTAGAAAGTAGCCAGCAGGAGTTCCCCTATCAGAGGATAAGTCCAAATGGGCACATGCATTACACTCTTAAGACATAAAATGTGATTTGTGTGTATGAAATTTAGAATGTTTTTTTTTTCAATTGTTAATTGTCAGTTCATAGTGATTGGAGATTGTTTTTGTAAGTGAGTCTAAAATGTATATGTGTAAAGATTTCGCCCCTCAAAAATGATGGATTGTTTTGTATCGCTAAAAGACGCTATGTCCACTCTCCTCCGGTTCGCAAGCCTGTTGCTGTATGACTCGGGCTAGTTTTAAAAGTTACTGATAAAGTTCCTAATATATTATTTTAAATTTATCTATCAGATAACTAAAGATTTCAATTTCAAAATATGTCTGAAAATCATATATAAGAAAGATTTATCTTCTAAATCTTAGCCTAGCTAAGATAAATAAAGCTTGCTAATAAATATCAACAATAATTACCCTTTCTTTTTTTTTCTAGGAACCATCATACCATGTCGCACAGCCATCATTGATTTGGGATTGAACGATGTAGATCCAGGTTTGGTGCCGGATGGTGCTAAATGCGGCGATGGAATGGTACGATATTTTAATCACATAAAACTAGGGCCCAATAGTTGATATTAGGAAGTGTTACATATAAATTGGTGTGAGAACTTTCATAGCGTGATGCAGTACTTCTAGTTATTCCATAGTTCAACGTGTCTTCGATATATGGCATTATATTTTGTTCCGTAATTGTATATTATTTGTTCAAACTTAAAGCAAGATTTTGAAAATCTCCAGATGTGTCTAAGTCAAAGATGTGTACCGGTGGCGTACCTCAGAGAACAGATCGCGAAGGAAGACACCTCTGTCTGCCCCTCTAACTGTTCCGGACATGGCGTATGCAACTCAGCAGGTAAGATTATATATATACATTTATTTCTCGAATTCTTTACATCGGAAGGATAACAAACTGAAATTAGTAAATTAAATTTTAGTTAATAACTACGTGCTCCGAAGGGACATAAAGTTCGTAATTCAAAAATTTAAGAAACAGACTGATTTTGAACATTGGCTTTATCCTATTGTCTTACTGTCTTACTCTCAAAAATAGTACATTGTTCACCGAGGGAGGAAAGGAACCGATTACTAGCGAGGGAGCAGTTTGTGGCCCGAAGGCGCAGCCTAGGGCCACAATACTCCCGAGGTAGGAATGGGACTTTCACCCGAGTGCTACACAGTGCTTTATACTACACCTGTGAGGAACATTTAAAGTATTTATAAAATAAACTCAAAACGTAAGACACCATGTAAGACACAATTTAGCTTAGAATTTGACATAATATTTATAAATATTACGCGCTTCTTTTGTTTTTTTTTTATTCTTCACAAAAGGATGTCAGTAGCACGGAGATTCCATATTTAAATTATATGAAAACTCTTTAGGCAGGCGCGCGCCATAGATAAGATAACACATGAGAAATGAAAATTCATACAACTTTCTCTCCCGCTAAAACACGTTAGAAATGGATTTTCATACATTTTTTCCTCCCGCTTATTTAGGTCAAGGAAAAGACTAACTTTCTCTTTTCATTTTCAGGGAATAATGAATTCTGTTCCGATCAGGTGTAGTATAAAATAACTTTACGTGTACGTAACGTACGCACGGTACGCACGGTACTTATCAATTAAATAAAAAAAGCAATTTTAACATTTTTGTTTGTTTGTTCTGCCTAATCTCTGGGACAGCTGGACTGGTTTTGTCGGAGATTTCACTGGCACGATGCAGATGACAAAGAGTAATTAAGGCGAATTTTTTAAACTAGCCTTGATCCGCGGCGTTACTCGCGATTTACAACAACGTGGATAACGTTACTATGTATTGAACTCACTCATGTATAACTCATTATCTGGTTCCCGGCGTACACGTACACTTATGTATACGTAAGTACGTACACATGTAAGCATTGATCACATGCTCTTCTTTATTATTAGGACATTGTCACTGCGAGCCGGGCTTCGCCCCTCCACTGTGCGCTCTGCCCGGCCCGGGCGGCTCCGACGACTCTGGACCTGCCACCGACCCTACCAGTAAGTACCCACTACAACCACTAAAGTTTTCTTATAGGACTTCCCACTCTATTTTCTTATTTCCCACGCTGATTTCAGCACGAATGGGCCGGCTCGACCCGGCCAATACTACCCTCACACAGAAGACCACCCTAATAATGACAGCATTCTTGCTGTCGTATTTCGTTGGTGAGTGTGAGACCGGAGGCCCAATCATTCTGCATCATTCTCCCGCCCTTCGAAGGCCGGGAGAATGATGCAGAATAATCAAACCAGGCTGCCATAATAGGGGTCACCATGCTACATTGTCTACCCTCACAATAAGCATGGTGACCCCTACTCCTGGATTCTACTCATGCTTTCCATCAGGCAGAGTGGAGTCACTTTGGCAGGCTTAAATATAAAAAAAAAAAAAAAAAAAAAACTCTAATATGACTTAGATGCTTTTCAATTGCCGACATGTTGCACTGGCTGTGGTCATAGGATTACTAACTTAAAATAACTTCTTATTTAATCTGTATTTAATACTAATTGTGTTCTTTATTTCACAGTCCAACGAAACTTCATGGTGGCGATGTACGTGATATTCCTGGGCATCATACCTTCGATACTGCTGATCCTGTTCCTCATCTACTACTCGCGACACAACGTGCTGCTCTGGTGGAAGAAACCGCGCAAATCGTATGTACACACGCTTCTATGCTGTGGATGTTGTGGCTGTACCAACTCTAGCACTAGTTTCTCTGAGAAATTCTCTAGATTCCAAACCAGTACCAACTCGTTAAGAAAGCTATTTAGCTTTAAAAGAAACCATTCAGTCAACACTAATTTGTACACTGACCCACCCGCGCCAGACTCCCCTATATATGCCACCATAGAAGAGACTAAACCCCCCAAAAACACTCCATACAAATTTGTCAATTCACGAAATAAAAATCAAAAGAAAGCTCCCCTCACAAAACCAGCTCGAAAGATAAACAAAGACGATATTCAAATAGCAAATAACAGCGATTTCAAGTTGAAACCGCCTGTGAAACCAAAACCTGGTGCTAATAATTTGTCATCGGAAAATAAACCTAATGTAGTAATAGTTAAAGGTTTGGAATCTACGACGAATGAAATGGTAACTAATGATCAACATCGTATGTATAGTATTAGAAGTAGTGGCTTGTATAATAATGTGTCGGGACAAAACATTAAAGTGCATGTATTTAAGAAGTAACATTCAAAGTTGGTAATTTGTGTATTTATAATTGTGATGCTTGTGGGACCTTGGAATAGTGCTTAATATTAATTTTCTACTCATTTTATTATCATGAACATACTGTCACTGTAATTTTAACAATCTTAAAAAAGGAGGTTCTCAATATGACTGTTTTTTGCATGTAATTGTAGACCGATATTTAGTTTTGTTTTTCTTCATAAATTGAAGTAGAGCACTCAATTTTTAACTCACTTTGATGATGCATAAACGATTGCTTATAATTTTTGCCAGTATATAAAATTACTTGACCGACTTTAATGAATGAGGAGTCTATAGATTCGTAGTAATGCCCGTTCGATATAAGCTTATAAATTTAATTTTTACCTAGTCGAATTATCTCATTAAGATATAAATCTTGGTTGATTTTAGATTCTATTAACAATTCTCAGCGAATTTTATCGTCTCGTTTTATCTCTTACTTGCTCACTCGTGCGGTGCAATTGGCTTACGTATTAAGTAATTGTTTAATTATTATTCAGTCTTGTGTTTTTATTATTATACTTGTTCTTTCTATATGTACCTAAAAACATACTGAAATTAAAAATGTTTTGACTGATGTCTATAGGTTCTAGTCTCTGCCTAAGAGCTTAAGTTATAAATTATATTAGAATATAAATCATTTTTGTACCATTATTTAGTTAGTAATGTCTTTTTAGATGGTTTGCACTTAATTAAATTTATTAACCTATTTTACTTTGTAGAATTAAATTAACATTACATTGCTCAAAATGGGCAGATGCCTTTTGCGTACTATTGAGAAGGCTTTCTAGCCTTAATCTCAATAGTACTGAAAAATTCTATTCTTAGAATAACAAAGAAAATAAAACGTACATAATTTGACATAGTAGACAGCTATCTGCAGCAAAATTAATAAAAAATAGCATCTAACTGAAGTCTGATATATATTATAATTTGGAACTGTGATGATATTGTTTTCGGAAAGTTATAATTTTTAAGATATTAAAAATCACAATTAAATTTATTAGTTATTTTTAGTGTCGTTTAATGTATTTTTAAGGGTCTGCCTATGACAAAAGAAATTACACAATAGAATTCCTATACTAAAATCTAATATTGAAGGTGTTATAAACATATCAGAGCAGAGTGTTCGTCGAGGAATAATTACTGTAAAAAACAAAACTACTAAAATGACAATGTTGGCTTCAAAATAAAAGCAAAGAAAACCTTCAATCAATTTATATACATGGTTGTATAGTTCAAGGACATCTATATATATAAAAATGAAACCCGTTTTCCTTGGTCTCGGCATCACGCGTGAACGGCTGGACCGATTTTGCTGATTCTTTTTTTATAGCGTTCCTTGAAGTACGAGGATGGTTCTTACGTAGAGGAAAATTTAAGAAGTTATCTGAAAAAGTCTAAAAACAACACTTCTATATTCCCATACAAAAGATTCGTAATAATACTTAAAAGTCAATTTGAACTTTAATACCATACCATAAAGTTTAAATTTTTATTGAAGGGGTTCCGAGAAGGCAAAACAATTGAGTGACGTTGAATCGACTATTAGGCGGTACGAAGTTCGCGGGATCAGCTAGTATTTTATACATTCAAAGTACGGCCAACGAGAAGCGATACAAAATTTCATTTACCTTAAAAGCGACTGTGGAATTGACAATCTATTATCTGTATCTTTCTATCTTTTGTATTTGTTTTAATGTCTTGTTCTCCAGGCAAAAAGTGTTAGGATCAAGACGGGATCGCCAACATTCGGACGGCCAGTTTAATAATAAAGAAAAAAATAATTATACTAATTTCCATAAACATAACAAATGAATAAAAAAAACACTAGATAAACACTTTTAAAAACCGTTTTTAGATTTTTTTGTTAATACTTAGCTCCTTTTGGCGATGGTTTGATGTTATATAACCTATATAATAGCTAAGTAGCGCTAAGAGAGCACCTGGAATTCCACTACCAATTTCTAATCATATTAAACTCATTGCATTTCAATTTATCTCACCACATTGTAATCTCTTTTGCCATAGTCAGAAATATCATTATACCGTACAAAGTGAAATGGCCATAGACAAAAGTAGCTTATTTTAGTCTTGCAGAATGATTTTGATTTGTCTATTTAATCATTCATCTGTAATTCACATCTTTGATCAGTTGATCATAGAGCAACATACGCCGGTGGACAGGAGAGACCAGCGTAGGAGGGCATAGCATTTTTTTATTCGAAACATTTTTTGTGGGGGGCAATCTTCACATATACACACAGACAATGGCCTGTCACTACCAACTCACACATAACAATTAAAACATTCACAATTTCACTCACACAAATACATTCTGTGTCATAACAGTGTAATGCATGGGACTTTGACATAGGGGAACTCCTACGTATGGCTATAACAAATCGTGTTGCTCTGTGGACACAATTCTTGGTTACATTCCTTATTTAAAATTAATTTCATTTCTATTTAATTTGCACTTTTTATAATGAATGTATTGTTCATTTGTTTAAAAAAAAAATTGCTTTAATTTTATTTAAACTTTTCTTTGTAAGTAGATGTAGTATAATTGTAGTTATGTTTGTGCATTATTAAATAAAACCTGTATTTTCTTATTTCCTTTATTATTATGTTCTTGCAATTCATAAGTATGCATGTGTATAAATAGCATTTTACATGCATTTATAGTAAAACGTTATTTTTAAAAACCATAACTTTATTTAAAAAACTTGACTTGGAAATGCAAAAATAAAATTATTGTATTTTGACTGATTATGTCAAAGATAACCAGGTTTTTTTTTAATTGCATGGTAATTGTACCTGTTATATAGAATGGTACTATCATTCATTAGGAATGATATGGGCCTATGATGTTTCGAAATATAATATTTAGAGAATAAAATTTTATACACATAGATACAATCAAATAAAGAATTGCAGGAACAATAACCGCTAATCTTTCATAGGTTATTTCTTCATTACTATTTGGTGTTTGGTAAGTGTTCGCACCTGGTATTTTGCTTCTACTAAAATGCACACATATATACATATATTTAGTACTACACCACTCGTGATGCTTGTAGTATTCGTCAACTGATTTTGGGTTGATTATGGGCCACTGCTGGACATAATCCCTACTATAGGACCACCAGGAGTCAGTTTGGTAGTCTTAAATGTTGAGATGATTCATGGGCTATTGGGATAATTCTGCATCATTGGACCTCCGGTCTTGCACTCACTAACGAAAGACAGTAGGTAGCAGGAATGGTGTCATTTTAGATCCGTCTTTAGTGCGAGAGTCTTCTAGTTCCGCCCCGATTGAGTCTACTCGTTCGTACTAAAATCAACTTGGCTCTACTAATTTGTTTTACTTTTGAATGCACGGATGGCTTAATGGTTTATACGGGCGCCACGGTGCTCTATACTGCGTTGAGTATTGTGGGTTCAAACTACACATGGGACAACACTTTGTGTAATCCACAAATTGTTGTTCTAATTCTGGGTGTTCTTTGTGTCCGTTTCATGTATGTTTGTAGTTTCCGTGACACGGGGATATTCTTGGTTTAAAGAATGATACTATAGGTGGCACAGAGTAAACTCGCTTGTACAAAGTTACTTTCGTAGCCATCTATCACAGGGATCAAGCTTAGTATTCCAGTTGCGCGAACAAATCTGCTTCAGTATGGTCCTATATCACGCGCCATTAGGCTTATTAATTTTACCTCAAAAGAAATTGATATCTATAACTGTACCCTCCCGAACTTCAGAGAAGCTGCCCAAAGATATATCACATCAAATGATATTACATTATAAATAATTTGTATCCATTTTACTTACAATGTCGTATTGGCGTAATAATTCTGTAAATACGCTGTAAATGTTTTAAATAAATAAATATTACTCCGTGTGGTGACGGATTAAGAATACAAAGTGTCACCACCCCTATTCATTCCGTGGATGTCGTAAGAGGCGACTAAAGGAACAAAATAAGCAGCTAACATCACTGCCAAGAGAAGGAAAACTTGAAACAAACCCTCTACCAACCCGTCTGGCCAGCGTGGTACAGTAGGCCAAAACCTCCTTTCAAAGGAGAGGCCTATGTCCAGCAGTGGACTGTTAAAGGCTGTTGATGATGATTGATGATGATGATAAATAAATATTGTAAGGACTACAATATAAGTTTCAATATGACGTGTGGTATTAGTACTATCTACCAATACGCATGTTTGTGGTATTCAAATAATTGCACTTGCTTACATCTATTGCATGGCTTTCATAGTTTACATCCGGCTTTTGGTAATCTATAATAAATTAGATTTAATTTATGAATATTTAATAGTTTTTGTTAAAAATAATTTGCATGAACCATATTTGATGTATCTTTTAAAAAAGTAAATATGTGTAAAGCTTATTAAAAAAGAAAAATCTATGACATTAAGTTTGCGTTATGCCAATTTATTACTTGAAAGAAATTGTGCAAAACAAAACTTATCCAAAACCCACCCAGATAGTAACATTAATTATTCAAACTGTAGTTTTTAAAATAAAAGTGGCACCAACTTTCAGAATCCAAGTATTCATCAGAAAATATTTTTTTAGATATGATAATCCTAAATGAACAAAGTAATATATTCATTAATCAAAACTAATAACATTGTCTGTTTACAGTGCACCATCACCAAAGAAGGCAAGTCTGCAACATCGCATATCTAGAAGTGCTAGCAAATTTGCTGCCAACTTCCAGAGCAACCCACAAAGTAACACCCAACCCATCAACGTGAACACTGTCTCGAACCCTGATGATATGAGCTCCAGTTTGCTACGAAGTGATTCAGACCGAAGTCCTCCAGGGAACATAAACCCTTCTGTCAATTTCTTCGGCAATTTCAAAGGATTCTCTCTTACACCTATGGAAAAAACTGAAGCTGAAGAAAAAGCAGATGCTGAAGTGCCAATAGCTAATAACACCAAGAAAAACAATTCAGAAGTTATCGCCAGTAAAAGTGCAAAAATTACCCCAGTACATAGAAGTGGCAGTAATAGCCAAAATATTATCTCCCAAGGTGTCCTTAAACCTGTTTTGAGAAGCGCTCCCCCACTACCAGTAGTGCCTTCAACAACGAAATCCAGTCCGAAAACGAGCCCATCCGTAAAACGAACTAATAGCTCCGTTCAAAACAAAATAAAAGCATTAATGTCCAGTGAGAAAGCTGAAGAAACACCTCCCCAAGTTGTGGCAAATCCACCACCCCGGCCTGTAATATCTAGCCCCATTCTAGAAGCTTCCACATGCACGGCAAAAGAACTCATTTCGCCTCTTCAAGGTTCAAAAACTTTGGGACCTATCAGAGCAGCACCTACTATTCCCACTTCTCCTAACTCTCTAAAGAGACCTTTAAGTATGCACTCAACAGGTGTTCCCCAAAAACCCCTTCCAGAAGAGCCTAAGAAAGTCAGAGAAGGCATTTCTCTAAATCGTATAGCATCGTTTCTTAAGCAAGAAAAGCCGAAAGAAAAAGAACGCAACCCTGTTGAAAGGAGTCATTCGCTACCAAAGAATCCAAATAACCAAATTAGAGTACCAAAAGTCGATAAGGTTGCATTTAGAAACTTACAGATATCAAATCCTATTCTTCAGAAAGAAATTGATCTTCCAGTAAACACGGTATCTGTTGTTTCTGACTCTGAAGATGGAGATGACCCAAAAGCCTTTGTTAATAGAGCTCAAAGTATGAGAGCACCAGCATCTCAAAAACCAGTTTTACAAAGCTTTGGATCTATGCGCCAAGCGCCAGTTGCACCGAGACCTTTATCTGGCATAGGACGCCCCACTGCACCTCCTCCTCCCTTACCAAATAATACTGACTCTACTCCACTTAATATACCAAAACCACACATGGAAAGTAAGTCGGTTGATTACGTGGACTGTATTGAAGAGAAACAAGCGCCCCTGGCACATATCGCTGAAGAGTCATCTGATAATATTTATGCGGTCATAGAGGAAAGTCCAGAAAAACTTTCTAAACCGTTGCCAGGAGTTCCGCCTCCTGTAAAAACTATACCTCAGTCACCTCCAGAGGGGTATAACACTCCCAAACCTATTGCTTCTAGTTCTGGAAGTTCAGAAAATATGGGCTTACTGGGAGAGATTGTCAACGAAATACAAAATCGCAACTTTGAATCTATTTATTCTGCATCGACCCTTTCTAGAAAGAAAGAGAAAGAACGAAAAGAAAGGGAACGCAAGGAAAGAGAAAAAAATGGAGAGAGTAACAGAGACAGCACTTACATGAACTCAGAATATAAGACGCCGGAGAGCGTATACAGCAATTCCGGAGCAAAGTCCACTACTTCGACCACAAGTAGTGGTTATTTGCATCCTTCAGCCGTAAATGTACCAACTTTTCTGAAATCAGATCAAAGTAAGGAAGAAGACAAAGCTCCACCTCTTCCAGGTCCTAATTCAAAAATACCAACATTTACAAGACAGGTAACTCCACCAGGACTTCGTAATACTTCAACGTTCAGAAACGTTCCTCAATCACCTAAAGCTACTAAAAATATAACGCCTAAAATATCGAATAGTCCAGATGTTGTGTCCAGTTGCACAATGCCGGAGGTAAAGAATGTAAAACCGCCTGATGTTATTAATAATAATAAGGTGTCAACTGAAGCACCAAAGGTAGCGGCGAAACCTTCAGTTACCGCTAAACCGAATGACAACAGACCGCCTTTAAGGCCCGCACCAACAATCGATAAGAAAACTATAAATAAAACTCCGTCTACGCGTAAACCAGTAAATCTGAATTCGAACGTGAACAAAGTTGATAAACAAACTCCGCCCACAAACCGACCTGATGTAGATGTTAAGACAATAGCGGATAATTTAAACAAGAATAAACCAAAAGTAGTCCCGAAACCGTCTACTGCACAAAAAACTGATAATAATAAACCTATCCAGACAAGACTAACGGCCAAGCCGTCGAATGTTGCCAGTTTACAGCAGAAATTCGAAAATAGAAAGTCGTTAGGCAAAGAAATTACAGTTGCCAAAAAATAGGCAGCATTCTTTATGAAACTGCAATTTATTCGATTTAATGTCTCGATGCCTTCACATTTTGAATATTATGGAATAATAAGGATATTGTAGATTAATTTCGACGTTTTAATCACATCGAGAAAAGAAATCGAATGAGGTTGTGGTCCATGATGAAATTGAGTTATCTAGTCTGTAATTATATTTTCGAAGCCATTGCATAGACTCGATATTGTAACAGATTGTAAGGATCAGATGTTTACCAAGCATTTTTATGTAACGATACGTGATAACGCATTTTGGTTTGATAATGGCTGATTAGACTGAGCTGCAGTTTTGAATTTAAAAAATATTGAACATGTCGAAGTCAGATTTAAAGCGGGTAACTTGTGAAGTCGCCGTGCGATCTATTCAACTATTTTCATTGTTACCCATTAAAAAATCGGAAGGAACGGAAAAGAAATTATTTTTACTATGGCAGCTTTTTTCATTACAAATGTAGACTGTTAACGAAAGAAAGTGTTCATATTTTGTAAACATACACAATTTTGACGGTTAGAAATATCTGTACATACTGTAGAGTATATTTCTTGATACTTGTATGAGTTAGGTCGGTGTAATGAACTCGAATGTAAAACGTGTTTGAACACGTTACACATAACAACATCACTGTACAGAATTAGAACAGGATAAAATACTTTTCATCCTGAACATATTACAAAGGGTCACATGTCCGTGTGGTAACGGATTAAGAATAAAGAGTGTCACCACCCCTATTCATCCCGCGGGTGTCGTAAAAGGCGACTAAGGGATAAACTACGCAAGACAACATCGATGCAAAGAGAAGGAAAACTTGAAACCAACCTGTCTGGCCAGCGTGGTAGAGTATGCCAAAACCTCCTTTCTAATAAGGGGCCTATGTCCAGCAGTGGACTGTTGATTACAAAGGGTACATTGAGCCTCAAAAGTGTGCAGACACTGATTCTGTACAGTGATGTTGTTATGAGTAACTTGTTCGCATACATTGCGTACAGAATAATTCTAGATATAGTTTAAGAGATCTCTGTATATATTATTAGTTAATGTTTTATTCCTTAAAGTTAGTGAATATAAAATGTGAAGTGTCTTATGGTACATAATGCTTAATTTGTATTTTTATAAAGACGTACCTATAATGTTTGAGATTTATTGAGAGACAGTGTCTTGACGTGGTATTGGTAATGTCTAAATAATGTAACAAAATAAATATTGAAGTGTTTTTCACTAAATGCACGGTGTTTGCTCCTACTGATATTTGGAACGCTGGACCGATTTCGATGCAACTTTCACTGGTAGATGATATAAGGAGTAACTTGGGCAATTGTTTTATTTGAGCCCCAGGGTTCAGTTTGAAATAAAATATTAAGTGACAGAAAAGGTTTTATTTTTGCACGAAAGAGGTGACAATTTACCTTTTTAGTGATTACATATGGATTCAATGGTAATGAGTATGAAGATTTCAAGTTAATTGTGTAGTTTTTACGATTTTTATTGAAGACTTTATTTAGACATATCCAGTAACATGACAAAACACATAGTGTTAGGTTTGAGTGTTGATGCTTTACAATAATTTATATTATATATAGGTATATGTGTATGTTCTTTATTCCACATAATAAATGGTGCTACAGCGAACAGACATGCTTACTGTGAAATAATAGAAGTAATATTTTTATAATACATAATAATTAAAGAAAGTATTTTTTTGTTATTGGTACACAAGAATGGTCCTGAGACAAGTTCCTAGGCAATGGTAAAAATATATAGTGTAGATCAATAATCATTTCATAGTATAATTTTTATAGCCTGTCCAGGTTTGTGATTTATATAATTGAAAATGAAAGCATTTTGGTAACAAGAATCTAACCCACCTGAGCAGGGCCGTCTTTAACTATGCAGGGGGCCCTGGGCACATAAGAGTTTGGGGGCCCTAAATTATTGTGCGTCTAATAAAAATATCATACCATAAACAATACTACAAGTTAAGTAATTATTTCGATACTTTCGTATTGAACTGTAACTTTTTTGTGAAAAAAAAGACTTGTGGCTAACAATATTTTTAAACTATATGCGTGAGAGAAACAAATTGTCGGTTAGTATGAGGGCCCCCTGATAATGGTGGGCCCTGGGCACGGGCCCCGTGTGTGCTTATAGTAAAGACGGTAATGCACGTGAGACAATTTTTTCTATACAATTAAATAAAATTGAAATATTTCTCTGTCTGTTTTTTCTGCCTCTGAAACGGCTGAATAGGTTTTGTCGAGTCTGCCCCGAAGCTTTAACTTTAGTTTTCTTCTACAACAACAATATACAACAGCTATAATATAGCTTTATATAATTATAACAAAAAAATCAAACTATTCTCTTGAATGTTATTTTTCATTTTTCAATGTTGAATAAACTGCCAAGGAAATTTGTCAATGGACCTGTCAAATACGCTTTAATCAAAATAATGCAATAATTTATATAAAATAATAGCCGCTTAGAATGAATTATGTCGTCCATTTATATATATAAAACACTGCCGCGGCTTGGTACAAAATATTCTATGGTGCTGTTTGTCAAAAGTAACCTCGATAAGTACTTTGATTCGATTCCTAATAGTGTATCATTCGTTTTTAAAACGAACTTAGTTTCCGGTAAACATAAAAAAAATATGAAAGAAAAAAGTTTACAGAAAATACATAAATGTATTATTTTTGTGTGATTATAATATTCATATAAAATTCCATGATGATCGACAAACTACCCTCCGAAGCAAATATATACTATATTCAAGCAAATAAAAAAAACAAGTTTCTGAATAAGTTTTCTAATTTCAAAATAAGAACGTGAACAACAAATAGGTATAGAGACGTGGATACGCCTTCTCTATGGTTAATGACCATCGAGAAGGCTGAGTGAAATCTGGGCTAATTATTAGCCTTGTACGATTTTATTGTTTTTAATTTAGGTAATTGATCACTAGAAAATCTATCATCTTTTGTGTACCTAAACTATTATCCTTTTCTATATGGCATCATTAATTCTCACAAATATTTACCTCTTTCTACTTAAATTCAGTAAAATAATCTTTAATATTTCAATTCCAATGCACTTATGTTTTTTAATATTGAAATGTAAATTAATTTTCAAAATACCGTATGAGAAAAGTATCCCGAGTGTAATTTAACTGAAATTATATCAACGTTCTACGAAAAATCACAAAATATTATCTTCAAAAATCTTGCAATCAAAAAATTCTTTGAATTATGGTGTTCAAAATTTTTGTAATTTTATTCCCTCTGCAGTTTACAATTCAGATATTTGTATGTTATAAAACCACGGCATCTATTTTCGTAACATAGTTGTGATGTATACATAAGTTTTTGAAGTACATAATATTGTAAATATAACCAAAGAAATGTGTATGTAAAGGCGTAATTTCAGTAAGCTGACATTACGCCGCGTAATATCAGCTGGCAGTAATACGATGACGTTGATTATACGCTAAATGCGGACGGACTCTATGCTTGTTCACCTTGAAATTGACGTAATGCAATGAGGTCTAAAGCAATTTTAAAAGGAAATCGCAATGTCTAGTAATAAAATTAGCCTTTATTTTTATTCCAAGACTGTGAATTATAACTATTGATTATTAATTATATCAAAATTAGTACCTAAAGCTAGATGAATACTTCGTTTTTCTTATTATCACAAAAAGAAAATAAATAAATATTATTGATGAAAAATTCTGTTTATTTACTTTAAATATCCCACAACAGACTTAGGTCAATATGATCACCAAATGATTCCTAGTTTTTTTTTTATATTTAAGCTTACCAAACTGACTCTACTCTGCCTGATGGAAAGCATGAGTAGAATCCAGGAGTAGGGGCCACTATACTCATTGTGAGGGTAGGCAATGCAGCTTGGCGACACATACCATGGCGGCCTGGTTAGATAATTCTGCATCATTCTCCCAGCCTTCGGAGGACGCGAAAATGATGCAGAATGATTGAGCCTCCGGTCTCACACTCACCAAGGCAATACACCAGCAAGAATGCTGTCATTATTAGGATGATCTTCTGTGTGAGGGTAGTACTGCTCCAGTCGAGCCGGCCCATTCGTGCTGAAATCAGCGTGGCTCTACTACCTCTTTTTTAAGAATTTCTTGTTTAGCCTGTTAGGAGCATATTGGTAGTGATTTTCTTGTTAACATCACCTAATTTCGTCGTAAAGTCGACTAAAATTTGTTGTTGGATTATATTATACGTTATTCAATCAAAGGGCTAGCTGTTTGATTGAACGGCTATTTTAACCAGTTGTCTGCGACATGTAAGTATATCACTTAAGACATGATAGTTTAAATAAGTGTAATTTTAATAAATCTACAAAAATATAGGAATTTCTACATAAAGATTTTAACTGAATAGGGGGGTTTGAGATATCGAAAAATGAACCGTAAACATATGAAGTTAAAATATATAACCATAAACAATATCTTAGTTTAGTGATGACAACAACAGGTCAGAATTAATGCCATTGGTGTGCGCTTCTGGCGGTGTCGTGTCAGAAACTGGTAAATAGTGACCGTTTTCATGGCCTAATGTTTGAATACTGAATGATATATTACATAATTACTTTTACTCTAATACATTGTAAATGTGAATATAAAATTAGATTTTTACACTTGAACCACTACATTACGGATTATCATCATCACCCTATCGCACTGCACTGCTGGACAGCCTCTCCACGCCATTTAGTTGTCTTGTGCAAATCATCATTACACCTGCCACTACCACGATGACGATGAAGAGAATAGAGAAATAGAATAAAAATCGAAAAACATTTGCAACTTTGATTAGATTCAATCTACTAGCACTAGTATTTCTGTTTTACAAAGGTATGTTGTTTGCTGAGGTTACACTTGAGTGTCAATAGTCAGGTCTCAAATACCTTGAACTTGTTTTCAATACATATTAATGTAATTTTAAGGTACCAAAAGAAAACAAAAATAGGCCTTTCATTACTTTATTGTATCAAACAGTTAGTAAAATATGGAATCAATGAAATTGGTTGCAATCCTTCACATGGCTTTTACCTAGACTTAAAGGGAAAAAAAAATATGTTGTAAAACATACTGACTAATTAAATCTAAGTTATGTTTACTTCCCCGCAGCAGTGGCGAGAGGGTTTCGTAAAACTAAGATCACTGAGTCACCACGGAGGAACATTTTTGAGATGAATCTGTCCTTGTTTACGGCTTTACCCTGAAATAAACAAACATAAAAATTAAAACATGAGCCCATGGCATACATTCTTTTCATATGATGATAATTTGAATAAAAGTAGTCGGTCTTGCTACATAATCCAATCTATTTCTACACTAAAATTCATCATAATGGTTGTTCCGTGAAAGTGTAACAGACAGTTGCATTGGAATTTATAATATTACTATGGATTTAAATAACTATTTATGCTTTTTAAAAATAGTAACTTATGGAGTTTCTTGCTGGCTCTTCTCCATAACTAAGCAACTAGTCATTAATGTAACATTTCAAAGAGACTGGAAAGGTCTAGGCCTAATTGATTTTGAACTCTAAGCAATGGTACAACTCATAAGACTTAATAAATACTGGTAACCACTTATTTGGCACTAACCTACATAGGCATGTGTCCTTGTGGTGATAGATTAAGAATATGGTGTATCACCACCTCTATTCATCATGTGCATTCATCACTAAGGGAGGAAACTATGCAGACAAGGAATTAAAAAGGAGAACTTTAAAAACAATCAGTCTGACCAGCGTGGTGTAGTAGGCCAAAAGTTCCTGTTCCTTTCTTAGGAACTGTCAATGTTCAGTAGTGAACTATGAAAGGGTTTTGATGTGTGAAGTACTATCTGTATGATTTAACCATACAATTTGCATGAAAGTTTATAGTGTAAAAATATATTTAAGTAGCGGCGGACCGCAACTTTGTATGGAGTGCAAATTTTTTATCATAATCAAAAAAGTATGGAAGTATGAGGTACATGGTTCAGTAGTATGGGTTATATTTACTGATGTAGTAGTGTGAATACAGAACATATTATATAATAATAATAATAACGTTTATTGGATCAATTAAATTAATTACAAAAAGTATGAACACTGTTACTTAAACTAGGGTTTCCTGTGCTATAAGTAACAGTTACAATTCGAAGTTGGTCTAGCTACGTACTTCACATTTTATTGTACAACAATCTTCTTCTTATTCTTCTTAAAAAGACAACTCCCGCATTAGGAATATAAATTCCTGTGTCGCGGGGGACTTTACAAACATACATGAAATGGACACAAAGAACACCCAGACTCAGAACAACAAATTGTGAATCACACAAAGTGTTGTCCTACGTGGGATTTGAACCCACGACACTTGGCGTAGTAGGAAGCGGCGTGGCGACCGCTTAAGCCACTAGGCCAACCATGCAGCCATCTGTTATTCTTACGTTATAAGTTTTAATTAAAAATTTTTAAGGAAAGTAACAAAAAATAAAGTAATGAAATAAAATAAAGTTATAATGAAATAAAGTAAAATTAAATTACGAACATTGTTTATGTACGGAAGGTGTGTCAATGTGTAGAATAATATAGATTATATAGATTGACTGGATGCGCCCCGCGGTGTTACCCGCATATATCATTATGGTTTCTATGCAAGTGTGTTATGCATAGCAAATAGCAACCTGTGAAGTTTTCATAGTAATACATTTTGACATCTACGATCTATGTATTTTTATAATCTTCTAGTTTTCACCCATGTATCTCGATTATTGCAGTTAAAAGTAGCCTACGTGTTATTCTGATATATAAGCTATATTACTATGAAGTTTCATCCAAAGCCATTTAGTAGTTTTTGTGTGAAAGAGCAACAAACATACATACACACATACATACTCACAAACTTTCGCATTAACAATATTAGTAGGATAGTAAGATGTAAGCTTATGATATTAAATTTCAATAGCTTTCATGGGTTGTATTATATTTGCAGAACATACAAACATTTGGTCACACCTGAAAATTGAACCAAGACCTCAAGCACAACAATCAGATATACCAACATTGCACCACTGAGGCAGATATTTATACAATTAGTAGTAGATTAACAACTTTTTCATTAGTCTTTACAGCCTAATTCAATTTTGATTGGAAATATACTTTCATGACCTTAGGAATTATAAGAAAAGACCACAATAACAATTATTGTGGGAATGATCAATATATTGTTTACTTAGATTTTCAGTTTTAGATAGGTTTATCTATCATTTGGGTAAATACTTTTAAATGTTTCTTTAGAACCCTATAAAGATAGTGTTTGTAATGTAACATCTTACCTATAAACGAACGTGTAATGAAACATTCTGCTACTAAATCGTTGATTATTTTTTTATTGATTTGGTGATTTTACATGTTTTTAATTTAAATCACTTAACCTACAATTTTTTATCTTCGTATCGCTACCATAATACTATCACATTATAGCATTGTTTTTCATGAATATAAACCAAAACTTACCTTTTTACCCTTTCCCAATCTTGGCACTTCGGTCCACATTTCTTTTACGTTTTCTAGAACCATATTGCAATGCCGGTCGAAAGCTTTTACACGGCCTAATAACTTTTTGTTGTTACGGCAGTTTATCAAAACTTGAGTGTTATTCTTTACTGACTGTGTGAGAACTGAAAGTGGACCAGTACTGAATTCCTCTTCCTCAATTTTGGATAATTCATCCAAAGTCATCTCCGAGCGTGGCTTAGCAGTAGTTGCCCTAAAATTAAATTACACATCATGTTAATCATGAACTATACTATAAACAACACTAGTTTACATTAAAAACAAAATAGACTGACATTTTTATGGATTTTAAATACTATTCGATCAAAAAACTTGGAGTCTTGGATCAGTGAAATTCACAATTCACTCAAACTGATCTTTTGGTTTGGTTGAAATTTATGACAACAGATAAATGCAAAAACGCTTGCTTGGTGTTTCTTTTTAATTTTGGATACCGGTATTTTAGCATTAACAGTTTACTTCGTATTCTACTAAACTAATCCTACTATCCTACTAATATTATTTGGAGCTTGTGATGTGTGGATACATGCATCCACAATGAATGTCTTTACTTTTTCACTCAAAAACTACTAAATGGATGTAAATAAAAAATACAGTAATATAGCCATTGATTAAACGTCAAATTAATACAAAGGCTTCTTTACAATGATGGCGAGGCTAATTAAATTTTATCTTATGTATTTACGTATGTATAAACTCATTATTATTTTGAATTTATTGACATTTGATTCCTCAAAATCGGCTGGCTTGATGGTCTAGTTGTTGACGTACGCGGCTGCTGATCAAGAGAACTCGGGTTTGATTCCCGGGTCGGACCATATATTTGTGTGATCCACAAATATTCGTTTCGGATGTTTTCTATGTTTAATAATATATATGTATTTAAAAAAAGTATGTTTATGTACATAAATCAGTTGTTTAGTGCCCATAATACAAGCTCTGCTTAGTTTGGGACAAGATAATGTCGTGTGTAAGATGTCCGAAATATTTTTATTTTTTTTATAGTCTGCCAGAACTATTAGTCTTCTTTTTGGCTCTGCCGTAGTCGGCTAAAAAGCTATTTTGGTCGAAAGCCGAGATGCAAGCTTCGCTTTGCGCAACTTTCACTGATGCTGTAATAACAATAACTGGACAGACTACTCAATAGCAGATGGCAGCAGTAGTCTCAAAAGAGCTTCGGTAACCGCAATATCAGTTCATTCCTCAGGGACATTTTTGTCGCCTCATACTTGAAAAAAATAGATTTCGACGAATTGAGAACCTCCTCTTTTTTGAAATCGGTTATAAATAATTACAAGAAAGGGCCAGGGAGAGGTTATTGCAAGTCTTCGAATTGCCACACTTGAAGGGTGAGAAAGACTTAGGTATTGGTATTTGTATATAAATATGAAATGCGTTTGAAATAGAAATGTATGAGCCAAATTTAAACCTCTTTCAAACTGGTGTGAAGTGTGGAGGTATTCTCAATATTTTCACCGACCAAGGGTGGTCAAGAAAAGGGCGAGTAAATAATTGTAAAGTGGTCACGTAGTATGAGAACGTTCTGAAATGTAGATATTTTTATGTTTAGTAGTTATTCAAAAGTTATAAATTAGCACTTCACAACGGTAGAGCTTTAGAAACAAGAGAATCTAAAAGACCTAAACCCAAGTAGATTTTTTAAACATAGAAGATAAATATCTCGTATCTAAGTTATAATCGAGTCTAGGATGGCATTTTCATAAAATCCTAGCCAGGTCAGTGTATGGATAAGTGACCGTACTTAACTCGATCAAACCATGCCTTATAATGCTGCAAAGTCTTTTTACAGCCTAGTACTTGAGTCAGTCACTCCACGTAAAAAAAATCGAAGTAAGTTATAGTCGGGTCATTCTTAGTCTAAGTAGTCGTCACAAAATAAGAAGTCCGTTTTGACATTTGTCATTTGACATGCCGCATGTTAGAAATTGAAAAATCATAATCCTATTTAATTACCATGTTACCCATACACTATCACAACGCGTATCATAAATAAGCATCAAGTTTAATTTGATATTGAAAAATTGCACTCAAAAACACGAATTAATCGTATTAGTTACGCCACGATGACAAATGTCAAACCGGGCTTCTTATTTTGTGACGACTCTAGTACATTTTAGGCTGACCCTAATGTTTGGAAATAAAAACAACAGAATACAGACGTAAGAAATGAAACAGATTGAATTCACGTGTCTTGCGTGTTAAGAAACATTTTTTTAGGGTTCCGTAGCCAAATGGCAGAAAACGGAACCCTTATAGATTCGCCATGTCTATCTGTCTGTCTGTCCGGCTGTATGTAACAGCCACTTTTTTCCGAAACTATAAGAACTATACTGTTGAAACTTGGGAAGTAGATGTATTCTGTGAACCGCATTTCACATAGAAATTGAAAAAAAAAAACAATACTTTTTGGGGGTTCCCCATACTTAGAACTGAAACTCAAAAATTTATTTTTCATCAAACCCATACGTGTCTATGGATAGGTCTGCAAAAATGATATTGAGCTTTTTACTATCATTTTTTTCTAAACTGAATAGTTTGCGCCAGAGGTACTTCCAAAGTGGTAAAATGTGTGTCCCCCCACCTCTGTATCTTCTAAAATAAGATACCTTCTAAATGATAAAACCAATAAAAATGATGTACTTTACTATGTAAACTTCCACCGAAAATTGGTTTGAACGAGATCTAGTAAGTAGTTTTTTTTAATACGTCATAAATCGTAAATCGCAATTTACCTTTGATCGATGTTTTATTAATAGTGTATTGATTGATCAATACACTATTAATAAAACATCGATCAAAGTTAGAACGAACTACAAGACCTTTTATATGATGTTATTTGCTGCTACGGAATCCTTCATGGGCGAGTCCGACTCGCACTTGGCTGCTTTTTTCACTTCACTAAGATAAGAAAACTCTGCACAGTAGAAAACGGCTTGAGGAGTATTAGCCGAATCGTGGTGATGAAATATTAACAACAGCATTATGAAAAATAAAAAGTAATAAATATTTTGGACATGTGACACACACACACACACACACGCACGCACGCACGCACACACACACGCACGCACGCACACACGCACGCACGCACGCACGCACGCACGCACGCACACACGCACGCACGCACGCACGCACGCACGGCACACACACACACACACACACACACACACACACACACACACACACACACACACATACACACACACACACACACACACACACACACACACACACACACACACACACACACACACACACACACACACACACAAAGCCTAGTTTACTGAAACAATCACCGAGGGTAAGCAATGACGTCTTGGTCAGCATCTAGATGGGTGACCGTTTGTGGCATGATATTAAGTAATGAGAGTTTCCGTGATTCGGAAGTCACGTTTAGCAGTCGGTTCCGTATGTTATCATAAGATAGCAGTCATGAAGTTTAGTTGGAGGCCTTCGGGCGGATTGAAAACATCAATAGGCAAGATTATGTAGCCACAACATGTTTTGCCTGTCCCCAACCTGCACTAGGCCAGCGTGGGGACGTACGGCCTTAAGCCTCTCCTGAGAGGAAACCCTAACTCAGCAGTGGGATATTATGGGTTGTTTATTTTACTGAAATCCTGAGTAAAGCGTATATAGCTGATCGAGGGTTTTTTAAATAACGATATAACACAATAATTTGACCCCGCACTAACAGCATTTACTTCACTTACTTTACGTAGGTACTTAAAAATATTATGAATATTTATTAGCATACAGCATGTGTTACATTTTTAGGTTTCCGAAGTTCATGACTCGGCACCCTTATAGTTTCGCCTCCCCCCCCCCCCCTCTCTATTCTAGAAGCTAAACGACTGGCTGAAAAAATAATTCATGATGGTAGTCCATACCTGAACCTCCTGAAAGCCGTTATAGTTTTCCTTTAAAGTTCATGAGGTAATGCCTCATGAACTTTAAATAATAATAATAATAATAAGCCCCCTAAATCCCAACCATACGTCCGAATCGAACATCTGATTCACGTGGGGGGCGGACACGCGATATCTAAATTACTGGCGCGGCAAACATGGCACTGGTAACCCATTCAATATGGAGACCCGTTCTAAAAAGAAACTGAGAGGACCGCTTCCCGGGGGTGATCGCCGGGGCACACCTGGAGCTGACGCTGGGTGTTTCAGCATGCGAACCGTCAGTGGTGAGGAGTTGAGCAGGCGGACTCCCACCGGATCTTCCGAATATACTACAGCCGACCTATATGACGAAATTGACAGACTTACAGACAGGACAATAAGCCCCGTAGAACCATTTAGCCCAAGTACAATTTCTTATACACCATCAACTGCAACATCTCCTTCTGTCCATAGTAATAAAGATGAACAAGATAATATTAGAGTAATAACCCTATGGATGTTTCGCAAGAGGCACTGGCCACTCAATCTGCGACCACCAAAGCTGGCAAACCAAGAGTGCGTATGCAATGGAGTGAAGAGATAAATACCTTTATCATGCGCACATATTTATATATTACCAACCTTGATACTGATAGGACTATGTACTGTAAAAAACTACACGAACAATTTACTCTAAAATTCCCACATTTAAAAGTATCGGCACAAAGAGTAGCAGACCAAAGAAGAGTCATTGTTAGAAATAAACTGTTACCAGTTTAAGTTATAAACATTATGAAGCAAGAAATAGCAGATCAACTTAGCAGAGAAGAACTAGGAAATACATTACCACAAACATCGATTATATCAACACCAATCACACAACCGACGGCAAATATTTCATCATCAATCATTCCTCATATTCAAATATCACCTGACATCACATCAAATACACAACAAACTTTATTAACACAATCACACGCTTCTACTCAGACTACCATTCTACCTAATATCGACTCTATTACGCAAATATTAGAAGAAGTAGAAGTATCCCAATTGCCACAGGTGGATGTGCCAACACAGGAATTAATAAAGCAGTTAGAGACCGCTCTAATACTTTATACAGGTACAGATCCAACAGCACGCCCTAAGCTACCGAAATTAAGAGAGAATAAAAATCTTTACGGATATGTAGAGATTTTCAACAAGCAAATACTTAGCAATTTTTTCACTTCCATAACTGACTTAAATACATTACACACCCTCATATACTGTAGCGCACTTGTTATTTGTCAGAACCTAGGTTATAAAATCTTAGCTCATACTAGCATTCAATCTAAGACACATAAACTACAAAAATCCCCATGGCAAATAAGAATTGAAAATGACATAAGAAATTTAAGAGCTGATATAGGTAGATTAACACAATATATGAATAATAATAGGACTAAAAAAGTAGTAGCAGCAGTTGAGGCGATTTTCAGAAAAACAAAGGTACATACAATTCACGAACGAAACAATGCTAGACCAGAAGAGTATTTGGACACACTAAAACAAAAATTAACTCTAAAATCACAACGTTTATCAAGATACTTAAAAGCAAAACAAAGAAAAGAAGACAATAAGTTATTTACCACTAATGAAAAAAGTTTCTACAGATCACTTAACAGCCATAATACAAATCAAAATACTTACGATATGCCTCAATCTAACGAACTTAAAAGCTACTGGACCGACTTATGGAGAAAACAAAGGGATCACAATGATAGCTCAAAATGGATAGCCGAAGAAGAACATAAAATGGCAAATATAGATATGATGGAATTAAATGATATTAATTTGGAAGACATAGAGATAGCATCAAGGAAAATGAAAAATTGGAAAGCAGCCGGTATAGATAATATACATAATTTCTGGTACAAAAAGTTCTTTAGTCTCCATCACCAGTTAGCAAATAACATAAATGAAATTATAAAAGGTGAACAAGAACTACCTAAATTTATAACAACAGGTATAACTTACATGCTACCCAAAAATAGCAACACAAGTGATCCCTCACAGTACCGACCCATCACATGTCTACCCACAATCTACAAACTCATGACATCCATAATCACACAGAAAATTAGTAAGCATTTAGAAAACTACAATATACTATCCTAAGAGCAAAAAGGGTGTAGACAGAACCATAAAGGATGTAAAGAACAACTGGTTATAGACTCTACAGTTTTAAAGCACTCAAATAAACACAAAAGGAACCTACATATAGCTTATATTGATTATAAAAAAGCCTTTGACAGTGTTCCCCATTCCTGGTTAGTCCGTGTCCTTCAAATTTATAAAATTAATCCTGTTCTTATTAACTTCCTGAAGAATGCCATGTCTGACTGGCGTACAACATTACACGTATTTAATGGAAAAGAATCAATTGTCACGGATGAGATCTCAATCGAAAATGGCATTTTCCAGGGAGACTCACTCAGTCCCTTATGGTTCTGTCTTGCTTTAAATCCTTTATCCACTCTCCTCAATAGCACTACCACTAACGGATACAAGCTACATAATACCACATCTTTTACACATCTAATGTATATGGACGATATAAAGCTGTTTGCTAGGACTAGGAAGTGTCTTGACCAGTTATTAAAAATAACAACTCAATTTAGCCAAGATATAAATATGTCATTTGGACTTGATAAATGCCGAACTTTACATATACGTAACGGAAAAGTTGCAAATCATACCAACGAAACACTTGAACCTAATCTATTTTTACATATGGAACCAACAGACACTTACAAATATCTAGGAATCGAACAATCTCAAAACATTGATCATATCGTAATTAAGAAGCAGCTCTCATCTGAATATAGTAGGAGATTAAATTTAATATCTAAAAAACAACTTCACTCTAAAAATCTATTTAAAGCCATTAATACATTCGCCATGCCCATATTGACATATTCATTTGGAATAATTAAATGGACACGTACTGACATAAACAAGTTAGAAATTAAAACTAGAACAATACTAACGAAACACAACTATTTACATCCAAAATCGGCAATAGAACGAATCGCACTTAAAAGAGAAAAAGGGGGAAGAGGACTTATAGATCTGACAGCGTTATGGGAAGGACAATTAAAAAATCTAAAAGATTTCTTCTACAGTAAAGCCACAACAAGTAATATACATTCAGCCATTATTAAAATAGATTCTAACTTAACTCCTCTAAACTTATGCAATAGTGACATAATTTACAAAAATTCAGAAACCCTAAGACAAGAAAAAATAAATAGATGGCGGTCGAAAGAGCTGCATGGCAGACATTTACATGACCTTGAACAACCACACATAGATTTAGATGCTTCGAATAAATGGTTGCAGTTAGGTTCCCTTTTCCCTGAAACTGAAGGATTTATGATTGCAATACAAGACCAGGTTATTAACACTAGAAATTACAGTAAATTTTTTTTGAAAGACCCTAATATTCAAAATGATAAATGTAGAAAATGTCACCGATCCGCAGAAACTATTCAACACATCACAAGTGCATGTCCAACTCTAGCCCAAAATGACTATACCCACAGACACAATCAAGTCGCTCATATCGTCCACCAGAAATTAGCCATAAAACATAATTTAATTCCATCTAAAATAGTACCATACTACCAATATTCTCCAAAACCAGTGTTAGAAAACCAAAGTCACAAGATATACTTCGATAGAGCTATATTAACCGATAAAACCATCCACAATAACAGACCTGACATAACTCTTATAGATAAATATAAGAAACACACATATTTAATAGATATTGCAGTCCCTAACACACACAATTTACAAAAAACAATAACTGAAAAGATACATAAGTATACAGAACTAAAAGAAGAAATAAGTAGAATTTGGAAAATGACCAAAGTGTACATTGTGCCTCTGGTACTCTCCAGCACCGGAATCATACCAAAACATCTCCTTCACTTCCTACGACAGATCGAACTTCCCACTAACACATACATTACCATGCAAAAAGCCGCCATATTAAATACGTGCCGCATTGTTCGAAAGTTCATACAGGAAGACACAATATCACAGATTACAGCCTCAGTCCAAAGCCAACAAAATGAACTCCACTTGGTCTAGGCCCGTGGTTTTCATTATACCGAAATTTTAATTTCGAGTTAAAGTAATGCACATAATAATAATAATAATATTTTATTTCATTGACCAATTATAATCATACATATGTTACAGTATAGGACATTTAATATAAAAATATTTCTTAAGGTATTAAATAGGCTAAATTATACATTAGCGTAAAATTAACGAAATCTATTAAATTATACATGCTTACATTAGTAAAATTTTTATATTAAGCTCAAAAATTAAAAAGCTGCTAGCCTGAGCTAGGGTAAACCTGTGTTTCAGGCGATCGCTTGACTCAGAATTGAGCTGTTAGTTCTATGTTACTAATTTATACAAGAATTAAAATATAAAAGTTATCAATTAAAAAATAAAAATTAAGTACTACAAATGTGTCTACCAAAAAAGCGAATGATAATGGCTGATTCAGACTACTTAAATGTTTCTAAAATGTTTTCTATGTCTGTATAGTTTAATTTACCTATATAGGCTGTTAGTGTCATCTTGCAATTTTTAGGGTTCCGAAGTTTATGACTTCGAACCCTTATAGATTCGTCATGTCCGTCTGTCCGTCCGTCCGTCCGTCCGTCCGTCCTCGACTTACCGTCCAAACGGTAAGTGCTAGAAAGATGAAACTTTGCATGAATGTGTATTGTAATTACGTCGACAAAGTGCTATAATAAAATTATGAAAAATATTTTTATTTGGGGTACCTCCCCTACACGTAACGTCGGGATGTTTTTTTTTTTCTTGCGGCTACCCCATCATGTGGGATATCATTAGATAGGTCTTTTAAAAACAATAAAGGGTTTCTAAGACGATTTTTTGATTTAGGTATCCGTTTGCGAGAAATTCTACTTTAAAGGCCACTTTTTTATAAAAACAGGGCGTCCCCCCCCCTCTAAAAGCTAAACGGCTGGCTCAAAAAATCTGGAAAAATTCCTGATAGTGGTCCATATAATGAACTTTGAAGGAAAACTATAACGGATTCGATGACTTTGTTAGTTCAGAAGTTATAGAGGCTTAACTTTTACAATGCGCTCACTTTGAAAACGTCATACAAAATCAACGCATTAATACGTAAACATAACAATTATCCATTGGATACGATTTCTAATCCACATACCATTATGGGTGACTGAGGAACCCTCTCCTGTGCGTGGCCTGACACGCACTTGGCCGATTTTATTGTTTAGGCTGTAAATGTTTAGTACCCTATTAATTCTGTTGTACAATAGTGGTCCTAAGAATAAATAAAATCTATGAATGAATCTATGACTTGTTTGAGGCCTGGTACATACTATGTCCTTTCTTCTCTTATCCAACGGTCTGAAATTACTATAGGAAAGTTCAGAATGCTGTTTTAAAATTGTGTGCAGAATAAATAACTGTCGAACTGTTAGTACATCACACGCCATGTAGAGCTGGTGTGTGGGAAAGATGAATGGGCGGGATGTTGCTATCTTGAGCACGGCTCTTTGGGCTCGTTCTAGAGGCAATAATATTGTCTTGGCCGCACCTCCTCATGATGATATACAATAAGTGAGTATAGTTTGACATAACGTTAAATACACTTGCTTTATTAATGTGTTATCTGCTACATTACGAAGATACTTAAATATATATATTAATTTCCTTGTTCTTGTGCATAATGCTAGTAGGCCAGTACTACCCTCACACAGAAGACCATCCTAATAATGACAGCATTCTTGCTGTCGTATTTCGTTGGTGAGTGTGAGACCGGAGGCCCAATCATTCTGCATCATTCTCCCGCCCTTCGAAGGCCGGGAGAATGATGCAGAATAATCTAACCAAGCTGCCATGGTAAGGGTCACCATGCTACATTGCCTACCCTCACAATAAGCATGGTGACCCCTACTCCTGGATTCTACTCATGCTTTCCATCAGGCAGAGTAGAGTCACTTTGGCAGGCTTAAATATAAAAAAAAAAAAAAAAAAAAAAAAAAAATAATAATAAATCAATGTGTTTGCGAAAATTCAAATTTTTGTCAAGAATGACACCTAAGTACTTCACGTCATTGCTATTTGCTAACGCGGGGCACTCACATGCACAATCAGTGAATGTTTTGCAGTTATGTGCATATATATTTAGATTACTAATAGGATTATTTGTACCTCTCATTGAGAATATAATGTATTTTGTTTTTTCTATATTTAGGGTTAGTAGGTTTTTATGAAGCCAGTTAGTCACTATGTTAAAGCCCCTCTGAGCGATTTGAAAAACTTCAGTGCGAGATTTCGCAGTAAATATTAGAGCTGTGTCATCCGCGTAAGATACTATGAGACCATTAGGTATCTTTAGGCTACAGAGATCATTTATATACACCAGAAACAAAGTACAGCCCAAGGTACTACCCTGGGGAAAACCATAACCAGTGTTCCTGACTTCAGAACTTATGAAAGAGCCAATTTTCACACACTGAGTGCGATCAGTGAGGTAGTCCGAAAATAAACGAAGTTGCGTTCCCCTTAATCCAAGCATTTCAAGCTTGTGTAATAGTATGCTACAAGATATACTATCGAAAGCCTTGGCAAGGTCCAGGAAAACCCCGATTGTGTGCATTCCCTCATCCAGGTTACTAGCTATATGATTAGTTAAGTGATGTACTGCTTGATCAGTTGATCTTTTTTGCCTAAAGCCGTATTGGTTTTGTGAAAGCAAGTGGTTGTCCTCGAGATATTTAATTAATCTGTTGTTTATTATTTTCTCCAAAATTTTTGACAGGCCCGATAATACTGAGATGGGTCTATAATTATTGAAACATGTTTTGTCTCCTGACTTGAATACAGGTGTTACTACTGCTTTTTTAAGCGAGCTGGGGAATACACCTTTCTCCAAACACAATTGGAATATATAAGTTAATGGGGGAGCAAGTAAATGTCTGAATTTTTTTAGTATTGTGTTAGAAATGTTATCCCATCCCACAGCACAATTATGTTTTAATCCGGACATGGTGCTTAATACTTCATTGATGTCGGTATTTAGCAAGACAAAAGAGTTAATTTTTGATGTAGGCATAAATATGTTTGATTCGGCGGGGTTTTTTGTACTTGTCTGTAAGAGTTTTTCTGCGAGGGTTTTGCCCATGTTTGCAAAATGATAGTTGATTTTTTTCGCTGCCTCAGACGGGTTTCTATAGCTGTGTAACAAGTCCAAAGGCGGTTCAGGATGTTTTGACTGGAATGTGTTATTTTTAATAAATTTCCAGACAAGCTTACTATCTTTACCAGCTTTTTGCAATTCACTGTTTTCGTGTTCAATTTTTAATTTTCTTAAAAGGTTGTTGCAGAAATTCCTGTACCTTTTATAAGATATCGATAGAATTATATTTTCAGGCTCTAATCTAGATTTACGGTGAAGCTTGTCTCGGTGTCTAATGCAGCGAATGAGGCCAGGTGTAATCCATGGTTTTATATTTCGATATTTTCTAGATATTTTTTAAAGGAAAACTATAACGGCTTAGATGACTTTGTTAGCTCAGGAGTCATAGAAATTACTTGAAAAACTTTATACAAAGTTAACGCATTACTAAGTAAACATAACAATTATCTATTGGATACGAATTTCAGATTCTTCTTTTTAGATTCTAATTCACTTTTCATTACAGATAACTGCGAAACCCTATTCTAGGCGTGGCCTGACACGCCTAGAATAGGGACCAATTTTTAAGAATAAGTTTACAATAAAGGCAGCACTGTCGGGGTGGATTAGAATAGAACGATGTTTTGGTTAAGAGTGAACAAAAGAATGAGCTTGTCAGCTATTTCAAAGTAGATATAGAAATGGCAAAACTAAATTTTAATAACAGTGCTGAAAAGTCCCTGCAAGTTTGTAAATAAACTTACTGTGCATAGATGGCGTTCAAATAAATTTTGCCCCGCCATCCATCTCCGTTCAATAGCCTTTGATAATAACCTCGGACGTTCGCGCCAGAACCGCGTTCATAACATAGTTTTGTTTATGCATTGTCGGATAGTCGTTTATTGCGGTTACACGCGCTTAACGCTATTTGTGTTCTTAAAGAACTTCGTGATTTTGTGCAAAATTACTGTATGAGCTAACAGAGACCATTAACTAGATATTCCCGCCTTTTCTAAGGACAGTGGTTTTGTTTTTTGTGTGGAGTTTTTAAAAGGACTTTGAGGTTTTTGAGACCAACAGACGTAAGTAGTTTTTATTTACAATCACACTTTAGAACTTTATACCAAGGAAAGTTACATAGCCGCTTTATATATTGACATACTTTCCTTGGAACATATGAATAAATTCCAAAGTACTTACAATTCTTACGAGTGACTTATAAGTGGGCTAATCAATTTATTAATTTTAATTACTTTACTCTTAAAGTGTAAAGAGCTTGATAAAACATCAATCTTACTCCTGAAATGGAGAATAGGGATTTGGACTCGGTACTTATCTGTAATAACAACAGCGACATCAAGAATTCAAAGTTATACTACGTACCTGTTGATCTTGACTGTTGAATATTTAACACATGTTTTGGTTGAAATTAAAAACATACACACAAAAAAACAACTTATTTACGACAATTTGGACTTCAATGTATTAGTTTGATAATCAATTAATGTTTTTGGCAGCAAAAGATTAAAATTAGATTATGAGCAGAATAACATGATACTGAGGAGCCAAATTATTTTCAGTTCATATCGAATTTACTGATTAGTTAATATTATTAATATTATATTGTAACTAAATTTTAATATCATTGCACCACAACCTAATAAGATTTCTAAACCACCTTAAAGTTGACTGGAAATGCTTTGTGCAAAAAGTCCGCCGATATACAAAAGTACACAAAGTATGTGTAAGTAAATAGGTAGAGAACCTAAATAGAGACCATGCAGTTTCATCTTTCTGGCACTAACCGTTAAGAACTATTCATGAAATACGGCATCCTAAAAAAAAGAGGCCATTCCTACGCTAAAACACATTAATAAGTACGAAAATTCTATTGAAAGAAAAACTAATTAGGAACTAGTATTACATAGTTTTAAACGATCTCTCATCGCTAAGAAGTCTACTAGAATTGTAAAATATGTGGCGAATAGCATCACGTTGCGACCCATATATGAGAAGCAATAACCATCATCCCGAGTTTACAAGATCGCATTCTTGTAAACTGCGGGGTATGTACCTATATTTGTATATAAGTAAACCTCATTTCCTTAGCCTCGGCACACGATACGGTAATTTGTTGCGATTTGAGCAGATTTATCGAATGTGTGTAGGGATTTTCGTTGATCGGTGAGCGATTTTGCGCATCGGATTGCACAGATTAATCTCGACGAGTTACCGTATTTATGTGTAAAGCAGGCACTACACTTCGCTATGCGCTATTCGTTATGCGGGTTATTCACGCGCATACGGCGAAGTGTGGAGAGTATATTCGTTTCGTTCACCATAAAAATGACAACGACACATCTCTATAACACACATATTTGCCTTATTTGATGCTTATTTGGCATACCAGTTCGAAGTGTGGATGGCATGTTTGTTGTTTGCGCGCATAACTAATATTTGGGCGAATACGGCGTAGACACTTAACGAATAGCGCATAACGAAGTGTGGTGCCTGCATAACGCACATAGACACTGGTGTATTTGTTTGTGTGTTACTTTCTTAATGCTGGTATTTATTACGCTGAATCGACTGGACAGACTTGGATGAAATTCGACTCAGAGGTAGGATATAAGATAAAATTTAAAAATAGCCTTCGTCGTTGCGGAACAAATGAAAAAGTACGGCCAACAAGAAGCGATACAAATGTTCATTTATCTTAAAAGCGACTGTGGAGTTGTCAATTTATTTTCTACATCTTTAAATATTTTGTATTTGTCGTACTGTCTCGTTTCCTCGGTGAAAAAAAATTTGGATCAAAACGGGATGGCCTACATTCGGGCGGGGATGGGACGGGACGGGATGGCCTACTGTTTAGTAATAATAGTGATTCAATGTACTCAACATTTAGTATCGCTTCTTGTTTTCCGTACTTTACGCATTACAGTATAAGACATTACCACGAGTGATGAAACGTCTAACTTGCATGTATATGTAGGCAAGAGTTTATTAGACTCTAAACACAACAGGAGATAACAAATGCAATGTAAGACATAAACAAATAATGCTCCTTGTGACTAATACTTATTCATGATTGTAAAACAACGGAAATAACAATTTAAATTATACGGCGACGAACTTCAGAGGAAGATTCCTTTAATCCTCTGTGGAAAACGTACTGGAAACGTACTACGGAAACCTGAGTTATGCGACCGCTTCTAGTATGCAACCACTTGACGCGCTGACTCTCTATGATATGATTAGATAATAACGTTTTTAGGAGAAAACAATATATAGTAAGCATTCAATATTTACTAAATATTTATGTGACATGAATTCCATAAATTTGAACCTGTTTAACCCAATACAATAAAATAGGTGATCAGTGTGTGTGTGATGTCAAAGTGGTGAGTGGATGTATCTGAAATACGCCTATATCTCATACGCATGTTAGAATATGTAAGACCTAGATGATTGGTAATAATCATCGACGGTAAGCAACGCCCACGCGGTCAGTACCTAGATGGGTGACCGTTTGTGGCATGATACCATGAGCGTTTCCGTGATTCAGCAGTCCGTCCCGGTTATTATCATAAGATAACAGTCGTGAAGCTTAGTTGGAGGCCTACCTCCGTGAAGATTACGTAGCCGCAACAATATCTTGTCAGGCCTTCACCCTTTCCTGAACGGAGACCCCGAGTCCAGATGTGACGTTATTGGTTGATTAGTTTGCCGATAGTTCTTATTAAGTTACTAATTTAACGAAAAAGTCGTAGCATCTGTCATCAACTTATTAGGCCCTTCTCACTTAGAAATCAATACAAGTACCTACATAAAATTAAAGTGTCTGTAATATCAAATGCATATCAAAGTATGTATATACGGTGGTCACATCAATCTGTCTGTCTATCTGTTTGTTTCGAGTAATCTCTGGAACGGCTCGACCAATTTTGACGGGACATCAGTTTTCTGTCAATGAAAGGCTGATGACAGTGATGATGACATGAGAAGTAACTTGACTAGCTTCGATTCGCAGCAGTACTCGCCATTTCCAGCTGGTATGATCTTAAGAAAGTTTATGAAATCAACGCCCCTAGTCAAGTTGCAAAAGTTTTTCGTTTTGTATGCTATTTCTCTATTCCTTTGTTTCATGGGCCAATATTTTGTTTTGATCGCGTGACTGAGTGACATTAGCCAATGAAATTAGACAATAGATTAGAAAACGAAAAACGTTATCAACTTGGCTAGGGGTGCTGGCTGGGCACGCCGTTATTGCGGCGGTAAGACCCGTTATGGAGGATTGGCTCGAGAGGCATCACGGCAGCCTCTCACTTGGAGTTTCCACACAGGAGAGGGTCACCTGCAAGCCGTAGATGGCCCGAGGTATGTCGGGGTTCCAGGGAATTCCTTTCGAGGGTACACCTGGTTCCTAGGCTTAAAGTCGGTTCGAGTCCGACATAACCATCAACTGGTGGTATCCGGAGGCATTTCCGCACGGAACAAAGGGGGATATCGATGTTAAAATGTAATTTGTATCGGTGCCATCTTAGCGGTGTAAAGTTGTTGCGATTATAGTTCTCGACAATTCGACACGGTAAACAGCTAGTTGAAGGACGTAGTTTGGTTTTTACGTTACTTTTTATGCATAACTTGCATTAGTATTAACTTTTGTTTACACGTCGATTAATTTAGGTAAATAAAATAATAAAAGCATATAGTTAAATTGTTGTTTGTTACAACAATAAAAAACCGACGTCTAAGAAAAACTATTCCAAGTACAGACACAAATCGCGACAGGTATGTCTATAATATTTAAGGAGTTTCCTTGATTTCTCCAGAATCCTTATCATGGGAAAACATGGGAGGCACCAGCTTTCAAATAAAAAAATAATGATCAAAATCGGTTTACCCAATCGAAAGTTCTGGGGTAACAAATAAAAAAAAAACAGTCGAATTGAGAACCTCCTCCTTTTTTGAAGTCGGTTCAAAAGACGCTATGCCTACTCCCCTCCAGTCCGCGGGGCTTTGTTGCTCTATGGGTTCTATGTTTATTGAATATGAAAGAAACCTTCCTTAGATTGTCAGTTCAAATGGCTCAAGGGCGTTTTGTCAATCTTCAATTTCGCTATATTCCGCAGTAGCTACATACAGCCTTCCGATCCTTGCCGTTTCTTTTTACCTTATAGTTTACAATATCTCTCTGCTTATCCCTCTACCCGTATACAGCAAAGGCGAAAGGGTATAACTTCAAAAAGTTTATAAATCGGAAAATTGGTAGTTTTTTCTGATTAAAAAGTTTTACAGTTTCTATTGCAATGTAAAAAAAACCAGCAACAGTTTATTAACAATTATTCAAAAAGAATTAGATTGTAAATTAAATGTAAATTGTTTTGTTGTCTCTCCTAAAAAGCAACTAACTTTTACATCAGCGGTAGTGAATGCCAATCAACTATGTATATACGTACTCGCATGTACTTAACTGGGGAGTTGTTTTGTGGTTCCGTATACACTAACATACCGATAACTGTGTTGGTGGAAACGTGTTGTTGTGTGGAGACTGCGTCTCGGTAAACGTAGTGTAGGACGTCTTAAGGCTAGGCAGAGTGATGATTTGCGCAAGAGCTGGAGGCGAGAAGCCGAGGATCGAACCAAGTGACGTGCAATTGTAGAGGCATATGTCCAACAGTGGATGTGATAGGCTGATGATGGTACGCAAAAGTGGTCCGTGGGATTACAGAAGTACCATCTAAGAAATAACTAAGGCTACTTTTATATTTGACTAACTCCACCCCGCGGTGTTACGCGTGGTTCCTGTTCTGTATGAATCTACACCCGCAACCGCGCGTAACACAGCGGGGCGCAGCTAATATGTAGTAGATAAAACTCAATCGTGTATTTGCTAATCGTGTACTGACAATGAATTTGTATGAAATGTTACATACATGCTCACCTTGAGTACCTAAAGCCAAGACATATTAAATCTCGTTGACTGCATTTAGAAGATAAATGCCGAACTACAAACTGCTAACTATATTTATAATTCTAATTATTACAATATAAAAATAAAAGTAATTCACCGAAATATTGTTCTTTTATGAGAAGGTCATGCTCGGAGGTTTTCTGCGTCATCGAATCAGGAATGTGGAGATTCGGAAATGAATCAAGGTCATTAATACTATTGTCTTCAGAATTACCTAAGTCAACCAGTTCCTTCAACCTTCGTATTTAGTTCGCTTCAGCTCAGTTCGCGTTTAGGGTTGCGGAGGTTCGATGCTAGTCACTCAGTAGAATATTTGATATTCAGGTAAAACCGGTTGAACTAGTAATGGAACCCAAATAATTAAGACTATGAACTAATAAGAATATAATAAAGAAGATGGTAATCGAAGGATATTGCTCTCATAAAAGATGGCAGATTGGACCCAAAAATTTTCGACTGCAGACTGAACGCTGGAACGTAGTAAACACAAGATGATCTGACGACCAGTTGAATAATAATATATGGTAAGCCTTAAGCAGGCACCACACTTCGCTATGCGCTATTCGTTATGCGGGTTATTCGCGCGCATTCGGCGAAGTGTGGAGAGTATATTCGTTTCGTTCACCATAAAAATGACAATGACACATCTCTACAACACACATATTTGCCTTATTTGATGCTTATTTGGCATACCAGTTCGAAGTGTGGATGGCATGTTTGTTGTTTGCGCGCATAACTAATACGGCGTAGACACTTAACGAATAGCGCATAACGAAGTGTGGTGCCTGCATTAGATACGGGCAGCAAAAAGAACCGGTTGCTGTGGAGAGCCTTAGTACCCAAAAACCAAAACTTTCGGTGCAAATGTAGCTATTACTCATGCACTAAGTTGTTATCTAGCATTTTAGTTATCAAGGGATTATTTGAGGATTCGCTTTGTAATCAGATAATGGAAATTAGTCCATTGAATTCTCGTACAAAAGTGGAGTAGGCCACTATGGGCAAAACATATTTGCGTTATGCTATTCTGGTAACCTTCACAAGCAATGAAACAAAAACATAATTCAACGCCATCTATTCAAAACATAAGGGACTAAGGAGTAACTACTAATCCTGTATCGCGCAATGAAAGTTCTCAAATCGATTAGTACAACTTAACAAATCAATTCAGACCGATAGTCCACCAGGTAATATCAACAAACCAGGTCCTTCATTTTATTGGCGAGACTTGTGAAGCTCGTTACAGTCTTGACTATACTTGGCCACCGTACACATTGCGTATTATGCTGACAATGCAATATGGTGAACCATAGTATGGCGTATCCGTTTCTCAAGTTTCGGATAGTTTCATATTAGGGCGGAGTCTAAATAAAACAACATTTTTCGACAGTTTTTTAAGTTAATGTAGATTCTGCAAAATGTAAACAGTGTGATTAAAGCTTTTCCCAAAAATAGCACTACTTCACTGAAACTTTATCTTAAATCAAAATTATTACATACTATTTGTGTTTATGTTTTACTTCAATTTAATATCCGTAACCGAAACTTACGGATAATCCGAAATAATTATATATCCGAAACCGATATAATTTTATTCTTATATCCATATCCAGATCCGAAATATCTAAATTATCCATAACATCCCTAGGTAGTATTGTAACGGTTGAGTAGGCCCGTTAGTGCTGAAATCAGCGTAAAACTACTACCTTTACCTACTCCCTAATATACCAGTACTGTTCTTAATTAAAGACTGTGTAAAACACTACAGTCACAATACATAAGTATACCTTTACTACAGTTAATGAAGATAAACTGTACGTATAAAGTAACAAGTCATTTCCCATTTTCCGTTCAAATTATAACCGTAAACTGCACGTGCCACGTTGTATAGTTTCCCAATATCACCAATTTTCCCTAAATTTAATGGGCCACTTAGAAAGAATTGTGTAACTTTTAAACCTTAATGATATTTTCGTTTTGATCAACCTTTAGGGGAAACCTAAGTGCTTAGATGTCTATTAAAATTTAGTGTCTCTCTACGTTAGGAGTCTCGTAGTACAGACACGGCTGGAGGAACGGGCCTTGTTAGTCTTGTTAGAAGCTAGAGTTACTTTCGGACTTATAATATTAGTATGTATTGAATACCTCGTATCAATTGATATATTGTTACCTCTGCCGATATACTGCTTCCTGCTGCGCTGAATATTGGGAGATAGCTCCCCATCTGGGACAATAGACCTATGCGACACAGGACATTCTTAGTGCAAGAAGTAATAAAACTTATATGTTTTAACATCTAGCTGGGTCTCGCAGTGTTTACAGCGGTTATTGTTGTAAAACGCGAGAAATACCGCGGACCGAAACTAGTTAATAATAGTCTATGTTACTCCTTAAGTAAGCAGCTATCTCCCAGTGCAAGTCCCATCGAAATCGGTGCAACCGAAACAAAGGGACAAACAGATTGAATTTTTTATACAAAGTTACAGACACTCAGATTTCTCTTTGTTTGTTCGATGCAGTCGTAAAAATAGGCAACTTAATAGTTCTCAATCAAATTAAGATCACAAATAGATATGATGAACGAGGAACAAAGGTCTATATCAGAACATGCATCAATAAATTACCTATGTAGTTGTGTTACGGGCGAGTGCACATGTACAAAACATAGGTGTGTTTGTGTCGTACAGAGTAGTTCTTATCTTGAATACGGATGCTGTTAGTAAACAATTAGTTTGTAGGTATGTTCGTCACTCAGATGGATTGATGACCTGTGAAATATAGATAAAATAGATTGAACGAGGAAGGAGGAACGCTTGCGAAGAGAATGATGTAAAAAAAGAAACAAATGGCGGGAAAACAAATGAATTAATAAACCATCAGTCGATATTTGAATTTGGAATTTCTAACAAAACGCTAGTGTTGTTTAGTCCCTTGTTGCGTTGTCGACTCATATGACACGCACGTAATGAATGATCCCATCTCTTTATTCATTCACAATTTGTAAAAATACTTCTTTATAAAGATCCCTGTGTTAAGAAGTGGATTAGTATAATACTTATATTTTTTACTAGCTGAGACCTGCGGTTATTGGTGAAAATCGCGCGAAGTTACTCTTTGTGTCTCATCACATCAGCTATCTGCACGTAAAAGTCCCATCAAAATTGGTTTAGCCCTTCCAAATATTACCCGGAACAAACAAACAGATAGTTTTTTTAATTTCTTTACAAACAGACAGTTCAAGCCTGTCAATGTGACCGATGGAAGGCATGAGAATCCAAGAGAAGTTGTTACCATCCTCATTGTGAATGCAGCCTATTGCAGACAATGAAGCATAGTTACCCACACTATGGCAACATAGTTACCCACACTATGGCAGCATAGTTACCCACACTATAGCAGCATAGTTACCTACACTATAGCAGCATAGTTACCCACACTATGGCAGCACAGTTACCCACACTATAGCAGCATAGTTACCCATACTATGGCAGCGTAATTACCCACACTATGGCAGCATAGTTACCCACACTATAGCAGCATAGTTACCCACACTATAGCAGAATAGTTACCCACACTATAGCAGCAAAGATACCCACACTATAGCAGCATAGTTACCCACACTATAGCAGCATAGTTACCCACACTATGGCAGCATAGTCAGATGCTTCTGCATCATTGGGTCTCGAGTCTCGCACTCAATAACAAAACACGACAGCACGAATGCTGTCATTTTAGGCTGGTCTTCTGTAGGTAGTACAGCTCCGGTGGAGTCGGCCTGTTATGTGCTGTGTGTCCTGTGCTGAAATCAACGTATCTCTACTACCTTGAAAGAAAAGATGATAATAAATATAACACCAGATATTTTCTATCAGAGTGGCAAGAAAAAGTGCCAATTTCATATGTAAGGATCTAATATTTCACAAAATAAAGAAGTTTTCGTTTCTAAATGATACAGAATTCAACAATTACCTCCTCTAAAGCACGTTTTTTCTCAGTTAACGTTCAATCGTTTAATAACCTGACTGAGCTAGATTACTCTGGTAATAACCAGTCTAAACTGGTAAGTACCAGTAAACCATTAATTGCTGCAATTTCCATCGATTGGTTCGTTCAAGAATTTTTGTTACCGATTGTGTGTTTTCGCACAATGGGTAAGCGATCTATAGTCACTACATATTATATTATTATCAAGACAGACGCTGCGGAGGACATTCCTCCGCAGCGTCTGTCTATCTGTTCGCGATAAACCCAAAAACCTTTGTCTCTTACGCTTTCACGGTTAAATCGCTGCAACGATATCAGTAAAATTTGACAGGGAGGAAGGTACCTAGGTACTATTTACCGCAAATGATGAACACGCGGGCTGATTCGCGGCCAAAACTAATCCTCTTTAAAAATTACACAGTCGCTTGATTGTTGTAGTGTGGAAAAATTTAGGGGATATCTCGAGAATCATTCTATCCATTGCTGAAAACAGCTTGAAAATCGGTGCAGTAGTCTTTAAGTATATCGCGAACAGACAGACGCGACAGAGGACTTTATTTTATAATATGTAGTGATAGTAAAGCATAGATTCATATCTACCTGTAAAATTTATCCACAGTCCAAAGGCATTAAGAGTTGACATCGGATAGTAAATATCAATAGATACACACACACAAGCAACTCTACGCTAATTGCTACAACGATTAAATAAATGGATTAAAATCTTATTAATTATTAATCTTTTTTTAATGACATATTATTTTATATGGCGTTTCTATTTCGTTATCAATGATATTCCTATTAATATTATAAACGCGAAAGTAATTCTGTCAAGTTTTTACGCCTAAACTGCTAAACCGATTTTGATGAATTTTGGTATAGAGATAGATGGAACCTTGGAAAAGGACATAGACTAGTTTTTATCGCGATAACCGACTTAAGCGCGGGCGGAGCCGCGGACAAAAGCTAGTATTTAAATATGTTCAAACGTCTCGCAAATTCTCTGTATTCATTTTAAAACAAATTAATATGATCCAAAGAAAGACGCCATCGTGAACCTTTTGCTGTCGTCTGCCGAATTATGAGTATTTTATTAAATAAGTTGTATCGTATTAAATATTTATTTATTATATTTTCGAACATCACTAACACAACGCCATCTAGTCCCAAACTAAACACAGCTTATGCTATGGGTATTAGACAACTGATACAAATACAATAAAATATATTTTTTTTGTAAATACGTACATATTATACATAGAAAACACCCTAACTCCGAAACAAAAATCTGCAGATCATACAAGCAAAAATCAGTCCCGGGTTCAAAAATCAGAATGTGAATCAGTTTGTCTGTCCGGCTAATCTCTGTACCAGCTGGACCGATTTTGATGAGGCTTTCACTGGCAGAAATCTGGTGACATAAGGAGTAACTAAGGTCAATTATTACTAGACTAGATTTGCCTCACGGCGTTACTCGCGCTTTACAAAAATAAACGCTGGTAACACCGCGTAACTCGGCTAGTAAAATAATAAATTCAAAACCGTCTCTTGATCGCCAGACCGTAACTAACTTTGGTAAATAAAATTTAAAAAAACCAACTAAAATAAATTTTTACCGTATGCTAAATATTAATTAGAAATAGTACAAATTTATTTTCCGTATTATTTATTCGGTTCGAAAAACACTCTCATGGCCTCGCAGTCGCCTTGAGGAGCGTTTGTATGATGTCACATCCCTTTATTGTTTTTAAAATACTTTTAACTTCTTTTAAACGAAAGAGGTATTTTTAGGGTTCCGTAGTTCATGACTCGGAACCCTTATAGATTCGTCCTCGCCTTACCGTCCAAACTGTTAATGCTAGAAAGATCAAACTTTGCACGGATATCTGCTTTTATCAGGTCACAAAGTGCTAGAAGTCCATGTGATGAACTTTTAAGGAAAATTATAACGGTTTAGATAACTTAGTCAGTTCAAGAGTTCATCATCAACATCATTATCATCAGCCTATTGAACACCACTCTGATCGATTTTGGGCTTCTCGCATCCAACTCCTGCCAGCCATCTTACGCAGGTCGTCACTCCACCTCGCCTGTGAGCGTTCTACACTACGTTTACCGAGACGCGGTCTCCACTCCAGAACTCTTCTACCCCAACGGTCATCAGTTCTGCGGCTAATATGGCCAGCCCACTGCCACTTCAGCTTGCTAATCCTATGTCGATGACTTTAGTTCTCCGACGGATTACCTCATTCCTGATACGATCCCTCAGAGAAACGCCGAGCATAGCACTTTCCATAGCACGCTGAGCAACTAAACAGTTAACAGAGGTCTAACTTGTGAAATGTGATAATTTGGAAAACTTTGTACAAAAATAACGAAATAATAAGTAAACATAACAATTTATCTATTGGACACATTTCCACTTTTTTTTTTAATATTCCGGACATCTAACACACAACATCATCTAGTCCCAAACTAAGCAGAGCTTGTATTATGGGTACTAGACAACTGATATCAATACATAAACATACTTTTTTTGTAAATAGATACATACTATACATAGAAAACACCCATATTCCGTACATGACTACGGAACCTTATTCTATCGTGGCCTGACACGCACTTGCCAGATTTTTATTAATGACAATTACAAATCAGTCATAAGAACCTTGGACAGAATGTATTTAGTACTTAGTGGCCTTAACCCCGCTTTTTCACGGTTGTCCAAATTATTCTTTTATATATTACGCCTACCAAAGTGACTCTAGAGACTGTAAAGTAGAATACAGGAGTAGGGGTCACCATCCTCATTGTAAGTGCATACAATGCAGCATGGTGACCCATACCATGGTGGTGCAGAATGATTGGACCTCCGGTGTCACACGCACCAACGAAATACGACAGCAAGAATGCTGTCATTATTAGGTTGGTCTTCTGCGTGAGGGTAGTACTGCCTCATTGGAACCAGCTCATTCGTGATTAAATGTACTTCTCATACCCATCTGTCAGTCGGTCAGTGTGTAAACGTAGGAGGGAGGGAGTTTATGGCAATCTATACAAATAAATAAATAACTTTTATGTGTCTGTTTGCATCTTGCAGCTATTCAATAAATGTCACTGTCTGTCACCTAAACAAATCCTCTCACCACAATGGATCAACACAAGGCCAAACGCAATCCGCGTCGCCGAGCACTAGGCCAAAACCGTAAAGTGTAAAGTGTTGCCATTGATACGATCAGAAGAAGACTGTCGGTCTGTTTGTTCCGGCTAATCTTAAAAATGGCTGGAGCGATTGTGATTCGACTTTCGATTTTGAAGTGAAATTGCTGATGAAATAAGGAGTAACCTAAGCTATGTAGCTATACTAGCTTCGGCACGCGGCGTTCCCTTCGTTAGTTGTAAAGGTGCAATAATAACCGCGACTTCAGCTAGTAATAAATATTCATGATCATATAAAAAAAGCTGCCAAGTGCGAGTCGGACTCGCCCATGAAGGGTTCCGTAGCAGCAAGTAACATCATTTATAAGTTCTTATAATCGTGTATTGATTGAATGAAAGGTAAATTGCGGTTTACGGTTTATGACGTATTAAAAAAAAACTACTGACTAAATCTCGTTCAAACCAATTTTCGGTGGTAGTTTACATGGTAATGTACAACATATATTTTTTTTGGATTTATCACGCTCTTATTTTAGAAGTTACAGGGGGGGGGGGGACACATTTTTCCACTTTGGACGTGTCTCTCGCGCAAACTATTCAGTTTAGAAAAAAATGACATTAGAAACCTCAACATCATTTTTGAAGACCTATCCATAGCCCACACGTATGGGTTTGATTAAAAAACATTTTTTGAGTTTCAGTTCTAAGTATGGGGACCCCCAAAACGTGTAGTTTTTTTTCTATTTTTATGTAAAAATCTTAATGCGGTTCACAGATTACATCTACTTACCAAGTTTCAACAGTATAGTTCTTATAGTTTCGGAAAAAAGTGGCTGTGACATACGGACGGACAGACAGACAGACAGACAGACATGACGAATCTATAAGGGTTCCGTTTTTTGCCATTTGGCTACGGAACCCTAAAAACTGCAAATCATAAAAGGCACATAATGCACATATACAAATGTAAATGTGTGTTTAAATAAATGACTTCAAGTAAGACTCTCATTTCAAACAATACTTAGGTACTTCACTTCTCTACAAAACAAACATTTTTAACAACAACGGCCAATTTACGTAAGTATTTTTTATTTATTTGTGTTTTTACACATCTAGTCTTGTTTGTTCGTAAAAAACATTATCTGCAACTAATTATTTTTTATTCAATTACTAATTGGAACATTAATATTCTTTGATAATAGTGACATTCAAAGTAAATTATTATCTACAGTTTCTATAATATAGGTTGATCTCTTTGACAGTTCTTTAAGAAATCGACGAAGTTACTTTATGCAAGCAATATTAATATGGATTACCTATATTTTCTTGATTTACGAGCTACTTTTATCACATATGAACTGTAAAGATAATATTGATAATGAAGATGTAAAATAGATTAACCTGGAAGAAGGACCTTTTATCGTGAACACCGATAATGCAGATATAACGTTAGTCTGAACATTACAATACATAGTATCTGGGCGATCGAGTTTTGCTCGGTTACTACTATTTATTGATTAACAACGTCATCTATTCTTTTAGAAGCTTTAGTGTTGCTATGTTATAGTACCAACCACTAACCAACTAAGTATTACTGAAAGAATAGTATAGATCAACATCTATGTCCGCAAAAATATGACAGTAGTGAAAACTGTCACAAAGATCAACCTTCATTATAAGGACTTTAACTGTACCCTGCCACACTTCGTTATGACACTTTGTAGTTGCGATATTTATTTATATTTAACCATCCTTGAAGCCATTTGTATGGCAAAATCGAAGTCGATCTGTTCAAGGCCACGCTGACTTCAGCTTAGTGGTGTCGTGTTCCCGGTGTTCCGTTGGTGAGTGTGAGGCCGGAGGACCAACAATGGCTACTAGGCTCACTTGACCGACATAGTGCACCATGCTGCATTGTTTGCATTAAAAATGAGGATGGTGACCACTACCCTTGGATTCCACTCATGCTTTCCATCAAGTCTTTTTGGTCGGCTATATATGCAATATAGTTTTTAAATCAACATTGTTATGTATGTATAGATTATTGTGTTTATTTATGTAGTTATTTTCTCATAAAAGGCTATACTAGTGCAAGAGTAATGTCTACTTCCGTGAGTCGCTGCTAGCTATTAGAAACGATATATATACGCCTGTAGCAATTTAAACGTGTCTTAGTATTATCTCGTATTATAATAAAATAAACGGATATGTAATGCATTATTCACGTTTTCACCATCAACAATCTTTAACGTTCACTGAGATAGGCTCTTTAACATGTACGAGTAGAAACCCCCACTGCCTAGTTGTTCTAGTGGTAAACACATGCGACAGCTGGTCAAGAGGTCTCGGGTTCGGTTCGGAAAACTGGTATTTAGTTATAACCGGTTGAACTGGTACCAGACCCTAAATAAACATGGGAATATTATAGGCTAAGAAGATGATGTATGGAAACCCAACGGGCTGTCACCCCTCCTGGGTTTGCGGTAGGATAGGGTGTTGGAATCGGACTTGGCTGTGCCTGAAATAGGAGGGGTCCGAAAACTGTTTTTATTAAAACACCACTGACACAGGCTTGTATTAGCATCCTTTATTTAGCTTTTTTAGAAAGGTTTTCACCAACTATACCGCGCTGGCCAGACGGATTGGTATAAGGTTTGTTTCATGAGGATCCTCTGATCAGGCGACATGACCATGCCTGGCGGTACACGACCCTACGGTTGGGGAGTTGTAAGTACATATGCGATATCGGTGTGAGAATTTTGTATCGCGACACAGGACTTGTAACTACTCCGAAGTTCAGATTGTGGTGTGATCTCAGAAAAGGCACACATAAAATACAAGTATACAGGCGCACAGTATACGAGAATGATATTGTTGCTTTCGTCGAGAATAAAGTAACAATTAACGCAAGTGGGGGGGAACCCCCTAAACGCTAGATCTCATTTTACAAATTGTCCATTACTGAAAAACATACCTCAAGCGTATATTTTGTGTTGATAGCCAATGTCTTGACAAAATAATTTGTGTTGACTCTGATTACCCATAAACTAAGTTTGAATAGTATGATATTAAATGATAAATTAACAAGGGTCATTGGTAAGCTAACACGAGATGAATGTGTAGAAGCAGAACACCTATCAGACATGTAGAATGACATCTATGAATGGATAGAGGTGAGATATGCAATCTGAAATCTATATTATGTTAGAAGATATGTGAGTATTTGGTCGAAGAGTATAAAAAGTATTTTTTGAAATAAAACGAGGGGTGCTTTAAATATTTTTTTAATAATAAAAAAAAATTTTACCACTAAAATATTTACGACGATGACGCTTTTAATCCCACAAAATGATTTTAATATATTTTATTTTCTACTTGTTGTAAATGTTTTCTACTTTTCTTGCTTGCTTGAGACTGCCACAAGTGTTGTGGTTTCAAATTCTACATAGAACAACACTTGTTGTGACCCATAAATTGTTGTTCTGAGTCTGGGTGTTATGTGTGTCCGTTTCATATACATTTGTAAAACATTTCGCGAGGTCGGATGTATATTTCTAATGCTAACGAGGTCCTTTCAGAGAAGTAGAGTTTGACTAATTACTATACAAAAGTATTTTATACAATTATTTATTTTAATTACGAATTTAAAGTCCAGCACATATACCGGAAATACTATACACAGTCGCATATGATACAAGGAAAGAATAGTTTAAAGAGTATTTGTGCGACTTGTAAATACGTATGTACTCATATTCTGAGACTTGGTATGCACATTATGTATCAGATACGTTCACCTCTGAATAGTAATGTCAGTTGTTATGACTTTGACAAGTTTATCTCCTTTCTTATTTCTGTGTTTATTAGACTTTGTTTACTAACTAGCTGCGCCCCGCGGTGTTACCCGTGGTACGTAGTTGTTACTTTCACAACAGTTACTACGGTGCGAAGCTACTTTAAATAAAAGTGCCAGTGAAAGTCTCATTAAAATCGATTCAGTCGTTCTAGAGATTAGCCAGAACAAACAAATTAAAATTTGAAAATTTGGTTTTTGGAAATAAGTACCGTATATACTTGCATTCAATGTAAAGCTGTTAATTAGAAATTACTAACATACACTTCAATGTTATTTATTACTGGTGTCCATGGGGTAGGCACTTACCATCAGATTATACGTTAGCTCGTTTGCAGTTGATGAGATTATGTATTTTAAAGATATCTGTCATTCAGGCTTGACGAGAGACCTTTACCGAGTAAAAAGGAACTTATAGAGTCAGTTGTGGTGTATGTTGAAATTTAACTTCATAGTATAGATATGGCATTGGTGAACACTGCAAGTTTGTTTTTTAGCCCCCCCTAGCAAAACCGATAGTGATGAGCCGATATATATTAGATTTTTTTGGACATATTACACACACAACAATGTAAAATACTCTTCTTTTAACAAATTCTCATAGGTAAAATAAAATAAATAAATAAATATTTCGGTCAATTACACACAACGTCATCTAGTCCCAAAGTAAGCAGAGCTTGTGTTATGGGTAAACAACTGATATAAATACATAAACATACTTTTTTTTGTAAATACATACATATTATACATAGAAAAACACCCAGACTCCGAAACAAATATTTGTGGATCACACAAATATTTGGTCTGACCCGGGAATCGAACCCGAGACCTCTTGATCAGCAGCCGCACCGCACCGCACCGCACCGCACCGCCAACCACTAGACCAACAAGGCAGTCAAACAAGAGATTAGAAGCGTTATTTGCAGAACGACAAACGTTTGCAATAGGTCCTACTAGTCGTAACGTCATGTTATAAAGCTAGTAGTTAGATGTGTCTGCATCATTAGGGCTTCGGTCTCGCACTTACCAGCACGACTGCATAAATGCTGTCATTTTAGGTTGGTCTTTTGTGAGACTGTAGAACTGCAACGGGTGCACCGAAATCATTCGAACTGAGATCAGTGTGGCTCTAGTAATACATTGAGATTAGGGCTTTCAACCAAACAAACTTTTCAGCTTTATAATATTAGAATAGGTATGTTTTAATATAATAATAATGTTATGTATACCTTTACTTAAATCTTAAGCATGATACTTATATAAAAAGGTTTCTTATATAGTTCGTTTACAATGGCAGCGTAGTACCGTGGGCGTGGGAACATTTCCTTCAAAGTTTTGCTGTTGATGCATTATGTTCATAATGTAATTGTATAGAATAAATAATAATAAAAACACTTCCAAATCAGTGCATCATGTAGGAGTTATGATGTCACAGACAGACATAGCGGTCAAACTTTTTTGCGTCGGGTGTAAAAAGTATTTGTTCAGAGGTAAATATATCCATTAAAAATGTATATTATTTTGTTGTAATTTTCCTGCATGACTAGTGTATTCTGCATTTTTTTTAATGATAGCTCGGCATCGGTTCCTATCTTGAGCAGTGTGTAGGGCACCAGGGATCGTGTCTTATCCCCTCTATCTAAATTAATTAATAAATATTTCGGAAATCTTACACACGACGTCATCTAGTCCCAAACTAAGCAGAACTTGTATTATGGGTACCGAACAACTGATATAAATACAAAAACATTATTTTTTTTGTAAATACGTTCATATTTTATATAGAAAACAAACATTTTCGGATCACACAAACATTTGATCCAACCCGGAAATCGAACCCGAGACCTATTGATCAACAGCCGCATACAATAACCACTAGACCAAGGCAGTCAATGTAATCCGTCACCATCAGTCTATCGATACTATGTGTAAGTATTAAGGTCTTTTAAATCCCATTTTAAATATTAAAGTCGTCATTACATTGTAAATTTCCCAGTTGTTTCCTCCTGTCTCCTGTCTTAGAACTCGTTAAAGTCAAATCCATTGTCCCTTGAACGTAAAATATTTATTCGCTGCTCTTAGAGAATTTTCTAACAATCAAATCGGCACAAACGCCATTTTGAATATTTCAAATTTCGAACTAAAATTTGTACCTATACATATGTACCTACATATAATTATATAAAATAAAGTACTCCACGCGTCAGTCTGTCTGTGTGTTGGAGATAAACTCAAAAACCACTGCACTGAGAAAGGACACAGGCTACTTTTTACAGCGATAACTGACATAGAAGCGGGCGGAGCCGCGGAAGCTAGTAGAATATAAGTTTTAACACGGTACGTACTACGTACACACATCTTTTCTAAAAAGAGGCTATGCACGACAGCAGACTATGTAAAATATCAATAGGTATAGATGAGTGACTACTCTGATTGATGGAAAGCATGAAAAAAACACACATTGCGATGCAAATGATGCAATGCATCTTGGTGACCCATACTATGGCAACTTGTTGAGATGCTTCTACAACATTAAATGTTGTTGACGAAGCATACGTTCGTACTAATTAATACTCCATATATTTAATATGTAATATTAGTGCTAATAGTTAAATTAATATTTGTTAATAATATGAAAAACAATCATTCGTCAACATCTAATTACGAAGTCGTAAACAAGGTTGACGAGCCGAAAGGCCTTGCCGTGCTGCCTACAACAAACACACATTACAACCATGATTTATGTCATTTCCGTGTGTACAATCATAATACATGACAATGTGACAAATCATTACAATAATATCAGTTGAAAAAAATGTAATTGTATTAATGTAAAAAGATAACTGGAGAAGATTAAACGTAGTTGATACTTGTATATTCAAATTTACACTTTAGGGCCACAGCACACTAGCTACTTTTAGCATCGGCGATCGGCAACTAGTCGCTTTTTAGAAGCTAAATACGGCGACCGAACGCTCTACACCGCACACTTAAAAACGCCAAACGCGGAGATTGAGTCGCTTTTTTGAAGCGCGACACAGCAGCTGAACGCTACTCTCCGCACACATTCGGATGCCGGTAGCATCGATTTGGCATCTGAGCAGTCGCTAAAACGCGCGTTTCCGATATCGCGATCGAACGCAGGAAGTCGCTAAAACGCGATGCAGCATCGATGCAGTCGCCAAATCGCCGATCGCCGATGCTAAAAGTAGCTAGTGTGCTGTGGCCCTTAGTCAATGGCAATGGAAATCTATACAAATAAATTTGAGTGTCTGTTTGTCATTTTAAATCAACAGCTTTTCACTAAATGCATGTTGCATTATGTACTGAAATTAATATTTTTTTTTATTTTTTTTTTCTGACAGCTTGTTCGAGCAAATCTCTGGAATGGCTGTAACGATTTTGACGGGATGTAAAAGTCCCGTTGTTGGAGATAGCTGATGATATAAGGAGTAACTTAGGTTACTTTTATTTTGCTAATAAAAAAGGTTTAAATAACTATTATCTCAACACTACCGAGGCCTTTGTTTTGTTATCATTAATTAAATGACACTTCATTAATTAAAATGGGTTCATGGAATCTAATCGCTACGGTGTAACATGCTGACTTATCATGGGGTAAAACCACATAATACATAATAGTACTAGTAGAACACCAGCAAAATTTCACACTCCGGAATGTTGTTAAGAATTTCTTGTCAGAAAAACCCAGTAACACTTTTGGCCCGATCCAGATATCGAACCCAGAACCTTTTGTTCGGCAGTCGCATACGCTAACCGCTAGACCGACGAGGCAGTAACTTCTTTTCTCAGCAACCGTACTAATATTATAAACGCGAAAGTTTGTTAGTATGTATGTATGTTTGTTGTTCTTCCACGCAAAAACGACTGTATGGATTTTGATGAAACTTCACAATAATATAGCTTACATATCAGAATAACACATAGGTTTCTATTTACTGCGATAACGGGCGGAGTTACGGGCAAAAGCTAGTATTTAATAATATTGGTTTAAGCAAAAAGTGACGTATTTCTTGGAATCGTTGGAGAAAGGAATTAAATGATTGTTTTACCGCGCCTAAAACAACAGACCTCTGCATATTGTTTCGACCTTTTTAGAAAACTTCAAAGGTTTTCTGTATTAAGGTTATAGGTACACTTTTGTAAAGAATCCGTAAAACAAATTAGCAATTCGAATAAAAAATACTCCTTTCAAGGGGAAAAATTGGGTTAGGTACCTATTTTTTTCTCCAACCAATTTCTTCACCCAAATCTGACTTGTAATAAACTAATTTTTCTGTTTTCTTTAATAAATTGCGTTATATTGTATGTATGACATACAATTTAATGATGGCACGATAATACATCATCCTAAAAAAATACGATGCTCTTGTCATCTCATTCATTCGAATCCGTATTGTAATTTATGTGCATCACCTATATTCCACAACTACATCATACAAACATAGGGTTACAGGAAAAGAAAATATTAAAACTAATGAAATACTGAACTATAACCGATTCTCAAAGAACAAAACCCCGCGGGTAATACCGTGAGGCATAATTAGTATCACTACCTACATATTATAAAATAAAGTTCTCTGACGCGTCTGTATGTCTGTCTGTTCACGATAACTTTGTGGCGACTTCCACATACAGCGCGACGAAAAAATACGACAGCGTCATCTAGCGAAGAAACAAGGAACTACAAAGTAAAAAAACGTAACGATTTACACGGAGTAATACTAATCCTGAATCGCAAAAGTGACATTCTCGCGCCGATTAACATATATACAACATCCCAACATCAACTGTTGGGCAGTGGCCCGCCAGGCATGATCACCTCGCCTCGTCGGAGGATCCTCCCTTTGTGTTGGAGGAACACGATACCCGTACCTCCACAAACTGAAAAACCATTTCACCGATTTAAACGAACTTTTGTACTCAGATAGTCTAAGCCTGAAAAACGACATAGGCTACTTTTACCGCAATGACCAACATAGACGCGGGCGAAGCCGAGGGGGAAGGCTAGTTAAAATATAATACAGTAATTTTAGGCCCAGGCTAAGCACAAACGTGTGGTATTTAGATAATTTTCTGGAAATCAAAACAAAGTGGCTATCAGACTCTGTGTTGTAGGTAACTTGACTCACATCTATGGCTGTATGTGTGAGGAGCAACAATTTGTCCAATATACCGCAGATTTTATTTCCTCATCAAAATGACTCCTCAACTTTTATAATATATGTACCTAGATAGTATTAAAAATTAAATAAAGTAAAATCGCTCATGTTACATACTGTTGTGAAATTTTTAATTCTTAAAAAAAATGGTGTGAGAAAACGGCAATCAGATTTTAGAATGCCAACTCACTTTCTGAGTTTATACAACTTTTTGTAACATAGAATACAAAAAATAGGTTTTCCAATGACTGACTAATCTAATGGAATGACTTGACAAAAACAAGATTTGTAAATGTAGTCAACAATCAAATCTCACAACGTTTTGCGCTTAAAACTGCAAGATTTTATGTGAATTATCTCGATTATTACAGTACAAAGTTTTTTTTTTGCGTCAAAGAGCAACAAACATACATACTCACAAATTTTCGCGTTTATAATATTAGTAAGGATAAGTATTGAACATAGAGCTACACTGTAGGGATCAGCCATATACAGGCGTTCCCCTCTGTCAAAGTATAAGTCCGAATTGGCATATGTGTTATACTGTTAAAACACAATGTCGAACGGTGTCGAACAATGTCGGTCACAACGAACTCACACATGTTATGTGTGAGTTCGTAGTGACCGGTGTGTTTTTTTAATGTATGTATAAAATGTTAAGGTGTGTGTGACAAAGATAACACCCTGTAACTAAGATTCAAACGTTTTTCGTTTTCTATTCTATTCTCTTGTTTCATTGGCTAATGCCACTCAGTCACGTGATCAAAACAAAATATTAGCCAATGAAACAAGAGAATAGAATAGAAAACGACAAACGTTTGCAACTTGACTAGGGGGGCCTGATCTGATTGTGTTGTGACTGTTCCACCCTCAAAGCAGACAAATTCTCGGTTTTATTATTAGTCTCCGTTCAGTGGTTCCATCCTTTAAAAAAAAGGAACATTCACGAAAATACTTAAAAGTTTCTAATGTCCTTATTAAAGGGAATGAGTACTATGCCTATAGTCTAATCATCTTCCTAGCCTTTATTCTCAAGTTTATTTGGGGTCGGCTACTAGTTCAACCGGTTTTACCTGAATTTCAGTTTTTCCACGGAGCGACTGGCATCGGACCTCCGCAACCCTAAGGGAGAACGGAAATTCGAAGATTGAACTAGTCAGAATATTTGAGGGCACTGACTTCCCAATAACGATTGCCATAGATGTTCATAACAACCGGGACCAACGGCTTTACGTGCTCTTCCATTATATACAAAATGACCTCTCTTCTTTATTGTCAATATTAGACTAAAGACTATATATATGTCTATAGTCTAATATTGACAATAAATAAGGGAGGTCATTTTGCTACTTCGCTTGCCCTTTTTGGGAAAATAATATGAAAATCCCTTAGTAAGCGAGGACTTTGTTCTCTAAATATAAATGTTTACATAGGATTTTGCTACTACATATTTATGGTAAAATATTAAGTGTCGTTGGCAAGAGTTTGTTTACTGAATTGATTGATTGAAATTAGTGATTTGCTAGATCATTATATAAAAATGCAAACACTTGTTCACTCACTTTGCGTTTTGTTTTGGCTTTTTTACCAAAAAATCGTCTAAAATGTTAGAGTATATTCTTAAGGTGTCAATAGATAAAAAAAATGTGAGCCGTCACGGGACGCCTGGCAGATGTGAAACATCGCCATTATTTTGTAAAAGTAATATGCAGAAAAGAACATATTGTAATAGGAACTAAATATGTCATAATGATAAAATAAAATATTACTAATTATTAAAATAGTAGTCTATATGCAGTAGTGTGTACACACTACTGCATATAGACTGTATATATATACCATCGTATAGCGTGCCGTGGCGACGCGTCGCCAATCGCCAGGCCAGAAATCTATTTTACGTGCGCCTATAGATGTTTCACATACGTGCGCCTATAGATGTTTCACATCAACTTGTCATAATTATTCCATGTTTTACGGTAATAAGATAGTATGTAACTGATTTTGGGCATAATCTTTACAGAATATAAAATGAACTCGTTTTTACTGTTATTGTGTTATTTTAAGCCAATTTTCAGCGATTGATAGAGTGATTCAAGAAAAAGGTTTATAAGCGTGATACATGCATAATAAAGAAGAGGAAATCCGAGAAATGCGAAATCGGTCCGGATCGTTAATATACCTTTTTTTTTACATTAGCTATTCCTTTTAAAAATCAAATCTAAATACTTTAGATATGTATTAGAAGTTCAAAGAACATAAATAATTAATTAACATGAATGCCATTAAGATACTGAATCCCTACAAAGAATTAGGGTGCCACAAATTATGAAAGCCAAACTTGAGATGAATAAATACTTTTACATGAAAGAACCTTTTTAGTATAAAAAATGAAATGGCGCAAATCAGTAGGGTTGTCAAGTTTTAAACAAATAATTTTCGTTACAGTGCTTACTTTTATGACAAAGTGTGGATCGTATATATTCAGTCCTATTTCCTCTCATAAGCCACAATTCCATAAAAATGCTAAATGTGGAATTCTGTTAATGTAAGGTGGGTGGACCATGGAAGGCCACGCTCCTTTGAAGGCCAACTATCAAAAAATCGTAGTTATTGACATGTAAACACATATTCCTTCGGCTATACACTTAGATCCATCAAACTCAAGGCCACAGATGCGGCGGCGAGTCGCTTGCGCCGCTATTGTGGCAGTGCGATCTCACGCTTCGTAGACTTCGATTGTCGACGTTACAATTGTTATTCGCGCGCATAGCAAAACATAAGTTTTTAGTTAGATAACCTATTATTATTTTATATTTTTTTACTATGAATTGTCATGTAGGTATTAAAGAAAAAAAAATAGTTTTGCCTCGATTTAAGTTAAAATATTGGTAGTGTTCTCAGGAAAGCCAATGGTTCCTTAAAAGGCCAATCAAAAATTTGACAGTTGGCCTTGCTAGGGTACATGGGCCTTACAAAGAACATGTACAAACCATGAACATATGAACAGTTACTTTTTAGTTATAAATACGTACCGTTACAGTTAAAACAATGTTTTATATTTATAATATTTTTATTTATAAGGGTTATTAAACTTTTTAACATTTTGGAACATTTTGGCCTTACAAAGAACATGGCATAAATGTACATGTAGAATCTTGACCTGTCACAAGAGATGTATTGCATCCTAAGTGAATAAAGAATTTTGAATTTGAATTTGAAGAACGGACCCTTAAGAAGGCCATTTGAGGTAAAAAAAAAAGTTTTTAATTTCATTATAATACGCGTTGGCAAGTTATTTGATGTCAATGTAATACTCATTACTACTGTTTTTAAATGATTTCCATTAATATATTCTTAGTTATACGATGGTGTTCAAGTAATGTTCGTTGAGTTTTTTATAAATGATAAAAATATATTGAGCATTTAATGTTTTGCTTAAATGAAAGAGCTTATTATGTTGTTTTAGTAAAAGCGAATATATTAATTGTTACAACTCTATTTTTAAGTTGAACGACTGATGTATAATATTGGCCTTGTTTGGAGTCGTGTTCCTTGCAAGGCCATTTGGAAGAGCTTAACAAAACTTAAGTTTAATGAATACTGATTAAAGCTAGGTTAAAAAAAAGTGATTTATATGGTACACAATAAAACAAACTATTATTTGATAATTTGTTTTTTTCATTTATCCAGTTAATAAACGAATAAAAAGCGTTTACTCGTTAGAGTGGCCTTCCATGGTCCATGGTTCTTTTTAACCACTATAAAAACTGATATAGTAAACTAAGGCCATGTCCAGGCCATGAAAACTTATATTTCTTATCTACCTTATGCATCCATTTATGAATTACCATATTTACAAGTAGACAAACTTCAATCACAACTTCTGTTACTCTTTACAGCTGAAATAAATCAGCACTTAAATAATAGAAACTACAATTTAACAATTTAACAATTAGATATTCAAGATTTTAGTAGCTGATCCCTTTTTTAGGGTTCCGAAGTTTATGACTCGGAACCCTTCTAGATTCGTCATGTCCGTCCGTCCGTCCTCGACTTACCGTTCAAACGGTAAGTGCTAGAAAAATGAAACTTTGCTCGAATATGTGCTGCAATTACGTCGACAAAGTGCTACAATAAAATTATGACAAATATTTTTATTTGGGGTACCTCCCCTACACGTAAAGTGGGAATGTTCTTTTTTCTCACGGCTACCCCATTGTGTGGGGTATCATTAGACAGATCTTTTAAAAACAATAAAGGATTTCTAAGACGAAGGGCACTTTTTTTTTAAAAAAAGCGTCCGTTTAGCTTTTAGAGGGGGCCACTTAAAGCTACTGCTAGCTGGTTGGCTCAAAAAATCAGGAAAAAATCGTGATGGTGGTCCATATAATTAAAAGAAAATTAAAACGGATAAGATGACTCTGTAACTTCAGGAGTTATAGGGGCTTAACTTGTAAAATGCGCTTACTTGAAAAACGTCATACACAATGAAAGCATTAATACGTAAACATAACAATTATCTATTGGATACCATTTTAAATCCACGTATCATTATGGGTGACTGAGGAACCCTTTCCTGTGCGTGGCCTGACACGCACTTGGCCGATTTTTTTTAAAAGCAATTAAAGTTATTAGAGAGATTTTTATATGAGTTGTTAAGCAATGAAATTTAGAATGGAGATCCTTTCAGAATATGTCTACTAAGTATTCGCTGCGATAACCGCCGCGGGCAAAACCTAGGTAATCTGTAAATGTGATTATAAATATTATCAATTTAATATTAAACGTTGACTGTGTGGGTGGTCATATATTTCCGAAGCACTTATTAAATAGATCACGTTTAGATAACTCGATACAGACGAAATACATATCTACTATCTTTTTAATATCGATATGAAAACTGTACCGCATATGTACTCATATTAAATTTATCATGGCAATTCGATTTGGGTGAATGCAATATTACCTGTGTTACTATAGCAGTAATAGTATCAACTGATCTTCTTTCGTATGTTGTATAGTTTGGTGCAGAAAAATAGTTTGTATGAAGTGTCACCATCCTTATTCGTAAGTGAGTGGGAGATCGGAGGTCTAATGATGCAGACGCATCTTAGGCCTCCATAGTGTGGGTTATCATGCTGAATTGTTTTTATTCCCAAGGAGTATGGTGGTCACTATTTTGTTTCCATTAGACAGAGTAGTCACTTTGGCAGCCTTATAAATAAAAAAAAATAATAAAGAAAAGAAAAAAAAACGCAAAGTTCATAGTAGGCAAAAACATATTTTCTAAGGAAAGGCTTTTATCCAGCAGTGAACTGCTAAGGGCTGTTGATAGAGCTTCAGGGTATAGCCATAGATATATACCTAATCTAACTACCTACCCGTAAAGGTGTCTCTTCAAGTTTTACGTAGGGCATTGAAAATATTTTGTTAGTAATAATTATTTTATCTTTATTGATTTGCTATATTTATCCTATAATTTTCCTAAAGTCTGCACGACAAATTTCGTGAGGCACTGAAATCGGGAACAAGAAGTGGGAGGAGGTATTTAATTTGTCTTATAAGTAAGAGAGCCCTATTGAACTCTCCAACACGATGTTTTACTTTAATCGTCTTCCGTGAAATATCAGATGTTACATATCAGATTTATTTTGAAGATTACTATTTTTTCAGGTACAAATCACTTTAAAGTCCAACAACGTTGTAAAAGGACTCTGAACTCTTCAAAGAGCAACGTTTGGTTCGGAAACTAAACTTTCCCGGTTTTCTACCTTTCCCAAAAAACGCATGTGAGTAAAACCACTATATATTTTAAACGAACGAATAAATAAAACTAAGATATAACGACAGAACACATAGTATCACAAGTTGTTTTTTTTAAAACGTGACCAATTTGTGACTCGACAAATGATGACAATATAACTCGTGCGAGCTAAGATGGCACCTGACTCAAATGACAGTCATTTAAAGTACCGAGCGAGTGTTGGACATTCTGAACTTATACTTTTTAATTTGTAACGTCTACGTTCTCTTTTTGGAAGGAACGGAATTTCAAACAGCATACTGACTTATTCTAAGGTAAGAGGGGGTAAGGGGAAATGGTCTTGCCATTTCATTTAACCAATAAGATGCTATAATTTTCATGCGGTGTGTGTGGAGGAACAGCTGCAAGACTCAATCGTTGTTTTTTAACCGTTTGATTGTATTGCTGGTGCGTCAACCCTAACAACATGAATTCTGGTAAATATCTCCTTCAAAGACATTTTAACTTATAAACTCTAAAATATTTCTGTTTTAATGTCAACAGGGGTCTTAGTGGATGATAAATACCTGGGTACTATTATAAAGTTGTTTTTGCACTAAGTACCAAAGTGTTTATTTTATCTACTGTTTTGCCCCTCTAATTTACAGATTAAGTAATAATGATTATAATGATAACCATTTATTACATCATTTTATTATACCACCCTGATATTTGGGTCATTTTCACTAGTTGCAATAAGTTCAGAGTAGAGGAAATACGCACTAGAACAAAACGGTTCGGCTCTTCCTTCTTGTGTCGAGCAGTCTAAAGCTGGAACTCACTACCAGCTCACGTGTTTCCTTCCCACTATGATCCCGGGTCCTTTAAGCGGGGCGTGAAAAAGCATCTCACTAAGCCGCTATAGTGTGGGCCGCCATACTTTACTGACTGCATTTGCAGCAATGATGTGTGGTTTCCCCCACTCTTGGATTCTGCCCATGCTTTCCATCAGGCAGGGCAGAGTCACTTTGGTAGGCTAAATATATTAAAAAAAAAGTTGTGTAGTGAAATTTTACCCTCGGTACATTAATTGATTTTTGAGTTTGACGATGTTTGTCTAACTTCCTAGTTTTAAGTTTTTCCAGGAAACTAGTAAGACGAGTCCGAATAGGCTTTGTTTCAAATATTCCATTATCAAAATCCTTTACAGAACTGATTTTTTTTTACCAACGAACTAATTGCCGGTAGAACTCGTCAGACCTAATATTACTCCTGATTCTGACAATCGAGGACTCAATAGCGTCAACGCCCTTGAGATTTGAAAGTATGTCTCCTCGAAATAACTAATTCACTATTCTATCAAACAATTACATTCTAAAACATTTCGATCGAAAAACTTATTACGGGTACCTACCTAGTTCTTTACCTCTTTATACATAATTTTTAACAAAATTTTTAACAAAATAATATTTAACTAAAGAATGTTCTGTTATTTTCAACTTTATACTCACAGACTTATAGTTTAAAATAGCACGGAACTGCTCCTTAAAGATAAATAACGTTTTGTGAGAACAAAAAAAAAGTGTTCATTTAATGAAAATGCCAGATCCATATAGTTAGAATTACATTTTGATCATAATAATATGATAGATTATTTTAATCGTTTAATCGATTTATCGTATTTCAAGATCTGTTTTTAACCGACTTCAAAAAAAAAGGTTTTTTTTTTTTTTATGTATGTTCAGCGATAATTTCGTTTATGAACCGATTTCAAAAATTCTTTTTGCATTGGAATGGGCGTAGCTTATAGGTGGTCCCATCGTCACCATATCGGGATCTGATCATGGGATCCCAAGGAAATCGAGGGAACTCCTCAAATATCATAGTCACAATGTCGCGATTTGGGAACTCGGAATAGTTTTTCATTGAAGTCGGTTCCTTTTTGTTAAAATTATATATGTTGTTTTTAGCTATGCACACTGCCCACTCTCCTACCCGTATATAAAGTAAGACATTACTATAGTACATTATTACGAAAAAAATACCGGTAATTTATAGGCGTGACCTGTCAAAAAGACAAACGAATGGACAGAGTATAGTATAAAGTTCCTATAGTTTTAATGATTTTACATGTTTTACTTATTCAAATAGCTGGGAAACAAAATTATTATTAATTATTGATTATGTTGTCAAACGCGTTATTCTTGCAAACTTTTCTGATCTGGAAAAGAATTGCATTTGACAGCCCATTTATTGAAGACGAGGAGACGGAAAGTTTTGCAAATATTCGATCTATACAAATAAATATATTTTTTCTGTTTTTAAAACAGCTTTTAGCTAAATTCCTTAGACAAAGTTGAAATTAAATTGTTCACTGCTGAACATAAACCTCATGTATTCGGCTAATAATCAACAACCCATTGTGCCACTGCTGTGATTGGGTCTTCTCTCAGGAGAGGGTTAAGGCCAGGAGAGTGCGGGTTGGGGACAGGTAAGACACGTTGTGGCCACGTAATCGTTGGATGTTTTTAATCGGCCTGAAGGCCTCCACCTAAGCTTCATGACTGTTATCTTATGATAACAGCCGGAATCGACGGCTTAACGTTACCTCCGAATCACGGAAACGCTCATAACATATCATGGCACAAACGGTCACCCATCTATATCTGACCGCGCCGTCGTTGCTTACCTTCAGTGATTGTTTCCAATCACCTAAGGCCACCCGGCTATGAGTGATTCTTTCTATTTGGCTAATAAATGAAACAAATTTGTTCAGTTAATATATTTATGTCAATAAATTCCATAGTAGCAATCATAAAGAATAAAGTAAGACAATCAAGTTTTTATAGAATCTTCATTCTTAACATTTGTGTTGGTGGCACTTAATTTGAAGTATTGAATCCAATTGGGTCAAAGTAAAACAAACCTAAAAGCCTTCAAAAAAAGCTGATATTTCTTTTGCAAACTTGTCGTTGAATGCTTGTTCAAACACGTCATCTTAAGTGCCATCAGCCTTTCTCAAAGTCTATCATGAGTTCGGGTTACAAAACATTATGAAGGACGATTCGATTTCATGCTGTTAGGCTACCGCTGGATATATACCATGCTGACCAGACCAGGATTTGTGTATACTAAGAAATACTATAATAGATTAGAATACTAGGAAACCTCATGATTTTTGCTGTACAGCGGGACATATACGCTATAAGTTATTTAAAAAAATAACAATACCTTCTACTTCTACTCTACCAGACTGTCACCACGAGCGGTATAACTTGTTTGAAATGTACTAAAGTATAGTACGGCCAACGAGAAGCGATAGTAAATTAGTCCCGCAATACAACAGACAACATGAGTATGTGTAAGTCGCGAATGTCTAAAAACAGTTATTAGTATAGAGATTGTGTTAAATTTTCTTACTGGCTGTGTATTATGGTAGGCCAAAACCTCTTTTCTAAAAAGAGGCCTAGGTCAAGAAGTAGACTAGTAAAGGCTGAACGGTGATACTTAAGTAGTTGATATATCTAAACTAGAAGAACAATTAAGTAAATTAAGTAAAATTGTTCTTCTAGTTTTAGTTTTGTAAAACTAAAACTAGAAGAACAATTTTATTATGCATTGGTGTGTGTGACAACGTTCAAATGTTCACGAAACGTTATTTTCTAGTAGTGAGTATGAATAGTGCAAAAAGATTGGTACTTTTTTTTCGATGCTATCACAGCTTCGACAACCCATCGTATCATAGTATCAATGATTTTAGAGTTTAGATCACTTTACGAAATAAGAACAATGGCATAGAGATATTTGGATTTAAGAAACTTCTTGAGGATTGCCATACACCTAATCCCTTGACTCCACAAGCCATGTTAACTTCGTGGATAACTTTTTGTTCGCGGTCGCGTAGTTATTGTTCGCAAAGTTTGATGGAGCCGTGTTTCGGCCACATAGATGTATATTATCCAGTAACCCGGTAGACCATTTGCCCCAATACCATAAAAATAATCCTATGATCAATCACCAATTAGGTGTAACTGTATATTAGAAGAAATCGACGGATTGAAACTAATTTAAATAATCTTCGACTAAATTTAATCGCATTCTCCATTTTCTATGCACAAAAAGCACTATACCAGTCAGTATCAGTTAGGGAAGCGATTCAAGTGACATCTGATAGTCTTCTGAAACAAAACGTATTTATTTGCAGTGTATGTGAGTTTTAAATGAACACTATTTCCTACAGATATCAGTATCTTGTAAAAAAGTCTTGCAAACAGTAAAGTCCTTTAAAAATATCACCAAGGGGCCAATAAAGGAAACAATACAATAACTTTCGTCATGTTCAGACCGCTAAGCGAATTTTTTTATAAACCACTTACATCTACATTAACATCTAACGTATTTTCATAAAAGCCTTGTTTGACACACATCTGTCCAGGGCTTCTATCAAATCGACCGTTTCTTGTTGACATGTCTCCGCTGTGAATGGTTTTTTCATGACTCTGTTAGTGCATTCCCTCAGTTCTAAAAAGTACTTTCTCACATCGCAGTTATCTGAGGACAATGGTAGTAGGTTTAGTAGCATGTCACAAACGCAAACTCGTTACGTTAGCACTGGTCTTCATTTTACAACTTGTAATTATGCTTGAAATCTGATTCGAGTTCGACTTTTAGTTCAAATCCTACCAGTTTTAATGATTCCTTTATAAAATGGGGAAATAATCACCATTTATTCTTTTAATTTGTCGCAGCTAAATCTAAATAAATTTGTTCTGTAATCAATAAATGCAGCGAAAAGCAAAAGCAGTGCTTCAAAAATGAGTATTATTAGAATTCCTGCTTAAGCTTCGCAAAAATGGGCTAAAAATTGCTTTTAATTTAAATAGGTTTGTTACATAGGTACTCAAATATTATTAAGAAGACAATTTATAAAAACAAAGTTTACGTTTCTATTTTACTTAAAAACAAGACATTATAAATTAATAACGCGACATAACTGATGTTACTAGAAACTTTGATCTCATGAATAACACGTTTACGAATATTAGAAAGCAGACTGAGTGATCTCTTCTACGAATGAAACACAGTAAATGTGCATGTGTATGAAGTGAAAACAAATACAAGTACACAACAAGCGAACATACTTGCCAAACATATGCCTCTCTCACGTGTCAACTGATCATTGGATTCCTGAAAACAAAAAGAGATGGAACATGGAATGATTTTTATAATAACAGTGCAAACGAAACGTCATCATAGAAAGTGATATTCGTCTTTCAAAACCTGCAACTTAAGACGAACTGTTATCTAGGCTACTTGTGGTAAATTATGACCATTTTCACCAATGTCACCTAAATTCTAGCGGTCATTTAGAGAGTGCTAGGTAACGTTTAGTGATATTTTCGTTTTCACCAAGCTTTAGGAGACACCTAAGTGGCTTACATTTCTCTTAGTATTTAGAACTAGTAAGGAGACGGTTTAAGTATAGTTAGTGAAAACGGATCGGACACTAGTCGTACTTGAACGGCCATTAGTCTTCCGACAACCTTCAATCCTGTCTTCTTTAGATTAGATTAGATTAGAGTAAACTTTATTGTACACCAGTTAATACAGTTTACATACAAGAATACATCATTATACTGACCATGTACAATTGGCGGCCTTATCGCTAAAAAGCAATTTCTGCCAGGCAACCTTAGGATGGAAAAAAGATTATGGGTAAAAAATCGAAATAATGGGCAGTGTTGGTGCGAGTTTTTTTAAATAATAAAAAAATAAAAAAATAAAAAAAAGGTGATTTAAAAAGTAATACTGAAAATAAATACACTCGTATATACATACAAGTACACCCAAGTACACACATACATATACATACATACACACATACATAAATATATATATACACATATACATACATTCATACACATACATACACCTACACATACACATATACATACATACATATACAAATACATATATAAAACATACTAAAATGTTTTAGGTACATAATTATTAAGATGAAAGGTAAAATTCTTTGACCATTTTTTTAAAAACTGGCAAAGATTTGGCACGTCTTATAACCATTGGCAAAGCATTCCATAGTCGGACAGCCTGTACAGTGAACGACTTATCGTAAAACTTGGTACAGTGAGGTGGTACTGCCAGTTCCATAGATTCGGATGACCTCAGGGATCTTGAATGTGTGTCACTGAGGAACACAAAACGTTCCTTTAAATAAGTCGGTGTAAACGGATGAAAGAGAATACCATAAAGTATGGAGAGAATATGAGCATTCCGTCGAAGGCGAATTGGGAGCCACTTAAGCTGGTTGCGATATTCAGAAACATGGTCATATTTGCGTAGTCCAAATATGAATCTAATACAAAAGTTTTGAAGGCGCTCAAGTTTATCGAGTTGCTCCTCGGTGATATCGAGATAGCTGACATCAGCATAGTCGAGTATAGGAAGAAGGAGGGATTGCGCAAGTGCAATTTTAGTAGCCGTTGGGAGAAAGTTGCGCAGTCTTCGTAGACATCCTGCCGATGCAAACAGCTTTCGACTGACTTCTCGGAGTTGAGGTCCCCAGCTTAATGTGTTGTCAATATAGACTCCTAAATTTTTAACCGAGGTACTCAACGACAACGAAGTACCATTAACTGTTATGTTAGGAAGTTGTGTCCAGTCTATTCTAGATACCATCCTGGCACTGCCCACAACAATAAGTTGAGTCTTGGATGGATTCACCACAACTCCATATTGTTCACTCCATTCACAGACACGCGCCAGATCCCGATTAACAGTTGAGAAGGCTTCAGCTAATCTATGTAACGGTGCCTGTGTATAAATTTGAAAGTCATCTGCATAAAGGTGGTAGGAGGAGGATAATGATTTAGAGATGGAATTTATAAATATAGTGAAAAGTAAAGGAGATAAAACGCCACCCTGTGGGACTCCAGCAGACGTTTTACACCAAGAAGATAACGATTCCTCTAGGCGCACACGCTGCCTTCGTCCAAACAGGTAACTTTGAAACCAATCAATTACCGTTGGAGATATGTTGATAGAGCGCAATATGCCAAGCAGAATGTGGAAATCTACACAGTTAAAAGCATTGCTGAAGTCCAGCAAGGAAAGAACCGTAAGATTCCCATTCTCCATACCTAGTCTGATGTCGTCCGTAACGTTGATCAACGCACTTACCGTACTATGACCTGCCCTAAACCCTGACTGGAAAGGATCTAGGAGTTGGTTTCTATTAAGGAATGAATTTAATTGGATATGTACAAGACGTTCTAGGACTTTTGAAAGGAAGGGCAATATAGATATGGGACGATATTCGGAGAAGGATTTGGGATTGTTCTTTTTGGGTAGTGGGATTATTAATGCCTCTTTCCAAGTCTCCGGAAAAGTACTTGAAGAAAGGGAGTAATTTAAAATATGGCATAGGGCAGGCAACAATTCATCAAGAATTGGTTGGATCATGTTACGGCTTTAATACGTTACTTCTTTTAAACTTCAGGTACTTATGAAGATACCTCACCCGTGCGAATCCGAGGCAAGTCGTTAGTCACCAATGACTCTCATATAAATCACATTACTTCAAAGAAATTTTACTTCTTAATTAAGTGACGATCTTTTCCTGGAAGATTCACTTGTTTGTACACGTTTTGTCCTTATACTGAATTATAATGACCATTGAAATTATGATTCCGCGCCGATTCAGTTACAGTCAGTTTCAATTGATACCATTTGTAATTGTATATTAAGAAATGTTGAATATAATTAGCCTTTGACTACATTGAAGTGAGGCCTTTGTTGCTCATCAACTCGCTCTTGAAAGAGGGCGTCTTTGGGGTTGTGATTGGTGGAGATTTTGGCATGGGCCAATTACAAAGCCGATCGCGCTTACTGTGACTAACGAAAAGATGGAAAACAAACTCGCACTAGTCATCATCATCATGAAGTCAACGGCTAGCTGTCTCTTTCGGAATTCTCCTAGCTTTTGACCCACAAATTCTTATTTTTATTGTGCAGTGATTTAAATCAACTAGCACAAACGACTGCTTGTACAAGATAAAGCTATTCCATAACTGTCCCCTCAAAATCTATAAAGTTGTTATGGATAGTCAAAAGATACACATAAACGTACCACGTATAAACAAGACGTAAAAAAAAGCATAAACACTTTTAATTTCATTTCAATGTAGATTCAAATGTGATTAAAGCATGGTAGTAAAGAGACTCCTTAACTGGTAACATTACTATTGCAAGTTAAGGGTATGTAGGTTCATTTTATTGTTTTATCCTAAAGAGATACAATGACAATGGTTTATTACAGTGTGTGTGTGTCATTACGTACATACATACTAAAGAAACAATTGGGTCAATGTGCAATTTAAGCGATGGGGTTGCCAGACTATTGGTTTGTTAGGGACTGTCATAATAATTATTTTATCATCATCGCAGCTAGTCTTAAAAATTGTAGACTAAGTTACTCCTTATAGCATCAGTTAGTCAGTGAAAGTCCCGTCAATACCAGTCCAGCCGGTCCACGGATTAGCCGGCACAAACAAACAGGCAAAACTTAAAAAAAATGATATTTTGATGTCAGTATATTATATACTTTCATATAAATTTAGTGAAAAAGCTACTCATTTCAAGTTATAAACAGACACTTGCATTTTATTTAATTGTATAGATATTAGTATGGATACGTTGCCAACGTTGTAGGAATAGAATAAACTTTATTGTATCAGCTAGTTCAGTTTATATAAAGGAGCATATCAATTGGCGGCTTTATCGCTAAAAAGCAATTTCTTCCAGGTAACAACGATAGGATGTATAAAACGGATTGGATACGTTGTTTCTTCTTTTTTTCATTTGTCAGAGTGCCAAAGTGGTGACTACTCTGGACATATTTCCGGACAAATTTTTCCAGACATCTTACACACAACGTCATCTAATCCCAAACTAAGCAGAGCTTATACTAGATGGGTACTAAACAACTGATATAAATAGATAAACATAGTTTTTTTTTGTAAATACATACATATTATACATACAAAACACCCAGACTCCGAAACAAATATTTGTGGATCACACAAACATTTGGACCGACACAGGAATCGAACCCGAGACCTCTTGATCAGCAGCCGCATATGCTAACCACTAGACCAACAAAGTAGTCGAACTCTGCCTATTGGAAAGCATGAACAGAATCCAAAAGTAATGGTCACCAGACTCATTGTAAATGTAGACAATGGAACATGGTGATCTCACACTTTGGTGGTCTAGTGAGATGTTTCTGTATTATTGGGCCTCTGGTCTCCCACACCACGAATGCTATCATTTTATATTGGTCTTCTGTGCGAGGGTACCACCCCAGAAGAGACGACCCGACCTACTCCTGTTCGTGCCGAAATCATCGTGGCTCAACTACCTTGGGACTAAGGTCATATAAAGCTGAAAATATAAATTAAAAGCTACAGCTTTAAACGAAAAAATAACAATGGCGACTTTGTAAAGTATACTTATTACAATACAGGTCATATTTTAAATATACAAGACAGTAAGAGTTCACGGATCTTGAGTAGGTTAGCCATAAAGCGGTAGTTATGTATGGATATAAAAATTCTATAGTATAATAATAAACATATTTAAATATCCTACCCAATACATTTAATTGCCTAAGAAGGGTACCCAGAACGCTTCTTTTATTTTAAAAACTGTCATAGTAACTAACTTTGCCTAATTAAGAATTCTAGAGTGCCATCACACACATCTGCTAATGCACACAAAGCAGTGTGACGCCCCACGCAATCAATTTGTGTAATTACTATCATATGAGTAGGTACTATACTCCTGACTGAATTAACCTGAACTGATTATTTAATACAGAAGTTACAAGTAAAATGCTATAAGACTTCCTTTGTACTTTTTGCCAAATGCACTAGACCTAGCACTTGTCGGAACAATATAATTTTGTATTACTTTAATTCTCACGTAGGTTCTTTAATTTGTTCTCTGCCTCGTTGGTTCAAATCCCGGGTCGGGCCAGAAAATGATTTTGGGTTTTTCTTAGGAAATTCTCAATAGCAGCCCGAAGTCAGTGCCCTCAAATTTACTGACAACTAGTTCAACCTTCGAATTTCAGTTCCTCCTAAGGGTTGCGGAGGTCCGATGCCAGTCGCTCCGTGGAAAAACTGATATTCAGATAAAACCAGTTGAACTAGTAGCCGACCCCAAATAGTATTGGGAATAAGGTTACGAAGAAGGAAGAAGTAAGGTATTTTAATTTGTCTTCCGAACGTATTTAGAACATCGATTTTTTTTATACTTAAGCCTACCAAAGAGTCTCTACTCTGCCTGATGGAAAGCATGAGTAGAATCCAGGAGTAGGGGTGCCTATCCCAATTGATGAGTACCAATCTAAGGCTTGTTTGGACTGTCATTTGAAGCTGAGACAATCCTAACTTCTTTAGAAAAAAACATCTTACACAACTGAAAGATAAATATACGGCAATTTATAGATAAATACGGAAATTAGCACTACAGGGTAACAATTTGGGTTCTCTTATTACATTAATTATGTTCAAGCACAGGTCATTATTCGTCCAATGATTTACCAGACTTTGTTCTGTACAAATCCTAGCCAAATAAATGTGAATGTTAGTTTGTTTATTACGCTTTCACGCTTAAGCTATTAAACTGATTTTAAAAATTCTATATTTTCTGCAACTGACATAGGTAGGCTTTTTAATTTAACGATAGGTGATAAAATGTCATAAAATGTCAGTTGGCTCCGCACACGTGTGTGGTAGTTATCGCGATATTGATTATTATTATCATTACTTCGTTCTCCAACAATCAAATTTTCTCCATGCCGAATTTCATTGAAATCAATTCAGCGATATTTCGCATATAATATGAGCAGGCAGTCGTGTTTAAAATAAAAATATGTAGTTTAAAAAAAAAGAAAAATCGTAACATTTCTCAGTCGTCTGTTTGAATAAAGCTTATCCGCCGTAATTTGTAGTCACCCCATTGTCTAAATGTATCTTCACTAAATTATATACTGCTTAATGCCTTGTCAACGACCTCTGATGGCGATGAACAAAACCTCAAGAGTAATGTAGTGTAAATAAGAGGCTTAAAATGTGAACATAATTCAGTACACATGAATTATTGTGTTTAATCTATGTAAGTAATTTATATTCAGAGTTGAGAGTATTTAACTAGCTGAGTCCTGCGGCTTTACCCGCAGTTATTTATTGTTGTAAATTGCGAGTATCGCCGCGGAGTGAAGCTAGTAAAAAAGGCTTAAGCTACTTTCTGACATCAGTTATCTGCCAATGAAAGTGCCGTTAAAATCGGTCCAGCTGTTCTAGAGATTAGCCGAAACAACGAAGAAAGGAGTTTTTTTATTCCTCTTGATTCTTGTGTACTTTTATCACCCACATCAGGTATTATGAAAACTTTTAAATTTACATAGGTACGTAGCATTTAATAGAGGTCTCGGGTTCAAATCCCGGGTCGGGCCAAAGTGTTTTTGGGTTTTTCTTAGGAAATTCCTAATTGCCCGGAGTTTGGAAGTTTGGCGGTGATTCACGCCCGTGCCTCGTCGGTCCCGGTTGTCATGAACATCTATGGCAATCGTTATTGGGAAGTCAGTGCCCTCAAATATACTGACAACTAGTTCAATCTTCGAATTTCAGTTCTCCCTTAGGGTTGCGGAGGTCCGATGCCAGTCGCTCCGTGGAAAAACTGAAATTCAGGCAAAACCGGTTGAACTAGTAGCCGACCCCAAATAAACTAGGGAATAAAAGCTCAGAAAATGAGGAGTTATAATTTTGTCTCATTTCCATGCCGAATCTTGACTGCTGGCCTTGTCGTTTAAGCGATCGCAACACAGCTTTCTACTGCGCCAAGTGTCGTGGGTTCAAATCCCATATGGGATAACAATTTGTGATTCACAAGTTGTTGTTCCAAGTCTGGGTGTTCTTTGTGTCCGTTTTATGTACGTTTGTAAAGTCCCCCGCGACACAGGATTTAGATTCCGAATGCGGGAGTTGCTTTTTTTTAAATTCAATATAAATTCGAAGTAACTCTTCTTGTCTGTCTGTTATGTTTGCACGGTTACACTTAAAAACATGTTTGTAATCAATTCAACGATTTAGACGTGAAAGCGTTACACACAAACAATTACATTCGAATTTATTTTATTAACATGGATACCAGCCCTGCGTAAATCTCTCTCAAATTCATAAACGGATCCACTTTTCTAACAAAATATCCAATTTGAATAGAGGACGACAAAATACCCTTATAATGGTAAAATAATATTATATTCAAAGGCCGACTTACATTATAATACCATTTAAATGTATTTACTTTACAATATACATACATGGCTCATAATGGATCGCATTGCGGTCATATTTCAACCGTTTGGTTTTATTTTCAAGAACAGTAACCAGTATAAGTTGAACAATCACTGTATAGACTATGAGACTATGACTAATTATAATATAAACTGGACCTGACCACAGGAGCGGTATATTATTTATTATATTGAAGTGCTAATAGCCAAGTGGCCTGAGGTGATTGGAAACAATAACCGTTGGTAAGCAACGACGGCGGAACTTCTTGCCATATGCAGAGCCACAAGTGAGGTGCTGAAACGTAACGAGCGCAACTACGGCATTTACAGCGATTCTAAGTCCGCTTTAGAAACCGTCACCAACTACGGGATATTACACCCGCTCGCCGTGAAGACGCGTCACAACATTCAGCTAGCTCTTGATGAAAACAAAACTATCGCTTTGTTCTACATCAAAGCCCATGCGGGTCTCCTGGGTAACGAGCGCGCCGACGACCTGGCAAAGAAAGCAGCACTTTCGTGCCGGAGGATGCCTGACTACGATCGAGTCCCGATCTCGTTCGTCAAGAGGGGTATCCGTGAGGATGCCCTGGACGAATGGAACCGGAGGTTCCAGTTAGGCGAAACCGCCTCCGTCACGAAAGTTTTCTTTCCTGATGCGTTAAACGCATTTCGCACCGTTAGGCGGTTAAATATAACACCTAAACTGACTCAGGTGCTCACGGGGCACGGAGGTTTTTCTCAATACCTGCACAGGTTTAAGTGTAAGGATAATCCTTCGTGCGTCTGCGATCCTAATAATGAAGAAAACGTCTTGCATCTATTATTAGAATGCCCTATTCATGCTAGAATTAGATATGATCTAGAACACCTAATAGACACAAAACTGTGTAAAGATAATTTGAGCGAAATATTAAGTTGTAAACTAAGAAGCAGACCCTTAATAAAATACTGTGAAGAAATCGTCACCAAGGTAAACAATAGAAATAAGTAGTCTAAGCAATTGATATATTATATATAGTAGCATATATAAGAATTATCAATGATAAGGCCTATAGTAAATAATAAATAGTAATAAGTAAGATAGATAATAACTAAAGAAGAAAATTGTTTCGCAAAATGAACATTAGATATATAGCATTATTAAAAGTAAGCATTATATAATTTAAGATGTCCGTAATATTTATATATAGAATAAGAAATGGCATAAAATAGATGTTAAGCTTAAAAATAGATACAACAATGTTTTGTAATAAAATGTTCAGCAGAGACAGAATAGGTACACGCTGGCTCTAAATGTTTAGGAGCAGCCTGTCATGATATTATAATGGATTTAGACTAGACGGACCTCTTCTAGGTCAATCATATAAAATTCAATGTAAGTGTACAATACAAATAGTAATTAACAATGTGTGACACTTGCACGCGTCACAGGATGCTGAGTTTAAAAAAAAAAAAAAAAAAAAAAGCAACGGCGCGGTCAGACTTAGATGGGTGGCTTGTGGCATGGTATGTTGTGAGCGTTACCGAGTACTTCGTGGTTTTCGAGGATGAAACCTCGATCTAGGTTAGTCTATGTTTGGGATAACGCGAGTTTTCGAGTTTTATGCTCATTTATTACAACTCTTAGCATTGCTTGAAACATCTATATCTTTCAGTAATAGTTGGTAACAGTTAGAATAGATGGCGTTGTTAAACAATAAATTAGTATTAACCGAGCAAAGCTCGGTCTCCCAGTACTTATACTTATTCTCGGTTGTCATCATGTTTTTCAGCTACCAACAATCCATTGTACCCATTACCGGTTGTTTAACTTTAGGAGCACGCTACTCAAACGTGAGAAACTGTTATTGTAGTCTGTTCATTAAATTTGGTCCAAAATCCACGCCATACTTTCATTTACTAGTAATCTTCGCGAAAGAATAACCTTGATCTTATAAACGATGTTCTGATTAAAAGTTTTCAGTAGTTGGCAATTTTTTTAACTCCATAGAATAATACCTACAAAACCCTTTTTTAATCATTCGCCTGACGAATAAGTGATGTTTCGCTTTTCGTTCCTCAAGGCCGGTAGGTATATTTCTTACAAATTGATCCATGTGATATATTACAGAGAAGTTAGTACCTATATTAAAATACTTTAGGGCACTTTAAAAAGATTCGAGATTCCTTCTGAAGGTGAAGAAAAGGACTATTAATATTTTTTTACTTTTAAACAATTAACTAATAATGGTAGGTAGGTATAGTCACATAATCAACAACAACAAACCGAGCAGTACAGTACTAACTAGCAAATCTAGCACATACTTCATCAACAACCCATCACGTCCCACTGCTGGGATCAGGTCTCCTCTCAAAGAGGGTTAAGGCCATACAGGCCGCCTGAGGGTTAAGCACATACTATAGGAGTCTTAAAGACCTTCGGGCCGTTTGATTTATTATTCATAAAAAAAGTTAAAGGTACATATTTCGAATGAAATCCAATTATTACAGAACCTAACAATTTCAATCACGAAGTTTGGACAAATAATTTCGAATCACGTCCAATATTTGTACAATTTAATTTGAGCAGCCCACAGGTTGCTACTAAATTTTGTTGCGAACACAAACACAATTAATCCGTCAGAACGTGAACTGATTCCCAGAGGGTAATCGATCAGACAAGGCTCGTTTGTGCTCTGGCCTCTACAGATTGAGCAAGTTGAACTGATCGTGTTACGTTACTAGCTTCCGACTTCCGTATTTTTTGGTTCGATGTTGGCATTCTTCAGAAAACCGTTAATTTATACAATCGAACTAAACCGAATGCTCGGTCATATTTGGGTGGTGAAATTTAAAATCAATAATAATCGCAATGGTTTGGTCACTCACCTTCTTGCTTTTCAAAGAAGTCTATATATTAATATACTAGCTAAACCACAGAGTCTCGTCTGCGTCTTCTATTACCCTTAACGTAATGTGTTATCGCGGAAGCAAATTTGTTGCCCATAAAATAATAAAAAGCGGCCAAGTGCGAGTCGGACTCGCCCATGAAGGGTTCCGTAACAGCAAGTAACATCATATAAACGTTTTTGTAGTTCGTTGTAACTTGTATCGATGTTTTAATAATAGTGTTTTGATTGAAAGAAATGTAAATTGTGGTTTATGATTTACGACGTATTAAAAAAAGACTACCTACTAAAACGTTCAAACAAATTTTCATTGGAAGTTTGCATGGTAATGTACATTATATATTTTTTTTAGTTTTGATCATTCTCTTATTTTAGAAGTTACAGGGGGGACACACACATTTTACCACTTTGGAAGTGTCTGTCGCGCAAACTATTCAGTTTAGAAAAAAATGATATTAAGGGCCCGGTAAATGATCAAACTTGTTTGACAAACGCGTCAAACACAGCAGCACACTATCAAATAATTTGACAAACACGTAAATTTGACAAACAAATTTGATAGTTTACACCACCCTTTAGAAACCTCAATACCATTTTGGAAGAAAAAAATTTTTTTTGAGTTTCAGTTCTAAGTATGGGGACCCCCAAAACTTATTGCTTTTTTTTCTATTTTTGTGTAAAAATATTAATGCGGTTTGCAGAATACATCTACTGACCAAGTTTCAACAGTATAGCTCTTATAGTTTCGGAAAAAAGTGGCTGTGATATACGGACGGACGGACAGACAGACAGACAGACATGACGAATCTATAAGAGTTTAGTTTTTTTGCCATTTGGCAACGGAACTCTAAAAAGTAACAGTGAGTCAACCTTCAAGGATAGACATATGCTGTCGCGGACTTTTTTTTATAACTTTTAAAGGGGAACAATTCCGTCAAACATAATTTTTGCGAAACTTTAACCGTTTACGCAGCGCACGCAGCGTAAGTTCTCAAGAGGAAAAAAAACCTCCGATTTTGAAACATTCTTCATTGATACTCCGCCCCTATTGGTCTTGGCGTGATGATATATAGCCTATAGCTTTTCTCGAGAAATGGCCATCCTAAGACTTAAATAATTTTCCAAATCGGACCAGTAGTTCCTGAGATTAGCGCGTCCATCCAAATAAACCAAGTCTTCAGCTTTATAAGATTAAAGTATAGCTTTAATATTTTTGCCACCATATAGGAGTGTGTTAAAGTTTCCTGTCAAAAAATTATTACATGCTAAACCCCTTTCTTGTGTTTTGCTGTATTATTGCACACCGTTTTTATTTTCACTCAGCCCTTTACGACTCTTGTAGAATACTATAGCTCTTTCTAAATCATGCTTGGGTTTGCAAACTCCTGAGTACGACAGATTCTCGAAAAGATTTATCTGTCTCAATCTCAAGTCTTCGTTTTGAAAGTACTTTTAAAGTGTTAAAATTATATATATATAGGAGTGTCCATGGAGTTTTTGTCTGTTCTTCTCCATAGCATCTACGAATGAAACAGACTATTAGCTTCACGACTGACTACTAACTAATTGGCGTTTCAAAAGTGCCGTTGTATGGTTTATTTGAAATATAATGGTTTAATTTGATTTGATATATGTAACAAGCTTATGCTTATGCTTATGTTTCGCCCGAGTCTTTGTCGGTTATCGCGGTAAAAAGTAGCTTGTCCTTTCTCAGGCTCTAGATAGACTCCCTGGATACAAATTTCATTTAAATTGGTGCAGTAGTTTTTGAGTTTATAACGAACAGACAGACAGACGCAGCGGAGGACTATTTAGTAATATGTTGTGATTAACTATTTGAACAGACGTATTTTCCAATGCAATGATTAGTTTGTTTAGCACATTTAAAATGTATACAGAACGTGTTATTCGTTCTCCACTACTGAGATATTTCGTGAGCATACGTTTAATAAATAAATTATCGTTTACCCTATAAATACCTAAATGTAAATTTTACTGTCCTTTTTATTAATTCCTTGTTTTTGAATTCAGGGCCGGATTTAGGGCAACCGGGGCCACAGACCTGGGGCCTCCACAAAAGAGGCCGCACCCGCACGAGACTTCGGAAAAAAAATAAGACTAGTAAACACCTTTTCCTTTGATATATTTAGACGTTTTTTTAAATTAGTCTATACTTTATGGCTATAAGTAATAAAAAAAAGCGGTCAAGTGCGCGTCGGACTCGCCCATGAAGGGTTCCGTACCAGCAAGTAACATCATATAAAAGTTCTTGTAGTTTGTTGTAACTTTCATCGATGTTTTTATACTAGTGTATTGATTGGAGGAAAGGTATATTGCGTGTTACGATTCATGACGTATTAAAAAAAAAACTACTCACTAGATCTCGTTCAAACCAATTTTCGTTGGTAGTTTACATGGTAATGTACAACATATATTTTTTTTAGTTTTATCACTCTTATTTTAGAAGTTAGAGGGGGGGGGGGACACCTTTTTCCACTTTGGAAGTGTCTCTCGCGCAAACTATTCAGTTTAGAAAAAAATGATATCAGAAACCTCAACATCATTTTTGAAGACCTATCCATAGATTTGATAGATCCTAGACACGTCTAGGTTTGATGAAAAAAAAAATTTTGAGTTTCAGTTCCAAGTATGGGGACCCCCAAAATGTATCGTTTTTTTTCTATTTTTATGTAAAAATCTTAATGCGGTTCACAGAATACATCGACTGACCAAATTTCAACAGTATAGCTCTTATAGTTTCGGAAATAATTGGCTGTGACATACGGACGGACAGACAGACAGACAGACAGACAGACAGACTTGACGAATCTATAAGGGTTCCGTTTTTTGCCATTTGGCTACGGAACCCTAAAAATCTGCCAAGTGCGTGTCAGGCTACGCACAGGAAAGGGTTCCTCAGTCGCCCATAATGGTACGTGGATCTAAAATTAAAATCGTATCCAATAGATAATTGCTATGTTTACGTAATAATGCGTTAATTTTGTATGACGTTTTCCAAGTGAGCGCATTTGACAAGTTAAGCCTCTATAACTCCTGAACTAATAAAGTCATCTAATCCGTTATAGTTTTGCTTCAAAGTTCATTATATGGACCACCATCACGAATTTTTCCAGATTTTTTGAGCCAGCCGTTTAGCTTTGAGAGGGGGGGGGGGACGCCCTTTTTTTACAAAAAAGTGCCCTTTACAGTGTAATATCTCGCAAACAGATACCTAAATCAAAGAATCGTCTTAGAAACCCTGTAATGCTTTTAAAAGACATATCTAATGATACCCCACACGATGGGGTAGCCGCGAGAAAAAAAACATTCCCACTATACGTGTAGGGGAGGTACCCCAAATAAAAATATTTTTCATAATTTTATTGTAGCACTTTGTCGACGTAATTATAATACATATTCGTGCCAAGTTTCATCTTTCTAGCACTTAACGTTTACGGTAAGCCGAGGACGGACGGACGGACGGACATGACGAATCTATAAGGGTTCCGAGTCATAAACTTCGGAACCCTAAAAACCTTCGAATTCAGTTCGTCTCCAGAGTTGCGACTGTCTGATACTAGCCAATCAGTGGAAAAAGAAGATATTCAGGAAAATCTGGTTCAATTAGTAGCAAACTCCAAAAATCTTGGGAATAATAAAGGCAAGGAAGACGATTTATTTTTCTTTACCTACAGTATTATGTACAAACATGATAATATTAAATATTAATAGAAATCATATATCGTGCTCTCCAAGGCACGGGCGTGAATCACCGCTAAACTTCAACTTCGGGCTGCAATTAGGAATTTCCTAAGAAAAACCCAAAAACACTTTTTGGCCCGACCGATTTGAAACCGGGACCTCTTGATTAGCAGTCGCATTCGCTACGCTGTTGAAACTAAATTTTGTTTACAAATTTATTAGTAGGTAGTATCCTAGTAATAATTTTTATCAGTAACATCATGGCCGTTTCGTGAAGTTGTGGTTTAATTGATGTGAGGGTCAACTGATTATGTCATCTATGGCCAAAAGTGTCAAGTCTGTGGCTACTCTGTGGCCGTTAATTTGACCCAGATTTGACAAGGTACAGTATTGATGGCTTTTGTGATAGGCAATATTTATAATAATATAATATATTTTGTCAAGTACCTAAATATTTAATATATGACCTTGACTATAGTCAATAGGTTAGTAGACAAAAAAACAGTTCATACAATAGTTCAAATCAATTGACACCACTATTGTGCACTTGACTCGACTTTTGTCTCGCAAAACCCACCTGTGCAAAAGATTTTATACTACACCTGATCGGAACAGTAGTCAATATTCCCTGAAAATGAAAAGAGAACGTTAGTCTTTTCCTTGACCTGATTAAGCGGGAGGAATAAATGTATGAAAATCCATTTCTAACGTGTTTTAGCGGTAGAGAAAGTTGAATGAATTTTCATTTCTCATGTGTTATCTTATCTATGGCGCGCGCCTGCCCAAGGAGTTTTCATATAATTTAAATATGGAATCTCCGTGCCACTGACATCCTTTTGTGAAGAATAAAAAACAAAAGAAGCGAGAAGAATTGTGTCTTACATGGTGTCTTACGTTTTGATTTTATTTTAAAAATACTTTAAATGTTCCTCACAGGTGTAGTATAAAGCACTGTGTAGCACTCGGGTGAAAGAAAGTTGACTGCACGGTTGGCCTAGTGGCTTAAGCGGTCGCCACGCCGCTTCCTACTACGCCAAGTGTCGTGGGTTCAAATCCCACGTAGGACAACACTTTGTGTGATTCACAATTTGTTGTTCTGAGTCTGGGTGTTCTTTGTGTCCGTTTCATGTATGTTTGTAAAGTCCCCCGCGACACAGGAATTTATATTCCTAATGCGGGAGTTGTCTTTTTAAAAAAAAAAAAGAAAAAAAAAGTCCCATTCCTACCTCGGGAGTATTGTGGCCCTAGGCTGCGCCTTCGGGTCACAAACTACTCCCTCGCTAGTAATCGGTCCCTTTCCTCCCTCGGTGAACATAGTACTATTCTTGAGGGACCTCCATGACTTTTAAGCCTTCAAGGAAAAGATTTCTACACCAGCTTAAGGTCGACTGCTAATGTACAAAAGTGTTTGAAGTTACTAAAAAATAAATAATTAAAAGAGGGTTCTGGAGGGTTTTTGAGACGGATGGGCGGTGGTAGTAAGTTACTATCAGCTCTCTTTTTCAAGTCGCATTCTACAAACGTAAACATGAATTGGAAACTGACAGATGTATGGGAATGACATTTCTCAACGCAATTCATGAAGTCAAAGCAAAATATTACCTAACGATACTAAAGAGAGGTGTTAGCGATTGATAAAGGAGAACCGACTCGAGACACAAGCAACTTGGTTACGTAGGCAGGCACTGTTCAGCTTAATTGTACCATAAATTGCATAAAAATCCCTAGAACACAACTTTGTCTCTATCTTCTTTATTTATAAAAAAGCTGTTATTTCGAAAATTCTTAGCATATTTTTCAACTTTCTTAGCGTGTTAACAATCCGGTTTGTGTCGAATTCATTTAGTTTTATCTAGAACCAATTGGCCACACTGTAATTGTCGGTTATATAAAGTTGCGTTTTGAAGCCTACGATACTAAAGTTGTTCTTAATTTACCGTCCAATTAACACGTTCACTGCGGGCCACATTTTGAAGAACTTTCAGCTGGTGCGGCTGAGGTCGAATCAGCCCCAAGCTAAACTTCCTTGTAATGCGGTTGAGGCCTTTTCTGCCTCATGTTTCATTCATTTGGTAAATGTGTTGTAACTTGATCAGGAGCGTGATTCGATGTTTAATTTTATGCTAAAATTACTTGCATGGTATTGTTTTATGTACACCTAGCTTCGCCCCGGGTTCTGATTTTTAGTTTTAGAGAAAACACCTAAAATATATATGAGGTCGTTTTAGACCACACATCGCACTAAATCGGGGCGGCATTAGTGATGGGAATGAATTTATATCGATGAATGTCCATGTCTATGTTATATTTCTATTACTTTTTTATATTGTTATAGTATTGTGCATAAAAGTATGGGGTGTTGTAAAATAAAATACAAACTATTCTTTCATCTAATTTATTCTACAGCATGCAAACGAACAGCATGCAAACGAACAGCATGCAAAGTAATATTTAGTCATAATTTTTTTTACTTTCTTTGCAGCCTGCATGGCACCTAATGTAAGTCGTAATTTTGCATAGAAAAAGACGCAATGTTTCCTTATTTGACCCTTTGCACGGATGTGCTGAGACTATGAATGGTTATGTTATGTTTTGCAGAAAGTGTAAATAAATAAATATATAGAAGAATTTTCAGTTTTTGTAATATAACTAAGGTATGGGTGTCACGGGCTCTCACTCTATAAATATATAACTGAACACACACAAAAAAACATTAAACAAAAGAATTTAACAAAAATTAAAAACAAATAATTAACACGATTGCGCAAAGACACGAGCTCCAGTATCGACTATGGTAGCGTCACTAAAGTCGACTTATCTGCTTTCACGCCGCCCGCGCGCCCCGCCGCTGGAGGTCGAAATCGGCCCCAACCCGCACCTTATTCAATAATTTTGTGATCAGTGCGTTTGAGGCGTATTTCGACCTCAAATATTTTTTTTACAATATTGAGTCAATGCTTCGCAGACATAAAAAAAGCTATATTTGTCTTTGTCATACCTCATACGGTTGAGTGTAAACAGCCGCCGCACTAGAGAGAAAACACAGTTTTACGCGCCGCACCAGCGTAAAGTCTACTATGAGGCTGAATCAACCTCAAGCCGCAGTGAACGTGTTAATCATTGTCTCACGCGTTACAAGTTTTCAACTCGTGTATCCTACCTATGTATCTTCTCTGTTCTATGTATACAGATAAAAGAGAAGTCCTTGTGGACACATAAATGATGTATAGCTATTAGGGCTGAGCAATGATAATACGCATTGATATATCACATGATTGTGATAACCACGTTAAATCCACAAACTATACTCGGTAACTAAAAGATACAGACACACGAACAGAAATTCATACGTCATAACATATATATAGGAGATTTGTTATTCTATTTACATGATATGAATAAAATTGAAGTAGGTATCTGTTTGTATTTTCAAAACATCGGCTTTACACTAAATGCATACGAAAGTATGGTAGCTACATTAATGTTTGGTCTGTCTTTTTGCAATTGTTATGACAAAAAGGGGGCATTTCACCCAAGTCTGATTCGTTCCTTATGCTTGATCTCTAGCTGAGCAGACTGCAGGGCACCTGAACTATGGTATTATTTGTTGTGATCGAGAATTTACAAGCTTAATTCTAAGATAAGGGCGTTTAAAAGGCTTTTACCTTGACAAATTGCGCCCCAAAAAATAAAAATACGTTAGGAGACCTCCAAAATATCAATTTTCTTTTTTGTACTCAGATTCCTGTTGTGATGGTATTGTGACAACATGGCGACCACCACGATGGTAGTCTCACCGTTAGCCACTCAACCATCACCAAAGAACAAGAGGAGACTATTCGCGGAGGCGAAACAGAGCAGCCTACAGAAGCTTAGTATAATATTCGATCATGGAAGCAAAAATAGTAAGTACTCGCTGTTTTAATATTTTTTTTTAAAATTTCGGACATGTTACACACAACGCCTTTTAATTTCAAACTAAGCAGAGCTGTTGCTATCGAAGCTAGATAGACCGATAGAGTACTTACTCTTTTTTTTGTAAACATACATATCATATATAATTAGTAGATCTTATAAATTTTGGTCCGACCCTTGATTTAAACTCAAGACCTCAAGCACAGCAGTCGCATAAACCAACCCACTGCGCCACCTAGGCAGTCAAAATTTAATAACGTTAGTGATAATATAATTGTTTATCGATAAAGACGAGCAGGTAATATAAGTTCGATATTTTTAGAGAATAAACTTATCCTTTTACATACAATACTGTTCGATTAATAGCTTAATAATGATAAATTATAAAAAAGTGAAAGGACATGTTTATATCCTAACATGAAATAATTAGTTATTTATATAAAAAACTTTTAAATATAAATCTGCGGGATTGCTACCATGTACCTTTTTGTTAGTGAGTATCCGATATTTCGGCACTGTTGCAAGCGCCATGATTACGGAGTAATATAAAAAACTTTGTAACAACTTACAATTATTGTTATTATATCTATATATAGAATTTTGAATAGACTGTAAAGTGACATTTAATTCAAAAAGTATTGTCGTTTTCAGCTATCTATGGGCTTAAGTATATAAAAACTGTCTTTTCCCCGCGGCTCTGCCCGCGCATACGGGACTTACCTAATGCGGTAAAGAATAGCCCATGTCCTTCTTCAAGAATCAAAGTATATATGCTAAATTTCATTGTAATCGATGTAGCGCTTTAAAAAAGCGGAACAGACGGACAAAGTTACTTTAGAATATAGATGAATCCCTATTTTCCTCGGTAACGGCATCACGGAACAGAGGTTGAAATCTGTTAATTTTGGACAGCCCGTTTACACATAATATAACATTAAGACGCAGATGTGGTTTCTTGCGTAGTTTAAAATAATAAACTACACTACTCCATAGATTTTACATGGTCACTGTCATATAAACAGTATTATTAAGTTCGGTTTGAACCCCATGTGTAACAAAACTTTGTGTCAAATCCATGAATATTGTGCGTTTCAAGAATATTTGAAGTTCCATTACTTTGGTGGAGTGGGATTGAATATAAAATATATAATTATTAGTATGGAACGTATATTAAATACATACATATAGATAGCTTCCGTAAAACAAACGATGATAAATCCGCTTGTCTATGGTCTACACTTCTGTCCATCCCAAGGTTGACTTTGAGAGATTGCTTTTAGCAAAGAGGCCGCCCATCGTGCATTAAACTTATTTATATACAAAGTAACCTCAAAATGTCGCCCTACATTCTATGTATCGATGTCCCTCCTTCTTGCACTCTTTGCTTGTTGACTCTCCAGTTCGATAATATGAGGAACCGATAAGGTTTTATTTCCTTTTTTAAGTGAAATGAGGAGGTCTAAGGTGTCAAGTTCATCAACAACTCATAACCTTCCACTACTGATTGGGGTCTTCTATCAGGAAGGGCAGACCGAGTGCAGGTGTGGGACTAGCTAATCTTCCCGTTGGATATTTTTAAGCCACCCGAAGGTCTCTTATTTAGCTTCACGACTGCTATTCTATGATAACAACCGGGACCGACTGCTTAACATGATGTCTGAATCACGGAGACGCCTAACGTTCACCCCACTTAGGTACTCACCATGCCTTAACTGGATTAGGAAAATTTCTTAACTGGAAACCCCTTCTCCTCATAACGATACATTAAAAATAGCACCCACTTTCGTTTACGCAAAAACAGCAAAAACACTCATAACTATTTTGTGTAATGTAGGCTCCATGCACAATGCCTTTGCCAGATCAATTAAAAAAATACCCTCCTCCGGTCTACAGGTGTGAGTTGGATTACACCTGCTCATATTATTATTAGATATTTATTCCTCATACATACTCGTATAATGTTGCACACTTTATGATGGTAAAGCTGGTCAACAACCTTAGAGCGTAAAATTAGCGTGGAATTAGCTATTATATTTTTTGCTTTACTTTGCCAAGCTTTACTCATCCCGTAGTGGCTATATTCCGTAGTTTTATATCAGCCTATCAAAATACTGTCTGATGGAAATTATGAGTACATTCTAAGTAGAGTGGTCACCATACTTATGGCGGATGCATACAATGCGGCATGGTGAGCCACACTACGGCAGTCTAGTGCTATGCTTCTTGCGTTTGGTTGGACGCACTAATCTCAGGAAGTACAGAACTGTGTTAAATAGTCCTGTTATAGAGGAAGGCTATGTATCATCACGCTCAAAACGAGATCAAAAAGAGCGGAGTAACATTGAAAAATGTTGAAAACGGGGGAAAAATATTCCTTTTGAGAATTTCTATTGCGAGCGATGCATAAACGGTTAGTTTCACAAAAATAATGTATGAAAGAATTGTTCCCCTTTAAAAGTTCTAAAAAAACTCCACGTTAGCACATGTCGATTAGAGTTAGCTGACAATTAAGGCAACACAAGCAATCACAATCATGGTTTAGTAAACAAAGTCTCCGCTGTGCGATTTCACGCTAACGGGCAATATTCTGTCGGTGAATATTTCTCGTAATGGGGATCAAATAGTATTGGAAAATTCCACAGCATAACAATATTAGTACTCGATACTTATTTGTGTCTACCTATTAATACATTAACACTAACATGCTAATATTAAATATTCGCGATGTTTATACGATGTTCAAACAAATTTTCTTAGAATATACGAAATTATATAGCTACGTGAATCTCGCAATATTTATATCCATGTTATAGTATCTAGTACAGTATTACGTACAGATATATACCTGGACCTACTTGTATTACGTTGAAGCTATAAATATCATTGGGCCAGTTAGTATCAGGCAATTTAGAAAAAAGTGGAAGTAACTCATGTTGTTACCTCATGTTAGAGGGACTTGGATTACGCGAGAGCAGCCAACTCAAGGCACAGGTACGCTAATCTGCTATACCTATAGTATATTGAAATCAAATATGTACTTTCATAACATGCTTCTCTATTCCGTTCCGTTGGCGGCAATAAGTTTGCCTAGGTGGGACCAAATTATTCTTGGTGAAATGCCACAGGCGTTTTGGCAAATTGTTATCAACATGTTTTTATTTGAGACGTCTTTGTCTGTCGTTTAAAATTACAAACATGTATGTACCCTACCTTAAAATTAACATAATACACACATATCTTTTATCGAAGCCTAGGCTACTTATTATTTTACTACACAACGGTACACGCCTAAATTTATACTAATATACTATATGAGTGCCGCGGTGTTACCAGCGCTTGTTGTCGTAAATCGCGAGTAACGCCGCGGAGCGAAGCTAGTCTATAAAAAAACTTACTCACTTAATCTAACCTAACTTAACTTACTCCTTAGGTCGTCAGCTTTCTGCCAGTGAAAGTCGCGTTAAAATCGGTCCATCTGTTGCAGAGATTAGCCGGAACAAATAGACAGATATACAGACAGACTGACAGACAAAAGTTGCTTTTTTGATGTTAGTACCGCAAACACTTCAGTAAAAAAAAATGTTTAAAAAACGAAACAAACACGCTTTTAAACTAAAAAGCATAAAATAATTTTAATGTAACAAGCGTGGGGCAACGTTATTGAAATATTTAATACTATTTTTTTTTAATTAGTGTATTGTCATCGGTCCTCGACAAATCAACAATGTTTGAACGAAATCTGACCGTTTTTGAATTCTGACCGTGGGTCAAAAATTGATGGCGTGCCCAAAAGAGTGTTACAAACATACAGGTGAAGCTAATATAAAGCGTGTAAAAACTTCATTTAATACTACATACAAACAGATATTTGAACGCGCTAATCTCGGATGGATATCGATTTTGCGATTAGTTTCCTGGTGAATCAAAATGACAAAATATAGGCTTTATCACGATGTTAGATATCATAATTTTTGTAGTAGGTACTAAATATTTTGACCGAGGTAGATACGTTAAACAGAAACGTAGGTATAGTAATAAGGTATAAATAGATAGTATAGAGAGAATAGCTTTATTAAATTATCACCTACCTTATCGAACATTCGCACAGTGATTTTTTCTTCCATGTTTCAAATCTTGTTAATTTTCTAATCAAGAAAATCAAATTCTTAATATTATTTAACTGAAGTCGTAAATGAAAACCAACTTAGAAACCCTGACGTGACTTTGACTTTTCTATTGGTTTTTTCTTTAAAATACATTATTTTCTCGGAAAGTAAATCAGCCTGATACTGACATAAGTACTTCATGCTTTAAATGAATGTAATGAGTGAATGTGGTAGTATATAAATTTAAAAAAATGTTTTAGATAAATAAATAAAATATTGAATTGTTTATAACGCGGCGAAATAATAATTTATTCACACAATAAATTAAAATAACGTCGCTACATTACGTCGGTAAAACAGATTATAGTCTCATCTTTAGTAACTAGATGGCAGCACAGTGGCAGAATGAAATGCGCGCTTTTTCGTCCCTGTTTTTCTGCCTAACGTCCATTTTGACGTTTTCTTTATACGTGTTGCTAGTACCAAAATAAATCTACCAAAAATTTATTTTTTTCAAAATTTGAATCTACCACTAACTCGATGTTTCCATTTCAGTTCTTTAATCTTATAAAATTTTCTTTTAAAATTTTTCTGTTTGGAATATAAAAAATCTGTAAAAGAAAGCTAATATAAAAGGATAAGTTTTTATTACAATAGTTTAATGATTTGATTGTTAGTTACCGAGGGTATTTCCCTACCAAATTCCATTATAGTTTTAGCCCATGATTCTTAGAATTATTACTAAAGTTATTGAAATTATTACGTGAAATAAATGAACTTAGTTTTAAACTCATATTAGATACTTTAATAAGAATTATTAAAAAATTGCAATCTTTTTAGAAGCTAAGTACATTAACCTAATTTAATATGAAGTTACAGAACCCATTTTTTATAGAGATTGAAATTAAAATCCTTTAAAATATAAATGATTTCATTAGGATCGTGAAAAAATTAAGGAAAAGTTGTCTAAACAGATGTCTACTAAGTGTTTTCATTCTGTACAGTAGTTTTGTTGAATGTGAGTATGGCAATACTAAATTCTGCAGTAATTATTTGTATGTATTTCTCAGCGCCATTACTTTTTACCGATGTAATGTTGAAATGATTCTAATCCGTTTTCATCGGCAAATTTGTGTGATGTTTTAGTAAAACATTGAAGTGATTGTGTGCTAAAACTATCGAACTTCTTAAAGTTTTTGTGCTGGGCTTTGTCATGGCCGGTAAGTGGTGACTTTTTGCGCCCGCTAGTCAAGGGCGAAATTGGATTTGGGAATCGCAATAAGTTGAAGATGTTTTATCGTTCGAACTCCGACGGTAAATGCAATGTTATTGTCATTAGTTTGGTTTTTAGTATTTAGTGTTTACATACTGTGAAGATAGCTTGTTTGGATTGTTTGGTTATCACAACTTACGCCGATAGTTTTAACCTTTTTGCTCTTTGAATTTACTGTTGGTAGAAATTTAGATGTGAGGAAGTTATCACAACGGTCTTTCTGCTCTTGTTCTATGGTTTATAACGAAAATCTAACATATAATTTTGACCAACTGCTAATGTATTAATGAGTTCTCAAGGAACATATGATTGTAATTCATTGCCCTTGCGTATTTAGAACTTGCTTATTGAATCATAATTGCCTGTGTGCCGTACACAGACATCGATGAGTGTCTAGCAAATAAGTCGTATTAAGAAAATACGTTATTCAAATGAGGTTAAAAGCAGGTAAGATCTCTTTTATTACTTTCGCTTTATTATCGGTTTATGTCGAAATTCATTACCCAACGATTATTATTAGCTACTAATTGTGCCTGAATTAGTGTTAAATGGCGTTAATTAGGATTTATGTGTCCTTAAAATTACGATGTCATTTAATTTATTTTACGAAAACCAACTGTCCTGCTTCGTTTTGGTTTACTGCGTCCGTAAAGAAAAGAGATAGAAACAGACGTTTCTTGTTATAATAAACAATTGTGAAGGTCATTCTTTTGCGAAAAATAGCTGTTACGAGCTTCTTTTCTATACAATTGGTTTTTTAAACAATTTAACTAGTTAATTTCGAGATTTTCATCTTCTTTATATTATATGCGCTTGTTACCTAACCTCACTGTTGGGGATTGTATAAATTAGGTCTAAATTCCAAACATTGTTTATTGTTTTCAATTGCCTATCAAGTGGGAGTATTCACTCAATCAGTCATAAACAAAGTCATATCTGAATGATCTAACAAATAGTATACACTATTCAAGTGTTGCAATATGCAACTACCCATTTTTGTAATATAGTTCAACATTTTCAAATATCAATTGTTGGAAACATAAAGTCTCTATAATAATTGAGTTATACAATTGAGAAATTAGTTATAAAAAGACATTAATAGCTGTTTTTATCTATTTCCAGTTACTTCCTGGCATTTTTTTCTTTTTGATTCCTAAATACAAATGACTTTTCTATTACATTTCTCTTTTCACTCAGAATTTCCTGGAAGAGAACTCAATTTTGGGTCAAGCTCTTCTTCTTACACAACATTTAACTACTTTTACCCTGCAGTAATATTTAGAAGTGTACTTTAAAACTTGTCTACATACCGTAATTTGTTATGAGTACTCCTTTGCTATTTTATTAACAAGTTTTCTCAATAGGTAACTAGTATTTTAACAAAAAAACCAGCAAATATGACCCATACTCTAAATAGATCAGAGTCTAACGAGGGTTGCTATCCTTGACATAAATCACTACCATTTTGCCCTGAAAAGAAGTCTGATGGAGTATGGAAGGATTAATAGAATGATGAGTTATATAGGGACAATAAAAAAGAAAACTTGTTGTGCGAACCCTAAAATGAATTATAGAAAAGGGTAAGATTCTGATGATGATGATTGTTTAGAGGTTTCCTGTTTTTTTAACTGGTATGTTGTTCAAGTCTTTCTTAATATTGTCAAGAAACAGAATCTCTTGCTTGATTCACTCTAGCCATGTTTTCAGTACAAACTTAACTAATCCACTCATATTCTGTAAATAAACTGGGTTTTATTATTAGAGCCTGTGTTTCTCTCCCATATCTTGAGACCCTAAAGTGGAACTGCCATAGTGTGAGTGACTTTGTTACATTGTCTGCATTTGCAATGAGTATGGTGGCCTCTGCTTTGCATAGCAGTCACTTTGGTGGGCTTTAATTAACTTAGTGTGAAAAGGATCAGATGATACAAAACAATCCAAATTGTTAATAAATTTTAAATGAACGCAGGAGAACAAAACTAAACAACCCTGGTGCGTTGTCTGATTCCCTTAGAGGCTTAGATTCTATTCATGCTCTCATCAGGCATAGTCACTTTAACAGGACCATAAATAATTCAAATAATTGTAGGAATCAGAAAGACATGTTTCTATACAATTTTTGAATAATACAAAACTGATAATCTTGAATTTTAAACAACGGATAATCATTATAAATATAATAATCCCTTGTTATCTTTGTATGTTGTTGATTGATGATTGGACAGTATTTTGTCAATAAAGAAGTGTGGAAGGAAAATAGTTCTGAAGTACTGTGATCTTCTTGACTGTTAAATATCATCAATTCCTTTTCAACTGGGCATAGGCTACACTCCTTTGTCTCAAGTTTTCTTTCTATTTACAGTTATCTGGTTTCAATACCCATGAGATAAATAAGGGTAGTGAATCATCAACAGCCTTTAACAGTCCACTACTGGACATAGGCCTCTCCTTCAAGAGGAGGTGGCCTACTATAAAATGCTGGCCAGACGTGTTGGTTTCAAGTTTTCCTTCTCTTTGCATTGATGTTGTCTTGCCTAGTTTATCCCTTAGTCGCCTTTTACGACATCCGAGTGATGAATAGGGGTGGTGACACTCTGTATTCTTATTTGTCACCACATGGACTATATCCTTTATTATTTATTTAGGGTAGGTGAAACCATATTCTTAATCCTTCGCCTTATATTGTGTTGTTAGTAGAAGTGTTGATTATGTATGACTGTTAAAAATGGCCACCATAAAATAATAATAATGGGTAGTACTAGTTAAGGGTCACCTTTGATCTTTCAATATATAGAGGAGCTAAGTGTTAAAACCAGTTTTTTAATACTTTTTAATGAATGAAGTTTATATGATGATGATTGAAAAGCCCTTTGGTCTAGTGCTTCAATCAATAACTGATAATGTCCCACTGCTGGGCTCGGGTCTTCTCTCAGCAAAGGGTTTCAAGGATGACTCCAAGCTGGTCAAGTGCGGATTTACTTTAATCATTCCGCTTTGAGTGCTGTGAGTCTAGTGCTTAGTGACTGACAAGCCAGATGTTGTGGGTTCGTTACCCAGGCAGAACAAATATTTGTGTAGTGTATGTCTTGTATTTAGAAATATTTAAAATGTTTATCAGAGGTCTAATTAATTATTATAGTATAGGCTCTGCATTAGAAATATTTAAATATGTTTGTCAGAGGTTTAATTAATTATTATAGTACAGGGTCTGCATAGTTTGAGATCAGGAAGCTGTTTATGAGATATCTGAGGTATTTTTCTTTCTTTTTTAAAGTCTTCTGTACTTTACAAACATACACTAAACACCCAGACTCAGAACTACAATTTGTGGATGACAGTGTTGTCTTACGTGGGATTTGAACACACAACTCTAGGCCAACTGTGCAGTTGTTTCATAATAACTAATACAGTGTACTAATGGGCATGTCTCTTCATAAATATCTATAACAGCATTACATAGTTCATGCTAACACTTTATACACATTATTCTCAGCGATGGGCTCAAATCATGTGTATTTATCTAGTTGATAATAGCCTACATAACATGTACTTCATGATGTCCTCATTAACAGTTATTGACGTTTCTAGTAAGCAGGATAAGATATATGTTAATATCTTTTGTTGACAGCCCCCGTAATAACAATCGCCGGGAGTGTGATGTCTAATGATGTCATTATTACAGTATTTAATTTTCTTATCCTTTCTAATGTTATAAATTCTAAAGTAGCCCTGTCTGTCGGTTGCACTTTCACGCCAAAACTACTCAACTAATTTGAATGAAATATGGTACACAGTCTGAGTGCCAAAAAAAAAATGTAGGCTACTTTTCACCGCATAAATCGACATACACGCAGGCGGGGTCGCGGGCGAGAGCTAGTTGAAATATATGGGAAGTGTTAAAGGACTTATTATTCTCATATTTTAAATTTTAGTGTATATAAGAATCTGATATTTTTATAAGATGTCTACTGATCTATGATACTTTAAAACTTATAATGAATACAGTACTTCTAAGGTATTTTTACTCAGTGAAAATGTTTTGAGAATATGAGGATTGTTGTAATTATGTATGAGTATTTAAAATTACTTTTTTAGTAATTAATATAAGCTAACCATTACACTGTTATACAATATTAAGCAATTTATATAAATTTATATTTATATATGTTCACGCAAGGGCGGATCCAGCTTTGGCGCCAGGGGGGGGTCACATAGCTGTGATCAAGTTAGGGTTGCCTATAGGCCCATCGTGTTGCTGGACGAGGCGGGTAAGTTGTTTGAGACGGTTCTCTCTGCCCGCATCGTTCGGCACCTCTGCGAGGTGGGCCCTGGCCTGTTGGAAGCCCAATTCGGTTTCCGAGAGGGGCGTTCGACGGTCAATGCTGTGTTGCGCCTTAGGGCCGTGATCGAAGAGGCAGTGACCTGAAACGGAGTGGTGTTGGCGGTGTGCTTGGACATCGCCAACCTCTTTAATAGTCTGCCATTCACCTGCATCAGGGAAGCGTTCCGATATCACGGAGTGCCAGAGTACCAGAGGCGGCTTGTGGCAGACTATTTAGAGGAGCGTACCGTCATGTTCGAGGACCGAGATGGTGCCTTGAGACACAGGGCCATGTCATGCGGTGTTCTGCAGGGGTCTGTCCTAGGACCACTCCTGGAACATGGGATGGATGGAACCTACGAGGGCGTCTCCCCCCGGGCTGGGCGTAATTTGTTAAACCGATCACACTTTGGTCACGGCCCGGGGGGCTAACTTCCAGGAGGCACGGTCGTGGTTCACCCGTCGGCGCCTCCATCGAGGTCAACTCGGTCCTCATACCGGTCCTAGACGGTAGATGGCTCTTCGACAAGCACTTCGCCCTTTGCCCATTTGGGCGGGGCCAGTGTTCTCACGAGGCAGCCGTACACGGGGGTTGTCTGGTCAATGGCACAGTACGGTGCACCGATGTGGGTGGCGGCTCTGACCGCCCAGAATAGGGCACGCCTCTGGCGCCCCCATAGGATATTGGCGGTCAGAGCCTTACGTGGATACCACACGGTGTCCACAGAGGTGGCATGCGACTTGTCCGGAACACCCCCGTAGGATTAGGAGGCGGAAGTGCTCGCCGAAGTTTTTCGGCGAGTGGCTGACTTCCGGGGGGAGAGCGGTTTTCGCCCACCACCCGAGGACATACGCGAGTGGCGTAAAGCCGCTCGCCGAGCCACCATGGTCAGATAGTCGTTCCGGCTGGAGACTCCACGAGCTGGCTTCGCTGCCGTGGAGGCTCTCCAGCCGGTCATCGCCGAGTGGGCAGGGCGGCAGCATGAGACCCTTTCCTTCCGACTGACGCAGGTGCTTTCTTTGACGTTGGCGGTTTGCCCCGCATAGGCAGTGCAGCGTCGGGCCCTCACTGTAGCCATCGGAGAGGATCTCTCGCTACCGGCCGTCATAAACTCGATGGCCGGTAGCGACAGTTGTTTGAACGCGGTCGCAACCTTCTGCGAGGACGTGATCACTCCCTGGACTCCTCCTAAAATTGAGGCGCAAAGAGGTCACACCGTGTGGTTTTAGTCGGTACGAGTCCAACACGTAAAAAAAAAACAAGGGTTGCCAACCTTACTAAATAGATAGTATTGTACTATATTTTAGGTCGGAGTACTATATGTTATTGAATAAATATAATATAGTATGCAAAAGTACTAAATTGTCACGAAAACCTAACAAAAAATCTCCGAACGATTACTGCTACGATCTTTAGATTAAACATTGTTAAAATTGCAAGGATTGTAAAAATATATAGTTTTTATAAACAGGTAACAAATATATACAAATTCGGTTCGGTTTTGTTAGACGTTAGACGTTCTTCAACCATTGAAGCTCTTAGCGTAACGTAGAGAAAGATCTTTCCGCTGTCGCTATTAACTAATACTAACAAGTAGCCAGTCATCATTTGGGGTCTACTAGTTCAACCAGTTTACCTGAATCCAGTTTTTCCACGGAGCGACTGGCATCGGACCTCCGCAACCCCAAGGGAGAACAGAAATTCGAAGGTTACAGTACATTTGAGGGCACTGACTTCCCAATAAGATAACCATAGATGTTCATGACAACCGGGACCGATGGCTTAACGTGCACTCCGACATATGGGCGTGGATCATCGCCAAACTTCCATACTCGGGCTGTTAATCAGAAATTGCTGTGAGAAAACCCAATAACACTTTTGGCCCGTCTTTAGAAATCCCAGGACTTGACCTCATGATCGCCAGTAACATAATACACTCCACTGTCGCTATCGTATTGGACTGTACAGTCATGCTAAAAATTGCCACAGAGATGCTGTTTGAATCATCTGACAGGATGTTATGGCCTAATATAGGATTTTTTTGCTGTATTAGAGCCCTAATACCATACGGGTCGTACGAGGCTACCGCACGATTTTGTACGAGGTGGCGACGGTCCTGGCACGATCTCCACCCTTCGACATTCTGGCCGACACGGACACGATATTCTACGACCAAATTCGTTCTGTCGGTCGGAAAGGCGAAGAGTCAGTGTTGGACCACGAGCCCGGAATGCTACTGCGGAACGCGTATAGGCAAGCTCTGGGGCTTGGCAGGCACGGCTCGTAACTCAGAGCTGTACTTGCTAGACAGATCGGACGAAACATATCACCGTCCTAGACACGCCCTTCTTTTACCCCACGAAGGGTATGGTGCAAAAGCTTTCCGCGCGTAATTGTTTCACAGTGTCAATGTTTAAATTATATTGTGATAAAAAATCTAAAATTGTGTTTCACAATTTTAATTAGTTTTACACCTAAATCCCGGACCGCGCCCAGGGGGGGGTCATGACCCCCATGACCACCCCCCTGGATCCGCGCTTGTGTTCACGTTATTTATCCAACTGAGCAGAATATGCTCAGCTGTACCCATTCGGATATTGCAGTAAACATTTATACAGTTAATATGTAACCTATGACAATAATGTGGCTTTCTATTGGTATATATTTTTTATAGACACTCCCTAATAACCTTACAAATGTTAACTTATAATATTAGTTTAGAGATGATCTTGTGACTCAATTTAGAAATAACAGGATTTAAGTAGAAATAAAATGTCACATGAATACAATGCCTTTCAAATAAGAATAGGACTGAATTTGTGACTTACTTCACTGGGAATGTAGCATTGCCATTAATCATCTTCCTAGCCTTTATTCCCAAGTTTATTTGGGGTCGGCTACTAGTTTAACCGGTTTTACCTGAATTTCAGTTTTTCCATTAATATCAAATAATATTAAAATAAAAAATATACTTAATATTTTTTTTCTCAAAAGGGTGGTAAAGACTATGGTCGCACATATATTTTAAGATCTGACTCATATCAGTGGCATTGTTGTTTTTTTAATATTTAGTATCGTAAAAAACATCTGAAGTTGTTGACAAATTCTGGGCAAGATGGTGGATATCCAATCCTATTCTTATTTGAAATGCATTGTGAACATCAACAGTCCCTTGCTGAACGTAAGCCTCTCCTTAGCAAGGAGGTATACGCCTACTATACCATGCTGGCCAGACTGGTTGGTAGGTATATGTTGTTTCAAATTTTTCATCTCTTTGCAGTTAACTTCCTTAGTTGGCTCTTACAACACCCATGTGATGAATAGGGTAGGTGATACTATGTATTCTTAATTTCCAGAAACAGTATAAATCTAGGTATTTAAAAAAAAATGCATCGCCAAATGTGTTACTAAGCTCAAAACTCGAAAACTTGACAACTCGACTTTCACTGACAGATCATCATTATCACCCGTCTGCCCTTATCCCAGATAGCTGATGATATAATGAGTAAACTAAGCTACTTTTATTTTGGACAAGCGAAGTTTTCTTTGTTATAAAGATACGGGTAATACCGCGGGGTAGAGTTGGTAAACAATAATAATACTATATATGGCATTCTGTACACCGTTGAATGAAGATAGTCGTCGGTCACAAGGAAAAGTGACCAAATACCTATTTGTTTGACGTGACTAGTGCAGTGCCAAGTGTGGCCTTGTTACGTGCTGTCACGTGAAGTAGGCTGGACGGTTGAAGGACAAACATTATTGTTTAGACAAACTATTGGACGATCTGACTAAAATATTATTTACGGCTGAACGGATCTGGATAATATTTAGCACAGTGATAGATTTAATTTTTAAATAGAACATGGCTACTTTTTATATCGAAAGAATGTAGTTTTGAAGTGGCATGAGCAAGGTACAATAGCATCTGTGAAGCGCAGCTGGTATGTCATAGTTTAAATGATTAGTTGCTGGTTTGAGTTTATGCCGTAAAAGAACGACGAAGTATTCGGTATAAAGCAGGTAGTCGTCGACTCGACTGTTAAACAAACGATCCCCAGTCCCTTCTCCCTGTCATCTTAGTGAAGTTTTTTTTTATAACCCTGCAGAGGCACACCTGCCTTTTTAGTAAGATTATTCGTTAGAGCCTCGACCACGTTGTTTTAATTTTATGTATTTTATATTTGCTATTACTACTCCACTCCTTAATGTAGCGTGATGATACGTAACTATAGTTTGTAACCTTCCTCAATTAATACTCTACACAAGACAAAAAGTATTATTCAAATCTGACCTTAAGTTCCTGAGATAAGCATAAATAAACAAACAATCAAACATAAAAAACGTCGAGTATGTAATACATACATATATTATATGTATGTAGATTAATATCTATGTTATTGAATCGTTAGCCTATCGCGGTCCACTGCTGGACACTGGCCTCACTAATTCCGGCCGACTCTAACCGATTTTGATCATGAGCGACACGGTAGGGAGTGGTATGCAAGAGTTCCCCTCTTTTAAAACCTAAACCCTAATGGCCATATGCATTACACTATTGTCACAGAATGTGTTTGTGTGAGTGAAATTAAGAATTTTAATTTTGATTGTTATCTACGAGTTCATAGTAACACGCGATTGTTTTTGTATGCGAGTCTAAAATGTCTGTGTGAAGATTTTCCCCCTCAAAAAATTACAGTTTTGGATCGAAAAAACACGTTATGATGCTCCATATTTGATTAACAAATACGAATCTGTTAAAAAAAAAGTTTCTACAAACGTCACTGTATCTTTCCCACAGACACAAATGACAAGAAAGAACGACTCCGATATTATCAGTATACGTAAACAAAACGATTTGTGTATAAGATAGCTCTCGTCATTGTTATCACTCGGCCTACCTTGAACCTGATAAGTCGGCCACGGGCTATCCACTTATCAATTTGAAAGTCTTAATAAAATGATAACACGGTATCTTCTTTAGTATATCTTGACGGTATAAGTTTTGGTTTCTAAATCTACGATTGTGTCTATAAAATTAGAAGGCTAGCTTTTGCCCGCGTCTGCGCTCGCTTATATGTATTTTAGCGTATCACAAGAATCAAAGTAGTACATATCTTCATCTACATATAACAGACTGACAGACAGTTATTTTCGAATTTATAAGTATGGATGTAGGGAATTTTCGGTTAGAGGAGCTCAATTGCGCCTTTTTTTATTCCTTAACCGTAGCCCTCAGTGCAGGGTCTTCATACCAAGTGATGGCAATGTTGTCAATACTCATATTACCGAGTTTAATGAGTCATGCGGTTTCTCACCTCAGTTTATGAGGTTTCAACCAAAATTAAGAATATACTGCCCTAATGCTTCTAATGGAGTGAATTTAGTACGCTTACGATTATTAAAACCAACCACCTTTAATTTTCAAAAGTATTACTGCAAGGTATGAAGAAATTATACTTTATTTTTGCAATAAATAAAAAATGTCACTCATAATAGACTGCGTCCAGGGAAAGAACTGAACTGTCTACTAAGTAAATATGAGAATGAGAGATTATAAGAATATCAATAAACTACTGAATGAAACTATTTTGATTATCTCTTGCTATTCGGACTCAAAGCCGTTTACCGGCTTTTCGTATCATCATCATCATCATCAACAGCCTTCAACAGTCCACTGCTGGACATAGGCCTCTCCTTAGAAAGGAGGCTTCGGCCTACTATACCACGCTGGCCAGACGGGTTGGTATAGGGTTGGTTTCAAGTTTTCCATCTCTTTGCATTGATTTTGTCTTGCGTAGTTTATCCCTTAGTCGCCTTTTCGTATAATAACACTAATAACTCGACCGCCCGAAAATCCAGCCATAGAAGACTTAAAAGTGTGAATCTGTCTATTGAAATACTTCGGCAATATCAGATGTCTTTAAAAGTATCCTGTTGCTATCGAAGTCATGGGCTTTTATCTAAAGCCACAAAACGATGATAACTAATATGAATAACTAGTTATAGGCAGTTAGTGATAGCTGGTGTAGTCAATAAAACGGCATCGTCAAGCCAAAGGCAACTATTTTCACAAAATTTAATGCGTATTATGTCATTTGTGCCTATATTTTGTATCTTTTTAAAAAATTATGGATAAATAACATTGGTTCATTTGTTCTTGCATGTATTGATGTTTGAAATGTTTTTATTTAAGTCTACCAAAGTGATACTACTCTGCCTGATGGAAAGCATAAGTAGAATCCAGTAGTAGGTGTCACCATCCTCATTGTGAGTGAGATAATGCAGCATGATGACCTGCACTATGATGGCCTAGTGAAATGATTCTGCATCATTCGAACTCCGGTCTCACACTCACCATCGAAATGCTGTCATTTTAGTTGGAATTTCTTTCGGGATAAACTCAAATATCTTATTATATGGGCTGCCGTCTATATCCCTCAAAAGGAATAAAATTTCCCTTCTTTTTCAACTTCTTCATTAAAGCTGTCTCCTTCTAGCGTGTGTCTAAATAGGCCGTATCCTTCTATAAATGAGATTTCGATTCGATCATTTCGAATCCGACGTTCTGGAGATCAGTGCGTTCAATCAATAAAACTAAGGATAGATTTGACTTTATTTCTCCACACAGAACCACTAAAATAGCTTATCGAAACTATGATTTTATTTTCGAAGATAAGAATGTTTATTTACTTACGAAATTTTGTGAAAGGACGCGTCAAATGACAAAAACTTTCATAATATTGCAGTGAGAATATTACTCAGTGTTGTCACGCAACTGCCAGCGCAATTATAATTGCCTCGCTATTTATAAGCCATTATATAAGTCGCTTCCTTTTATTGTTATGTGGCTGTCCTTTGTTTTATCCTTTATTGTCCAGACCTCCACCACACAGAGCCTCTAAAGAGAGTATAGTATTACTCAACCAGACTTCGTATTTAATGCTATTAAATTACTATTTTACTAACTGAAAACAGGTTTAAAAAATGCTCTCTCAAACAGCATTCTCGTACGGACTATGCTCTTGGTCAGTAGTCTCAAATAGTTTTTTATTAGTAAAATGCGTGTGTATTTACCCAAGTATAATTTAAGTTAGTATTAGAAATGTTGAAAAAGAAGGAAGTGCCGTGGTATTCCAACCACCGAATCCGAATTCAGGACAATTTGACTAACTGGAGACCTTACTCTTGTCGTCTGCACTGGAATACGAGTTGTGATTGTACGTATTAGCTTAAAAGTGTGTCACGATTGATTGGTTTTAATCGCAATCACTTGTCTCGCTCGTCTGACGCCACTCTTGTACCTATGTACAAAATATATATGTTGGTACATAGAAAGAAAGTTCTTTTAAGGTTTTGAAAGACAAAATGTTGAATGGAAAATTATTTAAGCAATATTACTTAAGCAAGCTGATGTACACAAAAATAATAGATGTTTAAAAAAATGAACCTATTTCAACTCGATTTTTTTTGCGCTGTTTCATAAACTAAATTTAGTGTGTATTAAGTAAGGTCAGATTAGCATATGAATTGTTTTGAAAATAACTAACTAAATATACCTACATATAAACTATTATTCACTGAACTTTTTCTGTACAAATTTAGATACAGGAAACTGCATACTATATTTCAACGTTTACTCATCTTTTCTCTTTATTTTTGTTTAAAAGAAAGACCGATGTGAGATTAATTTCTCTTACTAGATTGCGTACTGCTAGTTTCTTTAACGTATGTTCTCATTATCAAGCTAAACAGTAACTAATAACCATTTTTATAAATATTTAATAGCACTGTTGCCTATTCTATTTTATACCTTTCTACCAATCTGTATAGAAGAATTTTTTTTTTTTAAATCTACGTTTACCATAAGTGGTTTTGGTAATGAACTACAGCGACTAACTGACCGATTCTGCGTCACGTGTCGCTTGGATTTAAAGAACAGAGTATTTTATTTTGTCTTGTCAGGAAGTCTGAACAAAAGCTAGGCGAATTTGTTTTTTTTTTACAGCTCTGGACAGCTTACTCGATTTTTTTATAACTCATGGGTTTACTTACTTAAAAGAAGAGTTTATAATCGTAATAATCGCTCGAATGACATGCTCTTCACTTTATAATACTTTTGACTTTCTTAATATAATCAATCTAATCCAAAATCGAAAAGAATGTCAATCCTAGTTGAAAGAGAATTGGGACAAAGTAGTTGGCCAATTTTCAAAGAACTCCGATTTCCTTCTTTGTTTTCGATATCAAATATACTACGAATAATCGATTACTGATGGAATGCAACAGAGCATCCTTTGCATTCTCAGTTCTCAAAAATCTACAGTAAAATGAAGGTCAGAATTTACTCGTATAACTCGAATCTTGACTTTAAAGGCTTGTCATCAAGTCCGAAAAAGCTGTGTGGGGCACAAAATGTTCGAACATAAGAAATAACCCACGGTGTTTAAGGGGCTTTAATTGAATCTCCTTTTTTATAAAAAGCTATTGGATTAGATTGATTGTTTTTAATTTTCACTCTGCTAATGAATAATTATAGATTACTTTGTCTTGAATATATTTTGTAATACATTGCATTTACAAGTTTTTTCTGTCTTTACTTACTAACACTTACAAATTGTTCTATTATTGATGTTACTAACTGCTTGATAAATAATTATTTAAATAAATGCTATTTATTTATTTAAAATAAGGTCTCTCTTTTGAATGTGTTTTAGAAAAGAAACATTTACTTAATGAAAAGTTAAAATATTATAATTATTTTAAATTATAGGCTGGCAATGAAATGGCTTAGTGGTTAAGGCAGTCACCGCCGCTTTCTACTGGTTTGGTGGTGGTGGCGTGGGTTCAAACCCCACATGGTATAACAATTTGTGTGATTCACAAATTGTTGTTTCAGAATGTGGGGTGTTCTTTGTGTCCATTTCATGTGTGTTTGTAAAGTCCCCCGCGACACAGGAATTCATATTCCTGATACGGGAAGTTGTCTTTTTAAAAAAAAAAAGGTGGAATACGAGGATTGTACATATTAGGGTTCTTAATTGTCCTTTCAATTAAATTGTACGATATAGTTACAGTCTATCACGATCTCAATAATTTGTGTTCGTGTTCTGAAGTGGAGACCGCGTTTTGGAAAACGTAGTGTGGATGGAGCACCCTCTGGCCAGATAGCGGGATAACTTGCGTAAGAGGGCCGGCGGCAACTCCGTGTAGAAAGCAACAGACCGCGCTCTGTGGTGTGCCTTGGAAGAGTCCTATGTATGTACTGCAAGGCGCTGATGATGATGAGAAATTATTAATGCCAATAAATCTGTACGTAACAGTATGGCTCACATCACAATCAAATTAAATCCATACAGTTACGTACACATGCCCATTAAAACAACAGTGACCTATTTTCGTGGTCACCTGTTTATGCTAACTCATATGCAAACATTTCTGTAGTGTTGTATAGACCGTTTAATATGTACAATCTTATCTACTCAATCGCGGAATTACGATCAATCGAATATACGTTGTAAGTTGATTGGTTCACTGATCCTAACTGCTAAGCCAGAGGTCCTGGGTTCGAATCCCACCTAGGACATAATTATGTGTACTAAACACGATCATTTATTCTGTCTAGATATTTAGAAATAAATGGGATATGTGTTAGCAGTGTTGTTACCAGAGTACAGACTTTGCCTAGTTAGGGATCAGGTGACCCTGTCTGTTGTCACTCACCACAACACAATAAAGCGTCTTCTTTGACACAATTGGTTCGTTGTTCTAGGCAATGGTGGTGAGACGACATGGTGTTTCAGTCAAGTGAAGGGTACTCTAGAAGATGACGTCACAGAGGCCGACCTGATTTCCTGTGTCGAGTTCAACCATGACGGTGAACTGCTCGCCACCGGTGATAAGGGTGGGAGAGTTGTTATATTTCAGGTATGTTCATTTTTATCTTTCGATCTAAGTTCACGTCAAAATCCTCTCACCGAAAACCAACCTAAGAGTACAGTATTCGTGCTGTTGCATATCTAGGCTTCGTGATGAAATTAAAAAGGTCAGGAAACCTACTTTCCGACGTTTCGAACGGGTTATAACGCTCGAGTTCATGGGTGACGGGAAAACTTGAATATGTGTAAAAGTCGCGAAAGTCTAAAAACAGCTGTTGTACATCGTTGTGTGTGCATAACAGTATGATGCAGAAGCATCACAAAATACCGCTATAGTGTGGATCACCATGCTGCATTGTTGGTTGTTGAGGTTGTGTTCATGCTTGTTGTTGAGATGAATTATGGGAGGGCCTATGGCCTATGTCCAGCGATGGGTATCTTTCGGCTGAGATGATGATTGATTTACTCTTAATCTACATTCTAAGCTGCGATGCCTTCGCTATGTTGAGGTGATAAATACGCTCCAGTTGTTTCATAAACTTGACTAATTGATTTTCAAAGGGATGAATGCGTCAATAATACGTAGGTATAAGGTTCGTCTAAAGATAAATTCACAATTCAAACCACGTAGTTTTTTCCATTTGAGAACGTTGCTCACCATTCAAGGTAAATGCATATTAGTATTTTTTGAATCACTCAATTATCCAGAACAAACTTTCCCAGAACGTCAATTGTTCTTCATAGTCATAACAACTAACCTATTACAATTTCTGTGTTACAGAGGGATGCGGCATCAAAGCAATGTGTCCCAAAGAAAGGGGAATACAACGTATATTCAACCTTCCAATCACATGAACCTGAGTTCGATTACCTGAAGTCGTTAGAGATTGAGGAGAAGATAAACAAAATAAGATGGTTGAAACGAAAGAACCAATCACACTTCCTGCTGTCCACCAACGACAAGACCATCAAATTGTGGAAGGTTAGTCTTGTATGTATGGACTTTTCTTGTTTCATTTATTAGCTCTTAAGTTAAGGAGCATTTGACTGCCTCAATGGCGCCTTAGTACATTATGCGACTCTCGGGTTCGAATCCCGGGTTGGACTAAGTGTTTGTATGATCTGCAAATATTTGTTTCTGAGTTTAAGTGTTTTCTATATTTCCGAAATATTAATATACGTGTAGGAACAAAAAGATACATTTGTGTATGAGTTTCCGTTCAATCTTCAGCATGATGATGAATTAATGATACCTAATATCAGCGTCAGCCTCTTGCTGTCCAAGGAATGCCACTATTTTGATCTTTCACAGTCCGTATTGCGAGCTGTTTTCTCAACTCTTCGATCACAATTTTTTAAATTATATTTTAATGGGAATAAAACCCAAAAAGAGGTGACTGTGAACTCTGTAATCATAATATAATATTAAATAAATTAAACATTAACACATAATGTGTGACCATCAGTCTAACTCTGATGGGCATCAAAAATCAAACAATTGGTCCTTCGAGCCTAATATGAACTAAAAAAATATGCATATTACGTTTAGGGAAAGATAATCTTAGTAATAAAAGCTCTTAAATAATTATGTATTTTTAAAAATCCCAGCCTATTGTATGAAACTTACGAATTTCTGTAAATTATTCTTCAAACAACTCAGTTCATTTTACTGGTCTCAAAGAACGGGTACACATTTAACTCTTGAGACGACATATAAAATGTCATCTTTTGTTCTTGGTTTTGAACCGTGACTGTGCAAACAAAGTGTTAGTACTCGCATTGTCTGCCTCGAAACACGACCGTATGCGTAAAGTAACAATACACCTTTATTTGAATATCACAAATACATAACACGGATCTTGTATCAAAAATGCCGTATTTTCAAAAGGTAATTTTCCCTTACAATTTTCCCTTTGTGTTAACAAGAAAAGTTAGATTATAATAATTAGCTCATTTAATCATTTTGTGATTAAAATCACTTGTTTCAAGATAATTTTCTGATGATTCGGCTTTATCGTGAGTCATTGCTTTTGATCGTAGCGTATACGGCTTATCAAATATAGAGCGGACCTCGTACCATAGATTATTCATAGAGTATTTTGACTGCCTTTTTTGTCTAGTGGTTAGCGTATGCGGCTGCTGATCAAAAGGTCTCGGGATCCATTCCCAGGTCAGACCAAATATTTGTGTGATGCACAAATATTTGTTCCGGAGTCTGGGTGTTTTCTAATAATATGAATTATGAATGTATTAACAAAAAAAAGTATGTTTACGTATTTATATCAGTTGTTTAGTACCCATAATACAAGCTCTGCTGAGTTTGAGACCAGATGACGTTGTGTGTAAGACGACAAAAAAACATTGTTTTTTTTCACTCTAATAAAAAAGTCAAATATTCAAAAAGATATATTATATACAGTACACTTTATTACAGAACAACAAACCAAATAACTTTGTAGTTTAGTCATCAATTTTACGTATCTTTCTGTACTAGCTTTTGCCGGCGAGTTTGTCTGTTATCGCGGTAAATAGTAGTCTGTCTTTCTTTAACAATCAAAGTATCTTCATGCCAAATTTCTTGCAATCCGTGCAGCGGTTTAGCCGTGAAAGCGTACTAGACAGTTTCAGGTGACCACCACTGTAGGATTCTACTCATGCTTTCCATCAGGCAGAGTAGTCATTTCTGCAGCTACATAAATAAAATAGTGTACTGTCAAATGTGTGCTATAAGTTTGTTTATTTGTAGGTGTCAGAACGTGACAAGCGCGTGACGGGCTACAACACGCGTGAGGACGGCGGTCGACCGCGTGACCCAGCGCGTATTACGCAGCTCCGCGTGCCCACAGTCCGACCCGCAGAACTCATGGTTGAAGCTTCTCCCAGGTAAGAATACACTTTCTTTGGTGGTCTTAGTGTTTAGCTGCTGATAAAGAGCTCTCTACTTCGATTCCCGGGTCAGACCAAATGTTTGGATTATCTGCAAATATTCGTTTCGAAGTTTGGGTGTTTTCTACAAAACTATGTTTATGTATTTTTAACAGTTGTTTAGTCCCCATAATAATATAGTCCAGTCATTTAAGCTTAAATTAGGTAAGAATCTCGGAATTCGAGATACCCAGCTGTAAGTCTGTAAATATTTGTATATTGACACCCTAAAAGTTGTCTCAAAACCTACATATGGTAGGGTGTACGCAACCATTAAATTTCAAGGTCAAAAGTCACAAGAATCGGTTTTTTGCGCTTTTTTTTGTAAATATCTCATTTCCTATGGTTTTTTGCTATTTGTAATCATTATCAATTTGTAGAATACAAAATTCTCTACAAATTTTGTTTAAAAAAAAATTTATACGATGAACCGTTTTCGAGATAGAGGGCGGAGAGCGCGCGGTCACAGCATCACTTCAGGTCAACAAGTAAATATTCAAATTTATGGTCAAATATTCCACCAACAAGTGCAGTTGCTCATCAACATTTCAAACGTGTATATTATCAAGTTCAAACTTGGTTAGGGCATGTTTTGGAACCCCAAGTATGGGGTTGGGCAATGCGAAACGATTTTCTGGAGCCTATCATTACAATTTTTCTGCAACTGCAAGAGTGGTTGTGGTTGCAGGAAAGCGGGCTTGCAATGCTCATTAGCTTGTGGTCAATGTAATGGGCAAGCTTGTCTCAATGCACTACCATATCAGAGCGACATTAACGAAGATGGAACCTTTGACCCCGAAATCATGGAAGAACTTGAGACAAATGTCGTTATAGACGATAATGAAGACAAGTTTGAAATTTACCAGCAGCTGGAAGACGACGATGAAGAGAAAGAAGATGAATAAACTTATAAATTGTAGTTTTTGTACCCAATATTCTATTTGTTTACTTTTAATAAAAATAAATGTATTGAATGATATTTTTTAATAAAAATATTAATTCATAATTTATTTGTTTTTTTTTTCTATAAGTTATTAATATTAATTAGGTTAAAATTCAAATATAATTCCTATATTTTCATTAATAATTCTGCAATTACATGGGCAGGTAAGTGTTGTTAAATAAATTAATAATGAATAAAAAGTGGAAAGGTTAGGAAAAAATGATAAAATATAATATAATAGTTAATAAAAATTGACAAATATTTATATTCATTTTTTTTATAATCAGTTTTCAACCGGAGGCACCGGTTGACCTGAAGTGATGCTGTGACCGCGCGCTCTCCGTCCTACATCTCGAAAACGGTTCATCGTATAAAAATTTTTTTAAACAAAATTTGTAGAGAATTTTGTATTCTACTATATTGTAAATAATTATAAATAGCAAAAAACCATAGGAAATCAGATATTTACAAAAAAAGCGCAAAAAATCGATTTTAGTGACTTTTGACCTTGAAATTTAATAGTTTTAGGGTGTCAATATACAAGTATCTACAGACTTACAGCTGGGGTATTTCGAATTCCGAGGTGAACTTACTATAATGACTGGACTATTATGCTCTGCTTAATTTGGTAGTAAATGACGTTGGGTCTAAGATGTCCGAAATATTTATTTATTTAATTTTTTGTCTACAGGCGGATATTTGCAAACGCTCATACTTATCACATAAACTCCATATCACTCAACTCGGACCAGGAGACGTACTTGTCGGCCGATGACTTGCGCATCAATCTGTGGCACCTGGAGATCACGGATCAGAGCTTCAACATTGTCGATATTAAACCTGCTAATATGGAAGAGCTTACAGAGGTAAGATACCCATCTATACTTTTACTATAAGATAGTTTGTTTGAACACGATAATCTCAAGAAGTACAGCCTCCCTAGCCAAGTTGCAAACGTTTTTTAGGGTTCCGAAGTTCATAACTCGGAACCCTTATAGATTCGTCATGTCCGTCTGTCCGTCCGTCCGTCCGTCCGTCCGTCCGTCCGTCCGTCCGTCCGTCCGTCCTCGACTTACCGTCCAAACGGTAAGTGCTAGAAAGATGAAAGTTTGCATGAATACGTGTTGTAATTACGTCGACAAAGTGCTACAATAAAATTATGAAATATAATTTTATTTGGGGTACCTCCCCTACACGTAAAGTGGGGATGATTTTTTTTTCTCGAGGCTACCCCATCGTGTGGGGTATCATTAGATAGGTCTTTTAAAAACAATAAAGAGTTTCCTAGACGATTTTTTGATTTAGGTATCCGTTTGCGAGATATTTCACTTTAAAGGGCACTTTTTTGTAAAAACAGGACGTCCCCCCCCCCTCTAAAAGCTAAACGGCTGGCTCAAAAATTTTGAAAAAAATCGTGATGCTGGTCCATTTAATGAACTTTGAAGGAAAACTATAACCGATTAGATGACTTTCTTAGTTCAGGAGTTATAAAGGCTTATATGGTAAAATGCGCTCACTTGGAAAACGTCATACAAAATTAACGTATTAATACGTAAACATAACAATTATCTATTGGATACGATTTTAAATCCACATACCATTATAGGTGACTGAGGAACCCTTTCCTGTGCGTGGCCTGACACGCACTTGGCCGATTTTTGTTTTCTATTTTCTTGTTTCATTGGCTAATATTTTGCTTCGATCACGTGACTTCAACTTTAGCCAATGAAACAAGAGAATAGATAAATATAATAGAAAAATAAAAACGTTCGCAACTTGTCTAGGGTTGGGGGGCAGGTTAGAATTGTTTTTCTCCTTCTATTGAATAGGTCAGTTATTGGTGTATGTATAATTATTATGTTGCAAAAAGAAAAAAAATGTTTTTGTAGTTTCATTCTTATTTTTTATGTTTCACGTATTTGATGGGTTAATCTTAGTATTATCTTCCAATGCTGCATCGCTGCAGTAACTGCACCCTTTAAAAAAGACTATGTAATTAAATAATTGTATCAAATGTAATGGAGGGGTTAAAAGGACCTTAGTGGTTTTGTAACTTAAAAAAATACTTTTCGCATGAACATAATAAACTTAATGCTGGCTGTTTCGAATAGTATAGTTGTTTTAATGTATTATAAATTTGATTGCAGGTGATAACGGCAGCGGAGTTTCATCCGACCGAATGCAATCTCTTTGTCTATTCTAGTAGTAAGGGTGAGTGAATCTGTGCCTATTATCGATACTGTCAAAAATTACACCTCTTATTTAAATCTTTAAGATAACACTTCTAAGTTCTAATTTCATGCTAAATATTTATACACACATACTAAGTTTTGCCTGCGACTCCGCCTTCTTCTGTCCTTTTGTCCTTGTCCATATGTCAATCTATCTCAATACCGAAATTCATTCGAATTGGCTCAGTGGTCTAGTTTATAATATCAGGTCAATAAACATAGTTGTAATTGATGTTTACTGTCCGTGTGGTGACGGATTAAGAATACAGAGTGTCACCACCCCTATTCATCCCGCGGGTGTCGTAAATGGCGATGTATGATCCATGTGTCATCCAAAAAACACGAAAATTATTCCCATTGGAAATTTAGATTTTCTACTTGTTGTGAATTAAAAATATATACTGCCACTAACGGTGTCGTAAGAGGCGACTAAAGGAACAAAATAAGCAACTAACATTACTGTCAAGAGAAGGAAAACTTGAAACTATACCAACCCGTCTGGCCAGTGTGGTATAGTAGGCCAAAACCTCCTTTTTAAGGAGAGGCCTATGTCCAGCAGTGGACTGTTGAAGGCTGTTGATGAAACACAGTTGTAATGTGTGTGTGTGGTGTGTGCAGGTACGATAAGGTTGTGCGACATGCGCGCGGCTGCGCTGTGCGACCGACACGCGAAGCTGTTCGAGGAGCCAGAGGACCCGCACGCGCGCTCCTTCTTCTCGGAGATCATCTCCTCCATCAGCGACGTTAAGCTTAGCAACTCGGGCAGGTGAGACGCCCTCCATCTACTCTATTTTCTTTTTCTGATTCTCTGCCTGATGGATGGCATGAATAGAATCCAGCCATCACACTCCTTTTAGTGCAGGCAGTGATATTACATTTGGATTTTGTATATTGTTTATAGTTTGTAATATAAGCGCACTCTGCAACAAAAACATTTTATCGAAAAATTGCCATTTATCAATTTTCGTCGTATTGTGATCTTTTTTTTTGTTTTGTATGTGGCATTCTGCAGCTATTGTACATCATTTTTTCCTGAAGGTACACAAAATTCCATACAAAAAAAAAAATATCTCAATACAATTAAAATTGTTGCGGAGTGTAGTTTTAATAGTAAGAACTGCTTTGTTGGTCTGGCGATGAGCGTATTTTACTGTCGATGTAGAGGTCTCAGGTTCGATTCGAGAGAACCAAAAGTGTTGTTGGGTTTTTCCTACAAGAAATTCTTAATAACAGACCTGAGTATAAGAGTTTGCGGCAGTGTTAAACCGTGTGTGAACAGTTAAGGCGTTGATTCCATATTAACATGATCATCTAGACCAATTTTTGCTGGGAAGTTTATAGTATATGAATCATTCAAATACTTCATACAAAATTTAATGAATTAACTTAATAATTTTAATTTCAGATATATGATGTCTCGAGATTATTTAGGATTAAAAGTGTGGGATCTGCGAATGGAAACGAAGCCTGTGGAGACGTATCCTGTCCATGAGTATTTGCGCTCCAAACTGTGTTCGTTGTACGAGAACGACTGCATCTTCGACAAGTTCGAGTGCTGCTGGAGCGGGGACGATCAGCGGCTCATGACTGGCTCTTATAATGGATTCTTCAGGTTAGCGCGTGTTATGATAATGTAAAAATAAATCATAAAATAGTTATCATTTTTCCATTGAAGAGGCTTATTTTAGTGTTGATAGATGAATTACTATTGTAGTGGTGTTATAGATTCAAAGAAAACTATATTGTATATTGGACGCAATAATTTTTATTTACCCTAGTAGTCGATAAGTATTCGAAATTCGGCTATAATTAATTGTCAAAGATTCTACAATCTATGATTCTACGATCTACTGGTTCAAGCGGGGAAGACCATCCTAATAATGACAACACTCTTCCTGTCGTATTTCGTTAGTGAGTGTGAGATCGGAGGCCCAATCATTCTGCATCATTCTCCCGGACTTCGGAGGCAATGATGCACAATTATCTTACCAGGCCGCCATGGTCACCAAGCACATTGCCTACCGTCATAATGAGCATGGTGGACCCTACTCCTGGATTCGACTCATGCTTACCATCAGGCAGAGTGGAGTCATCTTATTAGGCTTAAATTTTTATACATAATACAAAAAATATAGCATTTTGCACTCCTGTATTTAAACTATTTATTACTACCGTCTGGGTAAAGTTCGTAAAAAGGGTACAAAAATTTTTCTTCACGTATTAATATTAATATGTAGATGTTTAAAAAAGAATACTCCTCCAATATAAATTCTCGTGTTCTGGAGCCTTTACAAACATCATACTTACACAAGTAACATCCAGACTAAGGAAACCATACAAAGTGTGGATCATACAAAGCTATCGACCCACCCACTTGCGTAGTAGAGGCGTCATTATACCACTACGGCAATTGTGCAGTCAAGCAACGTGTGCAAGGTCTTTATATATATGTATGTGTTATCAGGATATTCGAGCGAGGCGGGTGTGCGGGCGGCGGCACGTGCGGCGCGCGCCGCACCGATCTGACGCTGGAGGCCGCGCGGGACGCCGCAGCCCGCCCGCGCCAGCCGCTGCGACCGCGCAGGGTCGCCACCACCGCCAAGAGGAAGAAGGTACGTACACACCACCCCCCACACCACACCTTCAACTGACGCTGGAGGCCGTGCGGAATCCGCAGCCCGCCCGCGATCTTGACTAATGTCACCTCAACGAGTGCGTCCTGCGTATGACGTTCAATGTCGAACGTGAATACTAATAATTATATAAAATATATTTCGGAAATGTTACACACAACGCCATCTAGTCCCAAATTAAGCAGAACTTGTATGATGAGTACTAGGCAACTGATATAAATACATAAACATACTCTTTTTTTGTAAATACATACTTAATATACATAGAAAACTTCCAAACTCCGAAACAAATATTTGCGGATCACATAAACATTTGATCCGACCCGGGAATCGAACGTAAAGTAGATTTTTTTTAGATACGATTATGTGACATCACTTTCAACAGCAAACTTCATAATCCTGAGTTAGCTAACATCTGCTAGATTCCATAATGAGTTTATTGAATTTATCAAATAATGGCATGACTGAGTAAATTTTGAAGTCTATCAGGAGCCCTACAGCTCTCGGTGGCGCTATGGTAGTGCATGCGACTGAGGTCTCGTGTTACTATATTTAGCTATGAAGTCTTTTACGTCGTCACCACTCGTTTGTAAGCTATTGACTTTCAAATTTAAGTGTTTAAAATCACTTACTAGCTTACAACTGAGAATCTAAACTCCTGTTAAACAATAGAAAGATAATCTCATAAAACTAGAAAGTTTAAAAGAAACAAAACATGCTATCCTTATCATATCACATTAACAAGTTTTTTTCCATGTCATGACAGGTTACATCGCTCATGCCGTTAGACAAGTATGCATAAAGTCTTTAAATTTACTCTCGGTCTTCTTAGTTTCGGTGCCTAACTTATTTTTAGCGAGACCAACAGCTTTCTCTCTAGTAGTCTCTTCTTTTCGAAAATCAAGATCGTTCGACAAGTGTTACAAACAAAAAATCTAAAATAAAGAACACAATCGTTCCTGTTATCAACGAATATTGTAAAGAACTTAATGAATCATATTGATTTTGCGTAGGATGAAATAAGCGTAGACTGCCTGGACTTCAACAAGAAGATACTCCACACGGCGTGGCACCCACACGAAAGCATCATCGCAGTAGCGGCCACCAACAACCTGTTCATCTTCCAAGATAAGTTCTAGCAATACCCGCCAGCCGCATAGCGACCGACCTGCAACGCAACGGGGGACCGCACATACACCTGGTACTATCCTCCAGACTCTGAGGACTACTCGTTGCTTAACCACATGTTGGTGAACTTCTAACAGTGATTACATAACACACATAGGAACTGACAAGAGCCTTTTGATTAACTAATAATAATAATAAGAATTACTCAGTATTGAACTTACTTTCTCAGTAAACCAGAGTTTGAACTTACGACTAGTATCATAGGGTAGACTAACACTGGTCACAAAGACTGGACTGCATTACTGTTGTAGTAAAATGTTTTATTACTGAGAGATAAATTATCACTTCATTTTGTTATAAAAAATAATACACAACACAATTAATTACACTGTTAGAATTGATATACTGACAATTAATATTCTCTGATATTGTTGAAGTAGGCTCACGCCAAGCAACAAATATTTCCTGTAGAGGGTTTTATAGTATTATTGTTAATATTCTGTTGATCGTAATTTTAAACTTGGAAGTTTCTAAATTCATTTAGTTTAAGTAATTTGTGCTAGCTATTCACGAGTTGTGTATCGGTAAAAAACATAATCTGTATACATTTGTCATTTTCTAGGTATATTATAATTGATAAACCAATCTCTACACTAACAAAATAATATTTTCTGGTTATAGATAACATATCCGAAATTGCCTTCCGAACAGTTTCATAATATTGATAAACAAGAAGAGATTTCAAATGCCAATGTTGCCTAAACATTGGCATTTGAGCAACACATAATATGGATAATTGGTACATCTCGATATGCCAACTTATCATTTCAATTAAAAAGACTGGACATTTATTTATCAATCTATTACGCCAATTTGACAAGTCCAAAAACATAGAGAATGAAAAATGTAATTGGATTTATGTAAGACAGTTTGCTCTCAAAATATCAGTTTGTTAAAGTGAGTCCTCGTTGCGTTTTGCAACACAATTGTCAATGGCAACGGCGGCTTTCTGTGACGCGACATATCTTGGAATATCGCTGCATCACAATTATTAACGCCTTTATCGCCTTTCGTCTTGTAACATAGCCGAGATTGAATTGGAGTTGACACTAATTATAGACTTTATAGGTATGATTTTATAGTTTAAAGTACCCCAACCGCAAATTAATACTGTACTGAATAATCGACGATATTTTTCTGAATTATGTGAAGTGTAAATGTAATAGAAGTGTGAACTCTGCTTTTACACTTTAAAGTTAACTTATTAAAGTCTATATTCAATCGCTAGCTATAAAATACTCATCACGTCGCGTGGCTTGATTCAAACAACACTATCGAATCACATTTGGTCTGTCGTTATTTTAATGCTAAGATGAACAGTACCGTATATTTGTATGGGAATATATTTCTGACTTGTTGTTTCTGTGATCCATACCTTTCCAATTAGCAGGTCTATTCTACCATGGCATATGAAACATGCTTACTTCAATTTGTGAATAATAGGTTAGGAAAAGCCAATAGTGGTTCAAATAAGTATCAAATGCTTCGTATTAAGTCCGTCTTAAACGCTTTATTTAAAAAGTCGATGAAAGCCGCCCTTGTTTTAAATAAAATGTGATTTCATATTGTGTGGGTAGGTGAACTAATAAAAAATTTAAAAAATCTGTATTGAAAATGATACTGTTCAAATCTAATACATGTATAATGCATACTGATCTACAGTTTGTCTACCATCTTATAACAATAAAGATTATATAAAATCTTTGCTTTTTACAACATTATCATACATATTGTTTATAGAAATACCATCACCATCACAATATGACACCACACCTAGTTAGATAGGAAACTTAAGTCCGTTGATTCAAATGTTCTGAAAAAAAAATAAGTTATACGCTTTTCTTACTTAAGGTTCTAAGCGTTAATTAAGTATTTATTGTTTAAACATTAAAACCCCTTTTTTTAAGGATTTTCGAGACCCGTATTTGAGATTAGTTAGGATATCAAATCAAAAGCGCTTTGCACTTTGAATGTATGGGATCTAAATACCAATTTAATTATTTCTTTTACTCATTCCTATTCGCGATTTTCTCAAGAATTAAGCTCAAATACGCACCTAATTAAAAATTAATTTTTGATGCTAAAAATTTAGTCGTTTGTTGTCTAGTTGTAGGTGAAATGGTCGCTACAGTGTTGTAATAGAGAGCTTTACTTTTCACAGTAATGGCATTAAGTGCCTTTACTTTACCATGGATTGTGCGTTGTATTTCAACGAGCAAGTGTTACGTAACGAAGAGTACTCTATAGTTTTACAGAACAAATTGAGTCGCTATTAAAACAAGAGTTTTGCATAGAACTATTTAGCCAACTTCATAAAAATATGTCGTTAATCTAAGTTGTCTTGTGTTGTATACATATTTTCTATCTTTATGTCGCTTCAGAGGCAGCACGATCTCCTTCCAGTACAGATCTCATACATTTTTAGTTTCATTAGCGCGTACAGTAATCGGCAATTCGATGAAGTTTTTATTAGAAACAGAAACTCAGCCGCCATAGTAATGTCTGTTTGTAATGTATAGCTGGGTTATTTGTAACTACTGAGGCATGCACTGCCGTTGACCTCTTACAAGTTAATAATAAAAAAACATAATTATAACTTAGTACCTGACTGAGTCGAATACTAAAATGTTAGTTAAGGTTTTCTTAGACTGGGCCAAACTGAGTTGGCCAGTCCACTACTTATATTTGAGGGTAGTTTAGATTTTCGTGAACAGAGATTTAATATACGTCCTTAATTTTTTACACACTTAAAGTAACGAAGTGAATAATAACGCAGCTATACTACAAATATCGACAAATAAATACGTAAATATATAACTTTACATCTCAACTGTGAAATGTTGGGGGCTCTCAAGCGTCATTGGCCGAAATTCCAAACGAATAACTGCTGTCAGGCTCTTAGCTATGTTTTAAATTGTAGGTAGGTTTGAAATGTCTATGGAAATGGAATTTCGAAGGAATTTTCGGCAAATGGCGGCCGTTTGCTCCCTGTGTGTAATACGCTGTCAGCGTTTGTTGATAATACTTTATTTATTATTATATTATGTATTTTTTTAACTTTGTGATTTATTTTCTTTTTTACAATGAATTGGCAATTTAACGTTTCTTGTTGCAATTATGATTAAAGTTTTACAAGTCTTGATGGGTTACGTACGAAGTTCATTTCAATTTTTGAAGCAATTTTTTTGTCTGAATGTAGGGTAGTTTTCATTTTGTAAGAAAATTTCAGTTAACTTTTTTTTTCATGAATAATGTAAATAAAGTTGTGATACAAAAATATATAATAATATAGAAGGGATATAACATAGTATAAAATGTTAAAAGTGTTTGCATAGAATATCGTTTAAGCCTGATAAAAAGTGCGATTGCTCAGTTTAATTCGCCTTTTTATATTTTGGCGTTGAAGTGATAAAACGTGGCTTGTCTTCCCATTTGTATGTAGCTTTAGAACGCAAAAATGACGTGTTATATTGTCACGGTGTTAGAATTTTTTAATTCTGTTCTCCAAAATGAGGCAATCTTTGATAAGCTCCTGATAAACTCACTGTATTGGCTTTCCTTTGACCGTTGTAATGCTGACGATGATATTGTTGTCAATAGTGCACTGTAAAAGTTTGGTATTTGTTTTTTAGTAGTACTTAGTAGTCTAGAAAACTGTGTGACGTACAGTGCGTACGTACGAAAAGTTTTTGCAAACACTTATTTTGGAGTTTAGAATTGTTCTAATGCCGTTGCGATACAGCACTAATCAATATCTTGCCATATCAGCTAAACTCATCAAGACACCGTTATTTCGTAATTTCGGCATATAATACTTATAAAAAAATGTGATTTGAAGCTTGAACAGTACCATTATATTATAATGTAAATATGATAGTGAACGATTGAGGCCTGAACATAGTCACAATATTAATGTACAGTTGAATAATGTGTACGTTTGGTAAAATTATGTTCGATTATGAATTGTTTTAGATTTGTGTACTTTGAACGGCTAGCTTTTACATGTTGTTACACGAACATTTTCAAACGCAATTGAGATTAACTTGTTATAGATTGGATGTTGCAACGAGCGAGAATTGTCTGCCATTGTGATAAAGGTTTGGTTTCAGACTGTCTCTGTCCACCTTACGAGGTTAGACAGAGATGCCTATAGACGAACTAATGCATAACTTGTCTACATACTACGTCATAACTATCTGCGTTTATTTAAAATACGAATGTACTATACGTCGTTATTAAATGTATTTTTAACTTCAGGGTTGTCCGACTGATTTATCACTTCTTGAATAAGGTCCTCGGGTCTGATAATAGTGGGTCACAACACTTAAATACACGTTATACACAATACATATATAATGTATAATACTGCTCACAAAAGTTTTATACCAATTACGAGATTCATTTCCTAATTACTATTGTTACTGTTGAAATATAAACGTACAGTGCTCTCGCTATGTATATAGTAGTGCTACTTGCGTATGAACAATATCTGCTGCTATCTCGCTCGTTGTAATCTCATAATACGATGGCGTCTGTTTCTGCAAAACTTTAAAAGTCTGTATAGATAGATATATCAATAGATTTTTTACTGATCGTGTTACCTTACAGAGGCCTAGTGTGTGATAAACCCTCACATGTACGTTACGTTGGTTCTCGCTAGATTTCCTTTATATGGTACGAAACAAATTGTCAGGGTAGTTTTGCAAAACGGACCCCAAGTGATTTGGTTTTGTACATAGACACGTATAGCTAACATTTGTTTTAACAATCGGTCTTAATCAGGCCCTTTCCTTAATCTCCACATGTTTTTATGTTCATCGATTTGTATAGGAATTGCGTTAAGTTTTAGTTTTTTTTTCGTAACTGTATGTAAGGGGCCCGGTCAATTCCTCATAGATGTCCAAACGATGGCTGAACTGTGCTGTTTTGCTATGTAACAAAAAGTGTGATATATAAAATATGCCTATGCAGCTTGAATTGAAATGTTTTCTCGAACAAGCAACTCCATAAACTTTTGTAAATGGAGACGTTGTTTCTTAAATAATTGCTTTAAAAGCAATAATAGTATAGGAATTGACTGCACCCCGTAAGATCCATTGTAAAAAATACGTCGCTCTGTAGTATAAATGCAAAGACATCTTGTATAGAGAATGGTTGAGAAGCGAGAATGCGAGCGAAACAGGTGATGAGTGAGCTATAATTTAAGTTCTAGTATATAATTAGGTGAAAACTGTGAAAACACAGAATTAAAAAAAAGAATCAGTTTTTTTTCCTGTATCGAGGGATCAACAGATAATGCTTGATAAATGTGATAATGTCGCAATAAGCGGTGTGTGGTCTGCGGACGAAATGATAATGTGGATAGACTTTTTTTTTCTTTTTGAGGTACCGTTTTGCGCTGTGAGGAACCTCGGACGGTTTGCTGACAACGAAACCTCGTACTGTCAGTGTGAACGCACGCGTCTTTGCGCTGGCACTTACGAAGTTGAAATCGGATTGTTGATATTCTCATTCCGCTGGTACTAGACAACATTTGGCTTCGTAAACCTAAATTCAGCTGCTTCCAACCGCTGAGATGTGAAAACAGGCGGGACAGCATGATGATTGCAAATTTTAGTAATTTAGTATGAAATTTCAAATAAAACTGATACGACGCTACTAGATAACGTCATTTTTTCTATATTTGAACGAACGAACGATTCTAAATTCGAAAAGTGACTTGTCCATAGTAAAAGTTATTTCGCGGTGTTACAAGACTAAAATAAAATCAATGTGCCATGATGACGTCGGCGCGCAGGCGCATGCGGCTCACACGGAATGAGTTGTTGTTAAATCAAAATATTTCCTATAAATAATAAAATTTTTATATCTGATTTTCTGAGTTTTATTTACATATTCAATTTCGTAACTGGTTATGATGAAAAGTCGTAGTCCGAAATTAAACAGAGTTTGTACTATGGGTACCTATTAGACACCTGATAACATACAAAATTAGACAAATGACGTTTCATCAAATTGACACTAAACGGATAAATATTTACGGCGTTCCTAGTAATGGAAAAGGGACTTCAAAGAAAGATCTGTTGAACCCATATCAAGACCGTTCTAATAGTTGATTAAGAGAGTTACATTGAAAATTAGAAAGAGTACTTGACTTTTTCTTAAATGTTCATTTACAACGGGTCACCTAGTAACTTCTGTCATATATACGAACCAAAACAAAGATAAAAGTTTCTACAAAAAAAACTAAAGTTACGACGCAAGGAGAATCTTTCCAAGATGAAAATAATTCAGAGCCGTTTTATCAATGGACAACAAATTGAATTAAATGACTATCTGTACAAGTACGTATTACGGCGCTATGGCCTTAACCCTCCTAAGAGTCTCTTACCCGATCCCAGCGGTGGAACATTAAAGGATGTTAACAAGACGTATTTTCATGTAGGTCTGTCTCATCTTCCTAGCCTTATTCCCAAGTTTATTTGGGGTCGGCTACTAGTTCAACCGGTTTTACCTGAATTTCAGTTTTTCCACGGAGCGACTGGTATCGGACCTCCGCAACCCTAAGGGAGAACTGAAATTCGAAGATTGAACTAGTTGTCAGTATATTTGAGGGCACTGACTTCCCAATAACGATTGCCTTAGGATATTCATGACAACCGGGACCGACGGCTTTACGTGCTCTCCGAGGCACGGGCCTGAATCACCGCCAAACTTCCAAACTCCGGGCTGCTATTAGGAATTTCCTAAGAAAATCCCAAACACTTTTTGGCCCGACCCGGGATTTGAACCCGAGACCTCTTGATTAGCAGTCGCATACGCTAACCACTAGACCAATGAGGCATGTAGGTCTGTCTATCCAGTCTAAATGGTGAATGAAGGCACAAAAAACAAATAGGTATATATAAAAGTCTTTATTCATAAATAGGTACCCACAAATCACATGACATCACGTCACCACATCGGCAATATTCTCTCAAAGAGAAGGAAACAATAAACTACATTAAAAGCTACTAACAAATGCTTTTACTAAAAATAAGTAGGTATTGTATGAATGTCCCAATACAATTCACACTTAATTTTATGTCTTTTTGTGTCCTTGAATTATGAGTTTAATAGACAGTAGACCAGCCAAGCAATTGATTTGTTTTGAACATTCAAGAAGCACTGATTATTTATTTATAAGCCCTTGGAAAGGTTCATTTTTTTCAAAACTAATGCAATATCCGACGTATTTAATTGACCTTTCCGATGCAACCACCCAAAAACTATTATCACTTAATCCATCGTGTATAAATTGTGTAAGTTATATGGATAGTTCATAAAAAGCACCAAGAACGTTTATAAACAGTATAAATTCATGACTTGACATGTTTGAGACTAGGCTACCCTCCAAAATAAAAAAAGAAACTAGTTTTGAGCACATTTTTAAAACTACCTCTATACACTATACATTTAATTTCTAACACTTTCCAGTTATATATTTAATTATTGCCTGCAGTAATATACTGCTATTTCATTAAACATTATATAAATATTTCAAGATTATCTGTAGATAATTCAATATATATTCCCCAAAACTTACACAGTAAAAGCTATTTACAAACTACCCAGCAGAACAATCGAATCTGTTCTAATTTCAGATTTACATTAATCAATTTGCAGTGCACTAAAATTTTATTTTTTAAGTTCTCATTGCTTAGTCGGAATCGGCATACAAAGTGACTTAGTAAAAACGTTCACTATTTTACATGCGTAAGTATTTCTCATAATGAAGGCCTGCAAAGTGTATAAGTATATGTATAATGCTGAATATTCATAGAAACCCAACCTTTAAAACACAATCCATCCACCAAAATACCTCTGAGTACTGACTACTAAGTTCGCAATTTATTTATGAAAGAAAAAAAGCTTATAGAGGTAGTAGCCGCCCAAATCTATACAGTACATTCCTCAACCTCTAATATTAATTACTAAATTGTTTGAATAATTACTAACATTTTCTTTTTGTCTATGGTTCATTTCAATAAAATAGCACACCCCTAACTTGAAATTATAAAATTATTTCAAATCTTTCTTTTACAATTAACACGTCACCAAAAACACAAGATAAAGTTTGGTGTAAAAGTCATAATTAAGCTAAATACTATCTTATACATTAATTAGTCAGAGGTTATAATTGATTTATTCTTTTATAACTATATGCGTTACGTTTGCCATACAATTAGTTTACCAAAGACAAACGATATAAAATATGTCAAATTAAAAATATATCTAGAACAATGTTTCTCCCTTAGTGTAAAAGTTAATAAAACAATGGTAATAGTAAACTAAGCACATTAGATATCACAATTTTTATTACATGGTGTATAAATATATTTTTTATATTTGATTACGTCACATCATGGTCCTCTTAGATGTTGTCCAATTTATGCCATATATATTGGCTTGATAATGGGTGACGTTGGCCCAACACTAAAAATAATTCTTTAGTTTCAAAAAAGTTTGAATTCGTTTTTACGACTACCCTACGTTCTCTTCAATCTTAACCTAAGGTATATTAAAGCTAGGGTGACTATTATCCATGCAATTGTGACCAGGAATCCTTGATACACGGACGGTTCGGTGATTGAAGATCCCTTTTCCGTGACATCCCTCAGGGACTTTGAGGGTATCGTGAAAGGGAGGAGGAGAGCGATATATCTTAAACCAGTTGACATGCCCTCTATAGGCCATAGGATACCTGTAAAATGAAAATTAAATAATAATATGTTAAAACGTATTTGGGATATATATCGGACGAATGACACACATAGTTCCGAACTAAGCAGAGCTTGTGCTATGGATACTAGACAACTGATACAAATACATATACATTTTTTTTGTAAATGCACACATTAAACAGCCAAAATTCGAAAACAAATAATTACAGATGATACAAACATACATACAAAACCCGAGACCTCTTGATCAGCAGCCGCACACGCTAACCACAAGACCAACAAGGCAGTCTATAAGCATTGCTCATAATATGTTAAAGCTTTGAAATTCATGTTCAATTCAAATTAATATTTTGTCTTAACATTTATCTGCTACGGATATTTTCTTTAACAGGCGAACTGATTTCAAAGAGTAATACTAATACTAACTAATAAATTATGCTATCCTCGGTTAACGAAGTTTTTGAAACTACAGTTTTTAAATTATAGTCCACACTCATATTTAAATCATAACCAGTTTTTGCTCGCAGCTTCGACTGTGACACGTGTGTAGGTTATCAGACAGCTTTTAAGAGTATAGTCCATAATATATTTAAGAGCCTAAGTTTTCCTCAATAATCAAAGTCCAATTTGATTGAAATCGGTAAATGGTTTCTGAACGCGTAACAAACAGATTCACTTTCAAAATTTATTACATTATTATTAATAGATAAGATTACTTACCGCATAACAGTATCATAGGATAGAAGCTACCAGTAGCTACGAAGAACGCTATGGTATGACTCGAGCAGTATACAGACAATAGGAACCCATAACACATGCCACAGAGGCCTTGCAGGAAGAGTAGGACGCCACACACCAGCTTGGAGCCTTCCGAAGGGATCCCGTAGCCAGCGAAGGCTAGCGCCATCATTTCTACTGTCTAAAGAAGTAAGACAACATGGAATGAGTAGTAGTACCTTCAGATATGCACAGACCCCTAGCCAAGTTGCAAACGTTTCTCGTTTTTAGGGTTCCGTAGCCAAATGGCAAAAAACGGAACCCTTATAGATTCGTCAAGTCTGTCTGTCTGTCTGTCTGTCTGTCCGTCCGTATGTCACAGCCACTTTTTTCCGAAACTACAAGAGCTATACTGTTGAAATTTGGTAAGTAGATGTAATCTGTGAACCGCATTAAGATTTTCACATAAACATGGACAAAAAACAATACATTTTGGGGGTCCCCATACTTGGAACTGAAACTCAAAAAAATTTTTTTCATCAAACTCATACGTGTGGGGTATCTATGGACAGGTGTTTAAAAATGATGTTGAGGTTTCTAACATCATTTTTTCCTAAACTGAATAGTTTGCGCGAGAGACACTTCCAAAGTGGAAAAATGTGTGTCCCCCCCCTCTAACTTCTAAACTAAGAGAGTGATAAAACTAAAAAAAATATATGTTGTACATTACCATGTAAACTACCAACGAAAATTGTTTTGAACTAGATCTAGTAAGTAGTTTTTTTTTAATATGTCATAAAGCGTAAACAGCAATTTACCTTTCATTTAATCAACGAACTAAAAGAATTTTTATATAATGTTACTTGTTGATACGGAACCCTTCATGGGCGAGTCCGACTCGCACTTTGCCGATTTTTTTATTCTATTTCTCTATTCTCTTGTTTCATTGGCCAATATTTTGTTTTGATCACGAGACTGAGTGACATTAGCCAATGAAACAAAAGAACAGACAATTCAATAGAAAACGAAAAAGTTTGCTACTTGGCTAGGGGGTCAGAAAACAAAATGGTCGAGTTAGAACCGTGATTAGGCGCTACGGACGTACTGTATAAACACACACAAAAACTAAGTTTAAATTATTTCTTCGATTTCCCGACGTTTCGTACGACTTACACCGCTCGTGGTCACGTTTAGACTGGTGACAGCTTAGAATGTATTTCGTATAATAACTACCCGCGATTTGCCGCGTTGATTAATTACTTTTACTGTCAGTACTTGTACATATTACACTTACGACATTTGTGTACACTTTGTTTCGTCAATACGAGTTCGCTATACAATAAGTAATGGCCAAGTGCGAGTCTGAGTCGCGCAAGAAGGGTTTCCGTATCTATATATTTCAAATGTCTGTTGCCGTTATCAATATCGAACAAAAAAAACACGTTTGTGTTAAAAAATATAATAAAGGGAGCTCCCTTAAAACATTTTGTTTAGTAATTGATATTATAGGGACAACAGAAATAAATAATCTTTGAAAATTTTAACTGTCTAATTATCATGGTTCATTAGATGCAACATGGTGACAGACGAACAGCGGAGTCTAAGTCTGTCTAAGTAATAGGGTCCCGTTTGATCCTTTACCGTTATGTATCCTAAAAACTATATGTAAAAGACTTTCGCATGTACCTATAGTTTTATCAGTCTATGCCTATAACTTACATACATTAACTTCCAAAAATATAGGAAATAATATATTACCTGTAACAGTATGACAACAGACTGTAGTGTGATGTGTACGTTTAGCATTTCCCGCGGTTTGACGCCGGCCACCGCGCTTCGTTCCCACACGCCCTCCAGCCGGTCCGTGATCATCAGCGTCGACGTCACCACAGCCGACAGGAAGAAGATTATCCTATCAAATGATAGAGAGAGTTAGAAGTCAGGTTTGTGCTGTTGTCGTTTTCCCCCTTTGTTGACTCTTACAACACTCAGAGGCGTATTTAGCTCGTAAAGCGCATGTGTGAAACATTAGTCTTACGCCCCTTAATAAGAGCCATGGCCATGTGTGCACTGCACACCCTGTATTAAAGGTAAAGACGTCCCTGACGACACCCAAGGTATGTGTAGGGGTAATGACATTCCATTAATTGAAACGTAACTTATACGGAAAAAGTATACTTAGATTAGGACTAGATCGAACATTATTGAAGTTATAGCAGGGTTCTAAAGATAACTCGTTAATTAAACTTACGTGATAAGAATACCAGGTGCCATGAAGTTGGTAATTTGCGGCTCACTCTTGCCGTACACCGGCTTTTGGAAATGTACAGGAATCTGTTTACAGAACACATCAAATCAATTTAAAATGTGTAATTAATTACTTACAGTAATTGCATCTAATGCAAATGTTAATAAACTTAAAAAGATTTAAATAATAATATAAATTAATCATAAAAATATCAGTTTAAAAAAATGCGTTCATTAAATTTCAAGTTCTATCTAATTTGAAAATTCAAAGTAATTTATTTTAAACATCTAAGTGTAAATATCCCTCAAATACAACTAGTTCAACCTTCGAATTCAATTCCCCTCAGGATTGCGGAGGTCCAATACCATTCGATCCGTGTAAAAAAAAACTGATTCACTTGATCTTGAACTAGTAGCTGACCCCAAATAGTCTCGGGAAGATGATGCAGTGTAGATATTCCTATTACGATTAGCTATAATGGATATTAATGATAATAGATATATACATATTATGTACATTTTATACTTATACTATATATTAAACTCCGTAAACCTGCCATGTCCCATGTCCGTTTTACACATTTACAGACATACTATGTGCTATTATTTTTGCATTACCTGATAAAACGTGATAAAACTGGTCAAATCTGAAACTGTACATACACTAAAATATAATAAATATTAATAAGTATATTAAACAATCGAGAATATTTTCATTAATGTATTTTCATTATGATGTAATTAGAGTGTTAGGTACACTATAGTGATATGTGTATACATATACAAGCTTGGTGCTCAAATGCTGCAGTAAAAAGCAGGATAAATGATGTAATAAAAATAAACTACAAGGCTCAACGTTCACTTGCTTTAAAAAAAGTAAAACATTAATTATTATTCATCATTAACCTAATTATTGTTGTCAATTTTTTTTTAAATACAAAATGCTAATTTTTCACATTCTAGTACTTCGGATTGAAATACTTCATACAAATTATGCTATATTTTAATATAGGTAGTCGTTTTAGAATGAAACCATTGATAAATTACAAATATTTTTAAGAAAAAAAAAAAAAATCAAAATTAAAAATATAGCAACAAATAAAGTTATTTTTAATTAAGCCTCTCAAAATAACACCACGATGTACTCTACTTGATGCATGAGTCGAATCCAAGACTAAGTAAAAGCAATAATTATAGGTAGATTAGTCCTCCATATATAAGACACAAATACAGAGAAATATAAAAATAAGAAAAAAAATACAAAGTGTGAAGCTTGCATTACATTTGAGTGCGTTTTGACCATACAACGGACCGTTCCCAATAAAAATGGCAGCTAAACTAAATTACCTGTATTAAGTTCTCGTGCCTGCCGCAAGCATTCATGGTTCGCTTGGTGAAGCTCTCATAAGTCTTATGGAGTTGGCTCTTTATAAAGTTTGATATTTGGTGATCTATAATTTAGAATAAAACCGATTTAATACTAATATGGTTATGGCCGCATTTCAAGCTTCAATGGTCTATACAATTATGATGTACACGCCTGAAAATTTTATTCAACATTTTTATTCTCATAAGCTTAATAAACAGCATTTTCAACGATTAGATGTTTTCTGGTGACGAAGTGGAAAATCCCTTAGGACCTTCAGCTAATAGGAGATGCAGAAGTCAAGTGTGTGGTGATTCCCACTAAAAACACTTCGACGACCGCCCTCAGGCGCCTTAGTTCCCCATACTATGCCTCGTGCTCAAACTAGATTTATAAATCGATTTAAAAAGTACGATTTTCAATGTCCCCTATATAATAATGTATAAAATTACGTTTGTTGCATAGAAGGCCCCCCTTAAATATGTATTTTAATTTGTTTTTATTATTTGTTATAGAGGCAACAGAAACATCTGTGAAAATTTCAACTATCACGTGACAGACAGATAGACTGATGGAAAGAGGAGTCTTAATAATAGGATCCCTTTTTTTCCAGAACGCCATTCTTCATTCTAATTATAAAACCAAAATTATTTACAACTGAGATTAATTGTATTTTATTAAAAAGTATCTATATACTCACTGGTCATATCCAGCCAAACGTTGACACTGCTCTGGTCCACGATATAATCTTCTACTTCTCCTTCCGCGACTCTTCTACCCAAGGCGTAGCTGAAGTTACGAGCGAAGCGAATGGCTCCGTACAGTTTGCCGGTGGCCACGGCTGCTTTGGCGTCTTCAGATGTATTGTACGTCGTCTGGTGGAAATTGTGTATATTTTATTAGTCCTATATAAATGAATGCAGGGTTCAGACTGTTCGATAGTAGTTGATTGCTGTACCTCGAACAGCAATATCTACGTATTTTCCCATCTAATCCCTAAAGCCGCGTTTTCACAATAAGAGTTGACTCGGACCGAGTACACTCGTACGAGTCGGCTTCATACGAGTGTACTCGGTTAGTGGTTTACACACGATAGCAGTGCACTCGTATTGTGGTTATTTGTCTCCTTGCACAATCAAGATGTCGTCGACTGATCTGCTGCTGCGAGGTTTAGAAGTTGTAGCAAATATGCTAATAGCGATTACATCTGATAAAAATCTGTCTACAATTTCGTACCATGCTAATGAGGGCACATAAATGTTATCAACAACAGATCCAGTCCCCCTAGATTGTTTATTTTTCCTGGGAGTATGTGCTGCGAATGTAATTTAATTTGGTGTTTACACCTTGAGGCATAAGTCCAAGGTTCAGGTTATGAATAAGGCGTAGTATTGCTGCATTTCGAGCATCTTTATTTTTATAGTTTTTTAATCGCACATTCCACGACACTTCCTCCGCTTCATATAGTTCTAAAAACCTAACAGTCTCACGTTCACTCCACTGTTTTATTTTTGTCGCTATTTTGATATCATAAAATGATCCGAGTGAGCTCGAAAAAAAGAGCAGAGTCCGAGTCTACTCGGATTAGATGCCGGCGTCCGAGTACGCTCGGATTAGGTGTTTACATAATACGAGTACCGTCCTAGTAGACATCCGAGTGCACTCGGTCCGAGCCAACTCTTATTGTGAAAACGCGGCTTAAAGAGTTTAGTTAGCTTAATGTAAGTGTTTTATTTGCGTTGTAAACCTTCGCGAATAAGGGCAGTATATTTTTTTTATATTTAAGCCTACCAAAGTGACTCTACTCTGCCTGATCATCCTCAAGGTCATCAGAGGCCCAGAGAATGGTGCAGAATGATTGGGCATCTGGTCTCACACTGCTGTAACTTTTTGGTTGGTTTTCTGTGTGAGAGTAGTACTGCCGCGGTCGAGCTGGCCCATTCGTGCTGAAATCGGCGTGGCCCTACTACCTGCATGTCCCACTGCTTTGATCAGGTCACCTCTCAGGAGAGGGTTAAGGCCATACGTCCCCACGCTGGTCGATTCCAGGTTGATTCCTACATGCATTATAAATATTTACTAACAGGGTATAATTTCCTTTTCTCCATTTCTTCTAAGAACCAGCAGCTAAGCATGTACACGTCACAAGTATCGTCTTTCAAGTTCTGTATCGCCGGCTGAAGACTACTGTTCTGACAAATGGCTAGTCCATCTGAAATAGAAAATAAGAACTTGGATGAGGCAGAAAGTTACTAAAGTTTCTCACTCAGGAGGATGAGGCGAATACGATAATTGAGAAGCAACCAAAGAGTTGCTAGTACGGTTTTCCATCAGGCCCTGGTATAACACCTCTTCAGCCTATTCGTGCTGAAGGCAAAAACCTAAATTACTCCTTATAATGTACTCTATGTCCCGTCAAAATCGATCATGTCGTTCCAGACAAATATTATGCAAATAAAGATTATTATTATTAAGAGATTACTCGAAATGTGTGTTCCAGATGGACAAAAGAAATTAAATTCGTTTCTTGATGTAAATACAGTAAATATTTACATTTAATGAAAATCTGTTAATTTGAAATTATAAACAGATTTTTCAATTTTGCTTATTTGTTTTGATAAGAGTATTTATTAAAATAAAAAAGACCAAAGCAATTAAAATAAAACATTGTGGAGGAACGGGTATCGTGTTCCTCCAACACAAAGGGAGGATCCTCCGACCAGGCAGGTTATCATGCCTGGTGGGCCACTGCCCAACAGTTGATGTTGGGATGTTGTATGCTAATCGGCGCGAGAATGTCTCTTTCGCGATTCAGAATTAGTAGTTACTCCGTATAGTTCATTCCGTGTTTTCTTAGTAGTTCAGCATTTCTTCGCTAGATGGTGCTGTCGTATGTTTTCGTCACGCTGTTTGTGGAAGTCGCCACAACATAGTTAAAATTATTATTTTTTGTATAAACCTGCCATAATGACCAGAGATCGGCATTGGGTGTGTGAAAATACCTAAAGTTTGCAGCGGGACATAATATGGAGCTGTTACAACTACTTAAGTTAAACCGGGTTTGAATTTTACCGGTTTAGTTTTTTTTTTTTTACATGTTCCTTTGTTACCTTTGAAACACCGAACTATAAACATTTACAAGCTGCTAATACAGTTCTAAATAAATTTTCTGCTAATACAGTTCTAAATAAATTTTTGTTTTGTTCTTTTCCGGTTAAAATTCGGTCTTTTAGTCCCAATTGTTCTTTGTCGGTCAAACACAGAATTTTATATATCTGCAAAATGCTGATGCGGTTTTAATTTCTTTTTTTGATCTGTATCTTAAGTTAAAAAGTTTTGCTACAGGTTGATGCAAGGAAAACGAACATTTTCGCGTCTTTACATAGTTTTGAAGTCGGCTTTTTTTTTAAATTATTAAACCTGCACTGCATAAAAAAATAAATTAAAATCATTTATTTCAATTGCAAGAACAGTGGTTGTAACAGCTCCATATTATTATTGCAAACTTACTGCAAACTTTAGGTATTTTCACACACCCAATTCCGATCTCTGATAATGACTTCACTTGGCCTGATGGAAAGAGGAAAGAGTAAGAATAGTGGCCACCCTACTCATTATGGCTGCAGACAATGCAGAATGGTGACCCTCACTAATGCAGCCTATTGAGATGCTGCTGCACCATGGGGCCATCAATAACATCAATTCAATTTAGAACTTGTTAACTAATAATGTAGTGATCTAACTAGAAACATTTAATGATCTACATACAAGGTGAAATGCTGGCTTCTTCATTGACAACAGCAAGGTGCAGATCTCTTGGGTCATGACCCACCGCAGAAAAGAATGCCACCACTTGAATGATGGGGAACAGGATGGAGAATATTAGACCTCTGAAAAAAAATAAACTTTATTTATTTTTTATTTCGAATGCCTCGGCGGCGCAGTGGTAGTTTTCGATCCGACCCGGGTTTTGTTCCGGTCCCGGTTCAAATGACAAAATGTTTGTGTGATCCACAAATATTTGTTTCGGAGTTTGGGTATTTTCTATAAGAGGTATGATATGCATGAGCATTGCACACTACTTGTGTTGATATATAAATCATGAGCACAATGAAATTTGGGTATTAATTCTTTCGTTCTTTTTAATGCAATTTAACAGTAATGAATTTAAAAAAAGTCATAGGTCAACATACCCTGGATGCCTTGAGAACTGTTGTATGCTTTTTATAAATACAGCCTTATATCTAGACTTTGATAATCTCTTGCTGTCTTTGGGACTTTTTTCTTTTTTCGTTAAAACCTGAAAAAGAATAATTACTTAATTGTAACCTTTGATTGTTTCTTCATACTAGCTAACGCCTGCTGCTCTACGTTCTGCGATTTAGTCGTGTAAGCGAAATAGAGAGAAAGAGCTACTGTCAAATGTGAACCTGTATTTTGTTTAATCCCCACTTTTTTTTACGGAAATCCTCGGGCCACCTACCGCTTATAGATGGCCCTCTCTGTGTGACTACTCAAAAATTCTGCGGCACGCGCTTTATAACGCTCGCGCCTCCACCCTGGCCTGCTTCTGCTAGGGTGACAGTTGGCCACATTTGCCACCCCCAGGCCTGCGCTTATGGAGGACGGAGATCATTGTTTAATCCGAACTAAATATTATAAATGCGAAAGTAACTCTGTCGCGATTAACTCAATAACTACTGCAACGATTCTTATGAAGTTTATACCCAGAGAGTCAGCCCAGGCTCAGGCTTGCTCAAAGTAGTCAATGTCCTTTCTCAGGAAAGGACATCTTATAAGATGGATTTTTAAATCTAATATAATTTGACATGTGTGTTAGGTATCAATTTATGATTAAAGCTTATTTAATCACATTGTATCAAGTTTGCATTTACTCACATCTGTGCTACTTGTGATCATGGGGAATTCATCCCTAGAATGATAACAACTGTCCACGCCTGAGGTCGGGATCACGTCGGGCGAGGATGTCAGAGCTGGAAAAACATGCATGAATTAGATATATAAATTAGCGGCAATTTGTACAATACCTAGGCAATGTATACAATACCTAAAATGTGTAGGTAGTTTATGAAATATTATTTATTTTATACTTTGCTTAGTATTAAAAGGTCTCACTGAATTCAGCACGATTGGGCCGAATCGACCGAGGCAGTAGTATCTTCACATGGAAGACCAACCTAAAATTGACAGCATTCATCTGGTCGTAGTTCATTCATGCTCACAGCATAAGCTCAGAACAACCATTTGTGGCACAACGTGTTATACCATGTGGGGTTTGAACCCACAACACAGTATTACGCCATTCGTGCATTTTACTATATTTAGGTACTACTAATGTACTGTAGTTACTGATAATGGCTGAACCAACCATATCACCGGACCCATGAAGGATTTGGTTGAAGATGGGTTCTGAGTGAGATTGGAACACAGAATCCAGCAACCGCTGTTCTTTCAACAACTTTAAATGAGTTCTCGAATTTCTATAGAAGCCAGTCTATTAATAATTTGCCGAAGGTACTAATTAGGTTATTGGCTTTTTGTCAGAGAAAATTCCGTTAAAATCCTTAAAACCATTCTAGACATTAGCCGGAACAAACAAACAGACAAACAAAGCAGAATTAAAAAAAAATCCTTTTTGATGTTAGTACCGTATTTACTTTTATATGCATTTAGTAAAAAAACTGTTCATCTATATTACATATAGGCACTCCAATTTTCCATATTTGGATAGATGAGGGAGTTCCCTTTACAATGTAAATAAATATTGAATACTCACTAGACTGTCTCCTGGGGGGCATTTCGTGCTGACGAAGTGCCAGCTTTAGGAAAACATCTTCTAGCGTGTCGCAATCGAATTTTCTTAGAAGCTCATCAGGTGAGTCTTCGGCTAAGAGTTGTCCATCGCGAAGTAGACCGATCTATTTAAAACAAGAGAATTATTAGCAATTAATGATTGTGATAAGTCATGATTGAGTTATGGATAAAATATCATTATGTTCAGCTGTGGACTACCAAGTGGTGTTAAGTTTAAAATGTTTGTTAAATACTTATATCTTATATACCCGTGCAAAGCCGGTGCGGGCCGCTAGTATACTATAAATGTTGGATCACGGGCGAGCGATCTTCTAGAGTCTAGAAACTAAAGGTAACGAGGTTGAATTATCTAGAGAAACTATAACCGATATTTAAATTTGAAGAAAACTAAAATGATAGAATGAAAATTTATAACTTAGAAGGAATGCAACCTACATTGTATTTATAAAGGAAAACAACAATAATAGTTACATGGACCTGAAAATGCTCAGATGCTCAGTTCTTTAAACTTCTGTATAAAAAATTCACAGAAGACACACCAAAAGAAATTGTTTTATATCGTTACCGTTGTTGTTATAATAAAATTAAATACAGTAATTTAAATGTTAAGATTGTCTTTAAAAAGTATTTACAATAATGGACTCGTTTTATTTTGAAGTGTATAGGAATTACTTTTTTTTCTTTACATAGAAAACTCCCGAGGACAAATATACCTTTAACGGACACAAGGAACACCCAGACTCAGAACAACCATTTATGGATCACACAAAGTGTTGTCCCACATGGGATTTGAATCTTTACTGCCTGGGGCTGTTAAGAGCGGCATGGCAACCGCTTAAACCACTAGGTTAAACAGACTTAAACATGCAGTAAAGTAAAAAACTTATCCTACGATCTGTAACTTTAGAATTGTTCCTGCGTCTTTTACCTTGTGTGCCTGCTTCGTTTCGTCGATGTAGTGAGTCGTGATGATGACTGAGGCTCCTCTACGGGCACTCTCAGCAAGGAAATCCCATATTCTGAAAAAAAGAGAACAGATTGTTCAGATGTTTTGGTTTCTTCTTCACCCCACAAAGAAGTGAGTAGTATACCTCTAGTAAATTTTTCATTATCGTAATTTAGGTAATTCTATCAGAGGGAGAAATTGTGGGAGGTGGGGAGGTTCGGTTTCCACATTGACTTAGAGATGGTCCTTTAAACGTCACTACCTTTTGTTCGAGGCTGCGCCCGCGTCTATGTCAGTTAACCTTAGACTATCTGGTAATTTGTGGCAGTGGTTTTTGAGTTTTTCGCTAACAGACAGCAGAAGCGGCGAAGGAATTTATTTTATAATATGTAGTGATGGTAAGATTGACTAGATGAGTAAACCCAGCTTCCAGAAGCACAGATGACTACCTGGGCGTTTAAAGGCTTCTAGGAACACTCGACGGCGAGCGTGTTGTGTGAAGATTGAGGGTTAATCCCAATGCCAAAAGTTGTCACCTTGACGTTCGAGTGATGCATGTTTGTTGCAATAAACTCACATTAGGCCTCAGAACCAGAACGTGAGGATTTAGCGGAGCTTTACCTACTTATTAACAAATAACAACAAAGAACTCCGCGATTTAACACTTGGCACGCCATTCTTGCTTTATTCTCTTGTAATGTTATTGTGGGAACTAGCTCATATTGTATTGTATTATATTTCATGTATTGTATGAGAAAATTGTGCGATCAATAGTTATTGCTGGTGTGAGTGAACATACGTTCCCCTGTCAAAGCATATGCCCAATATGTACACTGTTATGACACAAAATATGATTGTGTATGAAATTTTGAATTTTTTATATTCATTTTTATGTGTGAGTTCATAGTGACAGACGATTGTTTTTATATGTGAGTCTAAAATGAGCAAGTGTGAAGATTCCACCGGCAAAAATCAACTGACTGTTTTTTATCGTAGACAATATTTATTTATTTAGTTATTCAGTTTGGGAACACAAACAGTAGTATATAAAATGTACATAGGGTTGTTATTAAAAAAAAAAACTAAACTTAGTAAATATACTACCCACTACGTTTTCCACAGATTACATAAAGGGGTTCAAGGTACAATAAATATGACTACTCATTGACTCCTATCTGGTCCGCGGGTCCGTGTTGTCCTCTAAACAACCTAATTTAATATCATATGTAATCATTTTTATGTGATCACCAAGTCATTCTATTTATATAACACATAATAGATTTTAAATGTTATTATGGTCAGGTCATTATAAGATATGGTTAGGTTAGCTAATTACATAACAACTCGAGACAGAAGTAGGGATTGATTTAATTATCAACCGACTTGGTATTATATGGATCTTACAACTTTTTACGGTAAAAGAACTGGGTTGTGGTAGACTTGAATTTTTTACAAGTTATGTTTATGATGGCAAATACATTCACAAATATCATTAATTCTAAATCTGTCTGCCTATCTGCTACTCTTTCATAGCTAAGCAACCGATTTAAATAAAGATTGCCATTTAGATATTTTGATCCTAGAGAAAGGACATAGGCTACTTTTATCTCAATAACCGCGACACAGACAGAACCGCGACCAAACGCTAGTATACTATAAACAGTATTTCACAATTTATTTTTCCATGGTTCCCATCAAATATATACAATGGCAGTTATAGCCATGATGGAAAAAACATCTAACACTAAAGTAGCATTGAATTATATTGCGAAGGTTGTGTGTACGTACTTACACTTAATAGTTTCAAAGCCTATCGACCTTTAGTTGTTTTGATGAAGCTTTATTCGTACAGGTAAATATAGTTTCAAGTGTTTATTTAAGTATAAGAGGCTTTTATAATCACCAATCATGTGTGTATTTAGGAGTGTGTTTTTCGTACCTATTACGTAGGTTATGAGGACGGAGGTATGTTATGAGATTGTATGTTTTTGTAGGTTCACAAATCGGTTGTTTTTTTTTTAAAATGTTATGTAGGGAGGTTTGTATAAGGAGTATCATTCACATTCGACACACTATATCTGTAGTATAACTTATTAGTTTTTGCCTTGCTTCGTTCGCGTGTATGCCGGGTATCGAGGTAAAAAGAATTTTATGTTCTTGAATAAGAATCGTGTCTCCATGTCAAATTTGATTAAAATCTGTGCGTTAGGGCCACCACACACTAGCTACTTTTAGCATCGGCGATCGGCAACTAGTCGCTTTTTAGAAGCTAAATACGGCAACCGAACGCTCTACACCGCACACTTAAAAACGCCAAACGCGGAGATTGAGTCGCTTTTTAGAAGCGCGACACAGCAGCTGAACGCTACTCTCCGCACACATTCGGATGCCGGTAGCATCGATTTGGCATCTGAGCAGTCGCTAAAACACGCGTTTCCGATACCGCGATCGAACGCAGGGAGTCGCTAAAACGCGATGCAGCATCGATGCAGTCGCAAAATCGCCGAACGCCGATGCTAAAAGTAGCTAGTCTGCGGTGGCCCTTTGTTAAGCTGTGACAGTGTACAGACAGGCAAACATAGTAACTATCGTAATTATAATATTAGTATGGATTGAATTAAATAGATATCAATATATATTATCGTACATTCTCCTAATTGTACAGCTTTGATAATGAATGATTGATAGATTGATAAATTATAAACACTGATAATCAAGAGGTATCGGGTTCAAATACCGGGTCGGGCCAAAAAGTGTTGATGGGTTTTCTTACAGGAAATCCTTATTAGCAGCCGGGAGTATGGAAAATTGGTGGTGATTCACGCCCGTGCCTCTGTGAGCACTTTAAGTCGTTAGTCCCGGTTGTCATGAACATCTATGGCAAATATACTGACAACTAGTTTAACTTTCGAATTTCGGTTCAAAGTCCAAAGACAGTCGCACCATGTAAAAACTGAAATTCAGGTAAAACCAGTTGAACTAGTAAGCCGATCCCAAATAATATTGGGAATAAAGGCTAGGAAGAAGATATTACACTGATATTTATTGATAACTCATAAAATGGGTGAGTGGCATGTATGTCGCATGTGTGTATGAACGCAAATTGTGCACTAGCTTACAATAAAAAGCGGCCAAGTGCGAGTCGGACCCATGAAGGGTTCCGTATCAGCAACTAACATCATATAAAAGTGCTTGTAGTTCGTTGTAACTTTGATCGATGTTTTTATTATAGTGTATTGATTGAATGAAAGGTAAATTGCGGATTACGATTTATGACGTATAAAAAAACAACTACTTACTAGATCTCGTTAAAACCAAATTCGTTTGTAGTTTGCATGGTAATGTACATCATATATTTTTTTAGTTTTATCACTCTCTTATTTTAGAAGTTACAGAGGGGTTACATTTATCCACTTTGGAAGTTTCCCTCGCGCAAACTATTTAGTTTAGAACAAAATGATATTAGAAACCTTAATATCATTTTTGAACACCTATCTATAGATACCCCACACGTATGGGTTAGATGAAAAAAATTTTTTTGAGTTTCAGTTACAAGTAAGGGGACCCCCAAAAGTATGGTTCTTATGGTTTCAAAAAAAGTGGCTGTGACATACGGACGGACAGACAGACAGACATTACGAATCTATAAGGGTACCGTTTCTTGCCATTTGGCTACGGAACCCTAAAAATGGTTGAAATATAATGAGACAAAATGAGATCACTGTAATTGCGGTTTACGGTTGCACCGTACAATTATACAACAACCACAGAGTCTTAAGTTATCACTTCTGTCGGTAGTCTGCATGACTGCTTTGTGTTTTTTATGTTTGAAATCTAAAAAACTCGTCAATCTCAAAACTTAGATTTTTACTTATTTAGGGAACTCGTAAGAAATTTTCGTCTATTCCTAGAAAAGAAATGAAAAAATATTTCAATCCTAAAGTTTTAAATTAAGGATTGAATACTGCACTGTTATATAAATCTACATCGAAACGCTCATAACCGAGTGGCCACCGCTTAAGTGCCATTGTCCAAACGTACGGACGAAAAATTTTACGCGGATCGCCACTGTCAAACGTACGGGACAATGGCGTCCAAAAAAGTTACCTCGTTAAAAATGTTTTATTTCTTTCTATCCCGTACAAGTATAATAGATGTCTCCTTTCTACACGTAGGATAGTAGATTCCTTTGTGCTAAAAATACGTCATAAGTGTCATGTCGGCTTGGTAAAAAAAAAAAGGTCAAAAATGTTTTAATTAATATTATATTTTATTTATATTTTTTTTATTCTTACGCCTGTAATTTTATATTTTTGTACTATGCAGTATGTTTTTTTTTATTTCATTACGTGTAGATAGGTCCATTCTACCGTTATAAGTAATAAAATATGCATGCTATCGATTTACTTTTTAAAATAAATGCACATAATGATTTAAAATAAATAGTTCAACCATAGTGAATGTTTGCCGTCGTATATAATAAATTCGAAACCAAATATCAACAAACTGTCAGTCCTACGTTATAACGTCATTCATAACCTTCAAGAATAACACAACGTGAAGCGACAGATAACAATAGTAAGTCGACAAAAAAATAAAACGTTTGCTCGCCCGGTAACCGCGCGGCGGCGGCCGATGATGTCACGTGACCTATGGCACTTGGCGGGAATTTGCGTTTGACAGCGTCACTCAAGCGGAGATAATTGGAAACAATCACTGATGGTAAGCAACGATGGCGTGATTAGACCTAGATGGGTGACCGTTTGTGGAATGATATGTTATGAGCGTTTCCGAGATTCAGAGGTCACGTTAAGAAGTCGGTCCCTGTTGTTATCATAAGATAGCAGTCGTGAAGCTTAGTTGAAGGCCTTCGGGCGGCTTAAAAACATCCGAAAGCAAGAATACGTAGCCACAATGTGTCTTGCCAGTCTCGTGGGACGTATGGCCTTAACCCTCTCCTGAGAGGAAACCCGGAGTCCAGCAGTGGGACGTAATGGGTTGCTGATTGATATAATTCTACATGGTACATATTATATCTTTGTCTATACGTAGAGTTATAAATTCAAGTAATACTTGTGTAGAGGAACGGGTGTCGTGTTCCACCAACACAAAGGGAGGATCCTCCGACCAGGCGAGGTGATCATGCCTGGCGGGCCACTGCCCAACAGTTGATGTTGGGATGTTGTATATATATATGCTAATCGGCGCGAGAATGTTACTTTCGCGATTCAGGATTAGTAGTTACTCAGTATAGATAATTCCGTGTTGTCTGTGTAGTTCAGTGTTTCATCGGTAGATGGCGCTCTTGTATGTTTTTCGCTTGCGCGGTATGTGGAAGTCGCCACACTTGAAATGATAAATTTTCTGCGAAAACTATGTTTTACTAGTTAATGTTTGTTCAAGTATAAAAACTCTTGACATAAAGTTTACTTAATCTAAACGTTTTCTGTGTTGGGGCCTCTGTGTTGACCATGTTTTAAACGTTTAAAACACCAGAGGTTTTTTTCTTATTCATACTCATTCGTTACTTCTAATATTTCATTTTATGTGATACTAGCTGACTCGGCGAATTTCGTACCGCCTAAATAAATCTCAGAACTCGATCGCACCGCCACCTTACGGATCCAATTGCGACTCTAAACCATTCTCGAACCCACTTGAACACACAAAAAAAATCATCAAAATCAATCACGCTGTTTCTAAGAAGCTCAATTACAGACACACGAACAGAAGATTTGAAATGCGTTTTAGGTATATATATGTTTTCCTTTAATATAACAGTCGCAGGTAGTACCGAACTTTAGACTAATTCAATTCGTCCTCAGGGTAGCGGAGGTCAGATGCATGTCGCTCCTTGGAAAAACTTACATTTAGGTAAAACCAGTTGAACTAGTAGCCGACCCCAAATAATATTGACAATAATAAATCCTAGGAATATGGTTAGCGTATGAGGCTGCTGATCAAGTGGTCTCGGGTCGGACCAAATGTTTGTTCCGGAGTTTGGGTGTTTTATATGAATAATATGTATGTATCTACAAAAAAAAGTATATAATATCAGTTGTCAAGTACAAATAGTACAAGCTCTGCTTAGTTTGGAACTAGATGATGTGTGTCCGATGTTCGAAAGATTTACTTACTAAATTGTTAGATTATTATGAGTCACCGTTTTGTCTGCAATAATCCCTCATTAACTCCACTTATAATCGATATTGCATGTGTCGTAAACAAGACTTAGTCAGCGCAATCTATCTCCATAACGGCTCAGTAACGTTCAGGGCGAACGTGATCGGAATTATAATCGAGATTTGTTCATACTTTTAGGTTTATACGATGACAGATTTGAATCTGTGCATATATGTGATCATGTGTTAGAGATTAGGTCATTCATTCATTAGGTTTAGGCCATTGCCGAGGACTTTGGGACCTCCCCTTATTTTTCGATCTATCTTTTTTTTGGATAATAACGAGGCCTCTAAAGGAGCTCGTAGGTTAATGGAAACTACGCATATATATTAATGCATATATTTAACATATTGCAAAGTTAAACAGTATAAGTCAGGTTAATCTATAAATGGGTAACCATTTCTTAAAAAAATATGACTTTCCTGTGCCTCAGAGAGTACGTTCAGTCTCTGTTTCCATTCGCCGCGCGAAGCCGTGTTCCTAGAAAAATCGCGTTGTTATGGCTAGGTGGAGAGCCCAAAAAATTCCGACTACGGTCTTGATACAGAACTATAATATAACCTGAGTTTTGGTGGTCGGATGGTAGTCGAGTCACGAAAAAAAAACTAAATTTAGCCCAGCCCAGAATAAACACGTTTTGATTTTATTCGCAGAGATATTCGAGAAAAGTCTACTGCAAGGTAGTTGACGGTCAGTGATGGAGTTTTCAAACTAAAAAAAGCTTGAATTTAGGTTGAAAGTATGCTGTACTTGATGTACCAACAAGTTTTGATGACATTAGAATCTACATATAATCTCTCGTACATATTATTATGTATGTGGTAGTGTTATTATACTCTACTAGAATAAAGTTAGTAAACCTCCTTTGGACGTTAGCCTTTATTGCGATACTTATGAACACCTGACGCGATCATTTGTCTTTTTTGCGACACTTAGGTTGGCAGCACTGGGAGCTCATTGATGCAAGTCGTTCGAATCGTTGCCAAACTATTGCAGGTACGTCGCTTTATCTCCACAGGTCCGCATTGAGAAATAGATGCTTGTTTTATTTTATGCTATTTCAGTTTAGCTAAAGGTACGGCTATGTAATAATTATGTACTCGGTAAATTGAATCACTTAAAGTTTAATGCTATAATCTTGTTGTAATTTAGTAAAGAAATTTCGGTTAATGCATGTTTGTTCAATCTTTATCCTTTTATGTATTGGCAAATATAAGTATAGAATAAGTCGTGAAGTATGTAATAGTTCTTAAAATTAAGTTGTAATTTAAAGTTATTTACAATTATTTTTCTTGTTTTATATTAATCGCAAAATGTAAACTTTGGTTTGGTTCTGTTTGTACAAATGAAGTTTTTTATTATTATTATTACATCCTTACATTTTTGTAGTTTAAAACATAATATATTTACGGGTCCAACTCGTTCATTTCCACACAAAGGATTTATATGTGGTTTTCATTATCAGTTATAATTTTTTTATGAATCTGAAACTAATAAAATTTTGTTTCCCATCTTTCTCGTCGAAAAGTAATTATTTTGTCTTCAACTGTCACTCAGCGAGTTTCATCAAATGAGTTAGATACCTACATCAATCCTAATCCACAGTCTTGAATAGCACGATTATGGCGATAAACCTCTTCAAAATCAGTTTTATATGAAGTAGACCTTTTTAGGCACTTTCGAAAAGTTACATTAATGACTGTAGTTGCTCGATATCAAAATGTCATTCCCATGGAGAAAATCGATAAATTCCATTCCATATTTCCAATTCCATAAATTTCTCTCTTAGAAAAGAAATTTGAACCGACTATACCAGACTGTAAAGTAGAAAAAAACTGTAAGGACGCCCTCCTCCTTACAGTTTTTTTTTTCCAATTTTTCTCCTCTTTGCAGTGTTTTAGTCTTGTATAGCTGACTCCCATAATCAGCTTACAACATCCACGGGAAAAAATGGGGTCGTGATCCTGATCTTTTATCACACTCGAACTACTCAAAAATATTTACAGAACTGGGCCATATGTGGCGAACCATCGTCTGTCCACGGTTCAAACACAGGCGATTTGTACTTGAAAATAATCAATTATACTCTTCCCCAAAAGGCAGGACAACGAACACACTTTACAATGAATGAATTTAAAAGAAATTCAATATCTGTTGACGCAATACTTTCCGCGCCATTGTTACCAATATCAGTGGCCATTGATTAGCATCAGGGTTTAACAATGAGCATCCGTGTTGGGACAATACCTATAAAGGAGATGTGTCGAGCTTAGCAAATTGTATTGTTTGGAAAGGAAGGTTTGTTTAAAGCATCTAGAAACAAGTGTTTTTTTTTTTTTTAAAAAAGAAGAATAAAAGAGTTACTATGGTATACCTTAATATAAAAATAAAAAAGTCGTGTGAAACTCGGGGACTGCGGCGGTAAAGCTATTGCATAGCATTTTTTATCAACTCATGCAATTAAGCAATGCAATTATAATAATTATTTTTTCTTTGATATTAATTAAAGTTTACAAAACAATATAAGTTACTGTCTTTTTACCAATATACATTCTAACACTGTTATTGCCAAACAAAAGAAAGACATTGACAACTAAACAGAAAACATAATAGTAATATGATACTAGGATTCAATAAACGGTACTGGAGGACGCGGATGCTATGTATTGTGTAAAGTACTTAGATAACAATTATATTTTATTTTTTGTAATTAGTATTTTACAATAGGATTAGAGAAAAGCGCATGCGCTAATCTGCCTATAGAGCACGGAGCCGCCACATCTTTGTCGCACTGCAGCTACAATCATATTCTCTATCCTTTTTTTAGGGTGTTAGGTTTTTCGTTACGGAATTTCTTGATTCGGTCGCCGCGCTCAAAGCCCGCGATAAAAGCTATACAAAAGCTTAAAAAACATATCCATATTAATTTAAATTCTAAACGAACTCTGCCTGTCTATTACGCTTTCTGTACCGATTATTAATGTAATGTTGTATGATTATATTTTGTTTTTTAATAAAAATACATGGGTTACTCAAGAATACATTCAGTACTAAATACAAGTGAACGGAACCGCGGGCAAAAGTTAGTAATATAAAATTCACAGCCGGAGATTAAGGTTTCGACACCTAAAGACTGGTTCGACCAGAGTAATAAGCACAGCCTTATAAAAATCCTATGTTAGCAAGTCTTGCGTTGCTTTTCACTGCATTTGTGAATACCCTTGCCCCCTAGCCAAGTAAAAACGTTTTTCGTTTCTATTCTATTCGCTATTCTATTTCTCTGTTCTCTTGTTTCATTGGCTAATGTCACTCAGTCACGTGATCGAAACAAAATATTAGCCAATGAGACAAAAGAATAGAGAATAGAATACGAAAGATGTTTGTAACTTGGCTAGGGAGGGAGAGGGTGAATAGAATTCATAGAAAGTCAATTTTCATGTGACTGGTGAGCAGCTATGTTCATGGAGGTCTGCTGGTTTGTCAGCTACACCATGAAGTTTTTTTAGAGCTTTTTATTGTATTATGAATGGTCGATGCTGTCAGATGTTTGTTTTTTTGTATACTTATTTGGACAATGACCGGATGAATGAACGAGGATGTTGAATACAATCAAATTAAGTACTACGCAAGCACTAAACGCTTTTGTACAAAAAAGTCGTTTACAAGTGATTGTTTTTTCCAAGGATGACGTAAAATAGTAAAATCTTTTTATACTTTTGCGTTTTTGTAATTATTGAAACACTATGTAATAATAAACTAATCGGCGTTTGTTTTCTATGTATCAGGTCCGACATCTTCTTTTGGGAACGCTACCGGTAGGCGATGATGTGGAGGATTTTTTTTAACGCTTGTTTGTAAACACCTCCCTTGATGTTTTTTTAGTTTGTGTTTTAAACTTTATTTTTGTTTTTTTTTCTTAAATGTAAGTTATTAAGGTTAATATTGTAAATATATTCAAGTAGGTAATAATTTAATCATTATACTTAATCTGGAAAGTAAATTATCAGTAATTTTCTGTACCTCTTAAAAATCTGTACAAACATAATCATGAACTCGTCGAGGATGTCAAAGCGTAACAAAATCACATAAATTTCCACAATTCCACAAGTATTTGTTACCTTATCAATAAACTTACTAAATAACAAAAAAAATACATCTTTACCAAGGAACCAATTACGTACAATGAATTAAGTACCTAACAATGTTTAGCTGGAAGTAAATCATTATGATGACACCACAGTAATTAGTAGGTATGAACGTACACAAAACATTATTTTAATTACGATTTTGTCATTCCGACATTGTCACTCCTAAATGGTTTTTGAACCTGAATGACTCAGGTTCTATGCTGTCTGAATTATTTGTTGTCAGTGTTTATGCACTACTTTCCTTTCGACCATGATTCCAAGCCATCACCGACGGCAAGCAACGGCGGCGCGGTCAGTACCTAGATGGGTGACCGTTTGTAGCAGGATTTGTTACGAGCGGTTCCGTGATTCGGAGGCCACTTGATGCCTACCTACTACACTTCAGTTTACATTTATTTTAAGATCCAGTAGTTTAAATTAAAACAAGAAACTCACCTTTCTCTCAGCACCGGGTCCAATCCCACAGTCGGTTCATCCAATATAAGGAGTTCAGGTTCATGTACCAGCGCAGCTGCTAACGAAACCCGTCTCTGTTGTCCACCCGAGAGGGTCTTTATCAATCGCCCACCGCTGGGCAATTCCAGCAGTGTTCTGAGGAATTCGAAGCGCTCCACCATTTTATCCTGCTCCATACCGTAGATGCGGCCGAAATAGTATATCGCATCCCGAACTGTGAATTCTCCTACAAGAGCTATATCCTGACAAAGAAATATGAAATTATTTGAGAATGTTTGGAGAATCTTCTCGTTTTTGCGTATATAAGACGTAATATACGTTTTTATAATAGCTGGAGATCTAAAAGCCACATACTGCTAAAAAATTATATAGTCTGTACATGCTTTAATCTTTGATAGTTAATACTTTTCAACGCCGTCTTTGACAGCTTGCCGTCTAGCTTGCCTAGTGTTGCAATTGATTCTTTATGATTAAGTTTTAGGGCTAAGATTCAAATACTTCGAGTATTTTTTTTACATACAGAGATTTTAACATGGATCCACAAGTCATGGGAATCAAATTTCAAAGAATACTTCATACCTGAGGCATATATCCTACCCTAGGTCCGGGGACCCCACTCCCCTTCTCTCCTGGTCTTCCACCGAGTACGTAGATATTACCGTTATCCAGCTTCCTTCTGCCGACTATGCAGGATAATAACGTTGTCTTCCCGCATCCAGAAGGTCCAAGTAAACCGTATCTGGTAAAGGAATTATTGAAATTAATTGTGAGGAACGAAATTGAGAAGAAAATATAAATTTCAAAGTACGTAACAATCATATTATTTTACAAGAAAGTATATATTTTGTCAAATTTAAAAAAAAAACACAAGGATGAATGTGAATGAAATCAACTATGAATGTTGGTCTTCTGGCTTTGAGATACAGAAATTTTCACCCTCATTGCTTTCTCTTCTGCCAATAACGATAACTTGACCTGGTCGAAAGAATATAAGAATCTTTAGCTTCCATATAAAACGTAAATCACAAAGAAAAAATAGAGATAAATATTAACATATTATACTTACATAATGCCTCTTTCAACCACCATATCCAGGTCTTTGAGGACTGGCTTGAAGTCTGGTTGGTCTGGCCTGCCATAGTGCTTGGAAGCCTTCTGCACCACAACGGCGGCAGAATGGACTGCCATCTTTAATGGAAGTTCTTTTATTACCGGTTAAGCTGACATCTTTTTACCTGATGACAAAGAATAAAAAAAAATTACAAATCTATCTTTTAGGCAAGATATTTGTAGAAGAAATATATACTATGACATGTATTTGAATTATGTATATAAAATAGTGAAATTTTGCGTTTATAAGCCCGTATATATGTAGTAGTAATTTGAATTTTAAGTTCTTTAAAATTTCAAGTTTTTCGATAGAATCAAATATTTTTGGTTCAAGAAACTTGAGCATACTCAAAACATATTTTACCACATACATATATTAAAAGAGATCTTGAGACACTTATGTATGTAAGTTACTATGAGTATAAGGTGCGAACTTCTCTGATTTTCAGAAAGACAATACAAAAATATTTTGTATAGAATGATAAGTTTCTGAACTGGAAAAACGCCTATTATAGAAATGTTGCCTGTAGAGTTTTTTTGAACACATGGGTGCCTCGTTTCTCTAGCGGTTAGCGAATACGACTTGGTACGGTTCGATTCCTGGGTCGTGACAAAAGTGTTATTAGGTTTTTCTAATAAGAAGTTCTTATTAACAGTCTGGAGTATGGAAATTTAGCGGTGTTTCATGAACATTTATGGCCGTCGTTATTGGAAAGTCAGTGCCGTCAAATATACTGATAAATATTTCAAACTTTGAATTCACTTCTCCCTCAGGGTTGCGGAGGTCCGATGTCAGTCACTCCGTGCAAAAACTGATATTCAGGTTAAACCGGTTGAACTTTGAACCGACCCCAAATGATCTTGGGAATAAAGGCTAGGAATAAGAAGAAGAACGTTGAACTGGTAGCCGATCCCAAATAATATTGGGAGTAATAAAGGCTATTAAGATGATAATTTTTAGAACATACAGTCAAAATTTCTTATAAAGATTAATTTTCGTTCTAACTTCAACTATTCCTCGAATTCACCGCGTGAAATTCTTTTAAGACTGATAATATAGAATATAATTTGACATAAATTGTCGTGCGCGCTCTTCTAAGTGCTCTGATAATTTCAACATTACGTATTTAACAAAATGACAGTATACATGCTCCAGTAGGAAGTTATCAAGTGATGCTGTATCGTGTAATTAAGTAATTACTAAGGTTTCTCTGCAATTTTACTGTTGTTTCAATAATAGTGGACTTGACAGTTTTTGTAACTACCAAATGTATTATGCAACGTGTGAAACTGCCTCGTTGGTCTAGTGGTTAGCGTATGCGACTGCTAATCAAGAGGTCTCGGGTTCAAATCCCGGGTCGGGCCAAAAAGTGTTTTTGGGATTTTCTTAGGAAATTCCTAATAGCTGCCCGGAGTTTGGAGGTTTGGCGGTGATTCACGCCCGTGCCTCGGAGAGCACGTAAAGCCATCGGTCCCGGTTGTCATGAACATCTATGGCAATCGTTATAGGGAAGTCAGTGCACTTAAATATTACTGACAACTAGTTCAATCTTCGAATTTCAGTTCTCCCTTAGAGTTGCGGAGGTCCGATGCCACTCGCTCCGTGGAAAAACTGAAATTCAGGTAAAACCGGTTGAACTAGTAGCCAACCCCAAATAAAATAAGGGAATAAGGGTAGGAAGATGATGAACGTGTGAAACTCTATATAAAAGTATTTTGAAAAATGACCAAGCAATTTATTTTTCTAAAACAAACAAGTTTAAAAAAAATATAAGTCATAAACGCTATATATTTTAATTCTTCAGAAGAATGGATATTCCAGTTGTTGTAGCAAAAGGAATGGCAATATTTGTATGACCTACCAAACCACATCTGCTCTTTAGAAGAATTGACCAGGTAAAGTCCTGTCTATACTCGTAAACTTATACTTTTGGTAATCAGAAATACTTACGGATACCATTTGTAAATTGGGGCTACTATTTACCCGACTACGGCAAAGCCATGGGTTCCGATCGTACTACAATAAAATTATGAAACATATTTTTATTTGAGGTACCTCCCCTACACGTAAAATGGGGATGTATTTTTTTTCTCGCGGCTACCCCATCGTGTGGGGTTTCATTAGATAGGTCTTTTAAAAACAATAAAGGGTTTCTAAGACAATTTTTTTTGATTTAGGTATCTGTTTGCAGGAATTCCACTTTAAAGGACACTTTTTTGAAAAAACAGGGCGTTCCCTCTAAAAGCTAAAAGGCTGGTTTAAAAAATCTGAAAAAATTCGTGATGGTGGTGACTGAGGAACCCCTTTCTGTGCGTGGCCTGACACGCACATGGCTGATTTTCAAAGTGTTATGGTACATTTCTATACATCGTGTGACTACGGCTTTTCAGACTTCAATATGTGTATCTCCACACACTGATAATTGTGTACGAGTACTATGTTGTTTAAATCTTGTTTCATACGTTTTCAGCGTCGTTTTTTGTCGTAGTGGGCTTTTACTATTTTATGCTTAGACAAGAGACTAAATACACACGAAGCAATACTTTTCCCAAAGAAATGAGGTACCGCTTGCAGTGGTAGTTTATGCGACTGCTATGCTTGAGGTATCGGATTTGATTCCCGGGTGGGATCAAATGTTTGTACGATCTGCAAATATTTGTTTCGGAGTTTGGATGTGTGAGTGTATAATATACAAAAAAAGTTATTTTGTTTTTTATAAGTAGTTTAGTACTCACAGTTTAAACTATGCTTAGTTTGGAATTAGATGGCGTTGTGGGTAGACATCCGAAATTTAAAAAATATTTTTATCAGCGTTTTTGCTACGTTGTGATCTTCAAATAGCAAAACAGTAGATTTTTTTCGCAAACTCGTCTTAAAATTAACATTCCACGAGTAATGTAATAATGAGTTTTTATTTATTGTGCAAATTTTGTATAAAAAGAGAATTTTTCCAAAAACATTTTGCGAATAAAATACATGCATGTTAGTCCTCATTGCCATTTTATTATCTTAGAAGCCATCTTGCATAAGCACGAATATATTAAGAATCCAATTAACAAACAGGATTTGATAAACCAACATCACATCTAGTTTACTAGCCAAGTCCCGCGGTGTTACCCGTTGTTAATCTTGTATATCGTGAGTAACGCCGCAGAGCGAAGCTAATCTAAAAAAAGTAACCTAAGCTACTCTTTTTATCATCAGCTTTCTGTTAGTGAAAGTGCCATCAAAATCGGTACAGCCGTTCCAGAGATTACTCGGAACACTCAGACAGACAGACAAAAATTTTAAAATTGCTTCTTTTACCTATACAATTCAATATAAATATACACAATATATAAAATTCAATGTCATTTATTTCTACTTGAACTGTGAACTTAGTTGCATTCAATATTTAGTCCTTGCAACTACCGCATCATATTTCTACATCGCCTGAAAGTTGACCGGGAGAAAATGCCTTTGTACAACATGTGCAGTAAGTTTTAAATAAATAAATATAATAAGTAAATCGAAAGAAGATATAGACAGCCAATGTGATTATAAAGATAGAACTATTGCGTCAATAGCAATTCCTTTCTCGTACGGAATCGTCCAGAAAGTTACTTTGAATTAGCGAAGAGAGGTCTTGTATGGCTACCCATGACTCAGATTAGCTACTAGCCGTCTATGTGGTGAGACATTAACATAAGCTGTTGAGAACAATTACAATATGTATGCTTATTTGTGTTGGTATATGTATAAATAGCTGAACCCGTGGTGTTACGCGCGTTTATTGTTGTAAATTGGGAGTAACGCCTCGAAGAGACGTTAAAATAAATTAAACTAAGTTACTTCTTGTATCATCAGCTTTCTACCATTAAAAGTCCCGTCAAAATCGGGTCAGCCATTCTGGAACTTCTGGAACGTTCTATATACTTTCATGTGCATTTAGAAAAAAAATGATTATTTGATATTGCATACAGACACTTCAATAACTGTTATTAGACTTTGCGACTTTTACACATACTCATGTTTATTACTGTGAGTGCAGTCACCATCGGAAAGATGAAGCAAGGCGTGCAGATGTTAAAGTGTGGCATGTAGGGGTACCAACATTACAAGAAACCAACGCAATCAAGTGTGGGTAGATACAACTTACGCATCACGAAGGCTTAACTCACATCAGTCTACCCGTGTCCATGTGCGGTGTAACCCGTTCGAAACGTCGGAAAGTAGAAGGTATCGTAACGCGCAAATTAACACGTGGCTACGGATGGACGAGATGGGTTTTTCTTTCCAACCGCTTCAGTGCCGTACGTCACCTAAATTGAGAGTTTAAGCCAAGGTGGCGCCCGCGTCAGTGCGAGCAGGCGCTGGAAGGGGCCAGTAATGTAATAGCAGCAGTACCTGGACCTCTCCCATCTCAGGCGCAGAGTGGCACACCGTGTGGTTTTAGTTGGTCCGATTCCGACACACCGTCTCGTCACAAACCCCGGTGGGGTGACTGCCCTTGATGGTTACCACACGTAAATAAAGAAGGATATGTTTCAAGTTACTATTCTCTTTACAGTGATGTTGTCCTACATAGTATGCTCCTTAACATCCTCATACGACACTTATGGATGAATAGGAGCGGCAACTCTTTGTATTTTTTTAATCCGTCACCACACGAATACCGTCACCGTACATATACCGTCACCACAAACAGATACACGTTATACACGATCAAGCGCGGATCCAGGGGGGTGGTCATGGGGGTCATGACCCCCCCCTGGGCGCGGTCCGGGATTTAGGTGTAAAACTAATTAAAATTGTTAAACATAATTTTAGATTTTTTATCACAATATAATTTAAACATTGACACTGTGAAACAACTAGCAACCTTATACATTGTTACTTTGTAGATAGATACTACTCCAGTTTCTCTCATTGTAAATGAATATCGGCTGTGGATGGTGAAGTGGCAGCGGTGTTAGTCCATACCACAGTCGATTTCTAATCTAAATTTAAATTGCGATATTGAGCTGTATCTTTTTTGTTTTTTTTACGCGCGGAAAGCTTTTTGCACCATACTCTTCGTGGGGTGGGGTACTTAAAAGAAGGGCGTGTGTAGGACTCCAGTGGGAACCGGTCTAATAACTAAACCCCACGGCAGCCTACCTCGGCAGCTCGGAGGAACTTTAGGAACGCATCAGCGGCTTTTGGAGTCCTCCTGCCGGACATTTCGACTGAGGTACATCCCGGAGTGACTAGTCTCACCCCCGGGACAGGATGCTGTCGCGCCTCACACCGCTCTACGCAGTAAGAGCCGCAACACCGACCTACCTGAGACGACACCCTCCGGTTTCTGTTCTCCCTCGGGGTTACAGAAGTCTGATGGCAGTCGCTCCGTGGAAAAACTGGATTCAGGTAAACTGGTTGAACTAGTAGACCCCAAATGATGACTGGCTACTTGTTAGTATTAGTTAGTAGCGACATCGGAAATATCTTTCTCTACGTTACGCTAAGAACTTTAGTGGTTGAAGAACGTCTAACAAAACCGAACCGAATTTGTATATATTTGTTACCTGTTTATAAAAACTCTATATTTTTTGCAATCCTTGCAATTTTAACAATATTTAATCTAAAGTTCGTAGCCAGAGACAAAGCAGTAATCGTTCGGAGATTTATTTGTTAGGTTTTCGTGAAAATATAGTACTTTTACGTACTATATTATATTTTTTCAATAATATATAGTACGCCGACCTGAAATATACTACAATACTATTTATTTAGTAAGGTTGGCAACCCTTGTTTTTTATTACGCGTTGGACTCGTACCGACTAAAACCACACGGTGTGACCTCTTTGCGCCTCAATTTTAGGAGGAGTCCAGTGAGGGATCACGTCCTCGCAGAAGGTTGCGACCGCGTTTAAACAACTGTCGCTATCGGCCATCGAGCTTATGACGGCCGGTAGCGAGATATCCTCTTCGATGACTACAGTGAGGGCCCGACGCTGCACTGCCTATGCGGGGCAAACCGCCAACGTGTGCAGGCCCGATGTCTCACTGCAGTCGCAGTGGTGGCAGGCGGGAATCGATCCCCTCCTAGCAAACGAGTGCAGGTACTTTCCGAAGCTACTGTGCCCGAAAAGCACCTGCGTCAGTCGGAAGGAAAGTCTCATGCTGCCGCCCTGCCCACTCGGCGATGACCGGAAGGAAGGATCGGAAGGAAAGTCGCATGCCGTTTCTGTGAACACCGTGCGGTATCCACGTAAGGCTCTGACCGCCAATATCCCTATTCTTGGCGGTCAGAGCCGCCACCGACACCGGTACACCTTACTGTGCCATTGACCAGACAACCCCCGTGTACAACTGCCTCGTGGGAACACTAGCCCCGCCCAAATGGGCAATAGTAACCCTAGGGTGAAGTGCTTGTCGAAGAGCCACCTACCGTCTAGGACCAGCCCAGAAACCTCACCTGGGCCCGGACCGGTACGAGGACCGAGTTGACCTCGATGGAGGCGCCGACGGGTGAACCACGACGGAGCCCATGAAACAAAAGAAGCCCCGTCTTATCCAGGGCCACCCGTAAACCCAGCGCCTCAATGCGCCCGACCACCAGAGAGACCCCTGTGGTGGCCAGGCGGGTCGCCTCGTGGAAGTTAGCCCGGAGGGAGACGCTCTCGTAGGGCCCAGTTGTATCCCATGTTCCAGGAGTGGTCCTAGGACAGACCCCTGCAGAACACCGCACGACATGGCCCTGTGTCTCAAGGCACCAATTCAGACCTCGAACATGACGGTACGCTTCTCTAAAGTCTGCCACAAGCCGCCTCAGGTACTCTGGCACTCCGTGATAGCGGAACGCTTCCCTGATGCAGTTGAATGGCAGACTATTAAAGGCGTTGGCGATGTCCAACTCCGCTGCAGGTCACTGCCTCTTCGGTCACGGCCCTAAGGCGCAACACGGCATTGACCGTCGAACGCCCCTCTCGGAAACCGAATTGGGCTTCCAACAGACCGGGAACGTGCCGAACGATGCGGGCAGAGAGAACAGTCTCAAACAACTTACCCGCCTCGTCCAGCAACACGATGGGCCTATTGGCCGCAAGTTGGGCAACCCTAACTTGATCACAGCTATGTGACCCCCCCCCTGGCGCCAAAGCTGGATCCGCCCTTGTACACGATCCGTTGGTCATTAATTAAGTGGGGTATAGTTTATCAAATATCTGATTGAATCAGAACCACCACCACTATAGATGAATAGACCATAACATAATATAAAGGTAATATACGATTAGATATTTCATTTACATATTTTATAACAACTGTTGACTTTTATTGTCCATTGAGTATGTATACATAACTGATGTAATATACGACATAAGGTTACCACTCAAATAAATTAGCAAATACATTTATCAAAAAAAACCTACATATCTCAGTAAACGGGGTCGTTTCTGTCCATATAAGAAAATTGTTGGTCTGTTTGTCCCACTGAACTCCTTTAAGACACGGCGGTGTGTTTATGTGGTTAAGCCTTTATTTAATGAATGTGTCAATGTGTGTGTGCGTGTGTGATCGAAGCGCTTCTCCACTGACACACGAAAATGTTTACTTTGTTATTACTGTGATGCTTTGAATAAATCAATACTTATATTATACATTTCGTTTATTTGATTAAAGGCACAAATCTTAGGAACTTTTGTTCCGAATTTACAAATTATTTTAACGTTGGATAGCCCGTTAGTCGAAGAAGGCATCATAATGCTACCACCGATAACACTTGAGTTCTGTCCAAAATTACTCCTTTTCACAGACGCAGACGCAACTTAAGCGTGTCATCAGTTATCTTTAAATAAGCTTTTATTATGTATGAGCCTGTCAAAGTGACTCCATTCTTTATGATGAAAAGCATGTGTAGAATCCAAGAGTTGTCCAGAACAATGCAGTATGATGACCCACACTATCGCAGCCTATTGAGATACTGCATCATGGGGCCTCCGGTCTGAGTTAGGGAATTGATCTTCAAGGTCAAGGCCAATGAGGGCCAATTCTTGTAATAAAACTTCGGGCAAAATAATTATCAATTTACTCTCGATTTTATAAATGTTACAATTGGTATTCTCGAAGTACACCCAAAGTCGACTATAACGCGATGATAGGAATCTATATTCAACCGCACGCGCATAAACGACTGAAGTATAGAAGGGAATTTAATGACGAGGTGTCAACTAATGCCTTTTGTGATATAGGTCCTTAAAATTTTATTTGGTATTCGGGTTATAGTTTATGAATCTTGTAATGGTTCGTAATGTGATTGAACTGAGATTATTATTGAGAAGATAATAAATAATAATACTAGTATTGTATAATTTGTCTGAAAAACATATATTTTCAGTCAATTCTTAATTCATTCTCGGTACAATCTCATTTCAGTCTGTGAAGTTTTAAAATTATGAGAATTAACCATCTGGTTAAACGTAATTATTTCTGCATTTAATTTTCATTTACATTTAATTATAATTAAATTAAAAGTTAACAATGAATAAATGTTTCAGTATTCCGTAAGTGCTTTATAAATTGACTTACTGCTTGTTTTATATTCATGTAATGTGGTAATTTATCTGTTAATAAAGGTTGAACAACATTGAAATATTTAAAAACATATTTGCTTAGCGTAAATGAGTATATTATGTGTTCAAAGGTTATTGATTATTGAACCGTTCACTTATAAATATTAATTGGTTACGTATCATACATACCTGATGGGACATTAGACACTGAATTTTCAATCTAGTTTTGAAGTACAAGTTTTTACCTGACAGTGCGTGAAAGAATCACTTGCAATTTAATAATTTACATCTGAATATTTTTCTTATTTATTTATATAAAATATTTACAGTATCTTTACAGAACAATTACCTATCTCAAATCGACACTGTAAGTATAAATGGTTATAATCATATTAAAGAAATTAATATTGCACTTATTATTGACCACCTACTCTTATTAATAACATTCTATTAATAAACTAATATTATAAAGACAAAGATATTTTGTGTTTAGTTAAAGTTAATTTCAGGAACTAGGTTCAAACACAATAAAACAACAAGGTATGTATTAGCCATTTTGTTGTGTAAGGTTACGTTATAATTCAAAAAGTTCAGCATCAATGAAAAACAAAAATATATTGAAATAATAAATATATTTTTAAAAACACATTTGTCTGTCTGTACAGGCGGAGGTAATGAAAGCCTTTTAAAAATAGAGAAACCATAGAGATCCTTTGAGAAATGCCAATGAATTTACGCGGTTCAGTTAGTACTATATTAAAAAAAAAGATTCCGACGAATTGAGAACCTCCATCTTTTTTGAAGTCGGTTAAAAATAGAACATCATCATCATCCTTAAACATTTCACCACGGTCTGCTATACCACGATAGGTAGACGATTTGGTATATATGGTTTGCTTTGAGTTTTCCTTCTGCTTGCAGTGATGCTATTCTGCATAATTTCCTTCGTAGGTAAGTCGTTTCACGGTGTGGTGACACTAGGTATGCTTATTCCGTCACCACACGTAATGAATTTAACATGTTGTAATATAAAACTTACTAATATTAGTATATAAGCTTTTGTTGATATTTGGTATTGACAAACTTATGGACAAAAAGTAAAAAATTAGCATGAGTATTCGAATTATTGATCATATATTATCACATATTTGATCAATAATTCGAAAACAAACAAACTTTGTGCTCAGAGATACCTACATATCCATTTTAGATTAGATCATCACTTTTTAGAATGATAATAACAATAATTCGACACATATCACGTACGACCATCGAATTCCTAACTAGTCAGAGCCTGTGTTATAGTAACCACATTACTGAAAAACATACTTCTCTATTTCTGTTCTTTATTTAGGAGATTATATTCTTTATTTAGAAGATATGTATTTAGGAGATATGTTTAGGAGATATGTTCTTTAGGAGATTTATTTCTTTTAGGAGATCGTTTTTTGTTTCTCCAGCAGACGGTCCCCATTTCATTTTATCCACATTTCTTTTTCATTAAATTGATAACGACGACGACTTGAAGACTTTAGAATTGAAGTCTTTAATTACTTGACATTGGCAGAATTAGCTGATATTATTCTGCTGGTTTACATCTCATCAAAAGAAGAAGAACATTATTTATAGTTGTCCATTAACATATAAAATAAGACCTATTTGTTTTATCTAATATTTAACAATAGTTAAATCAACTTCACGGTTTTCCGTCAAAATTTTAATTAAACCCCGCCCGGTGAGTGCGTGTCGGAACAAATGGAAACGCTCACCGCGCGGGCGGTCAGATTCTTGATGCAACGTGTTACGTTACGATCTCGGATGACCGGAACACTCTGTACCAACCTTTGTTATGTCATCGACCTCGTATCTCGGCGTGTCGATGCAAGTGGATAGCCACAATTACCGTCCATCGGTCATTTTGCTGTATCGGTTTTAGTAAAACAATGAGTGATTAAGTACTGTTGGCTTGACAGAGGAATTATAACAAGGTTAAAAACCTTGCTTTGTGATAAACTAAACGATCATATCACTAGTAACTATGTGTACTTATATGGCATAGAATGGAGGTTCGAGCAGACGTGTCACTTGATGGTAAGTGACCATCGCCACTCATGAGTATCTGAACCTCGAGAGTCATGAGAGTAATGAATAAATAAATATTTTGGTCATCTTACACACAACGCCACCTAGCCTCAAACTAAGCAGAATTTGTATTATGGGTACCAGTTAACTGATATATTTAAATACAATACTTGTTTTTTGTAATATATACATACATATTATACATAAAAAACACCCAAACTCCGAAACATATATTTGTGGATCACACGAACTTTTGGTCCGACCCGGGAATCGAGCCCGAGACCAAGTACGAGACCACTACTTTTAAATTCTACTCATACTTATAGCATTCATCATCCTCAGCAATGATATAAATCATTGATCCTCAGCCCATCGCAGTCCTCTGCCTGACACTTTGATTATATACATGAATCAAAGGCTGGACATAGGCCTCTCAGATTGCACACCACTTTAATCGATTTTGGGCTTCTCGCATCCAGCTTCTACCAGCCATCTTGCGCAAATCGCATTATAGCATACTCCTAATAATATCGTGGCTGTCCAAAGGTTTTTTAAAATTTAAAACTAAATAAATTCGGCGACAAAACCAATGCTGGGAATAGCAAATAGTCACACTCCAACAAAGATTGCATAAATACCTAGATTGATCCTCTTGAATATCTATTTCAAACCATTGTACTTCATAATACTATTTGAACTGATCACTGACCCCACAAATATTAAATGTTAATAGGTAACATTTGTTTATTTGTTAACCTTTTACGCCTCAACAACTAAACCGATAAACGTGAAACTTTGTAGTGTAGAAAATGATATAAAACACTTTTGTTGGCACTCCACAACAGTGCGTTTTTCCCGAAATTTTCTGCCTCGCACATCTAAATTGTGGAATGAACTGTCGCCTGCGGTGTTTCCGGACCGATACGACCTTCGAACCTTCAAAAAAAGAGCGTACTCCCTTCTAAAAGGCCGGCAACGCACCTGTGACTCCTCTGGTGTTTCGGGTGTCCTTGGGTGGCGGCAATCACCTACCATCAAGTGATACGTCTGCTCGTTTGCCCCCTTTAATATATATTTATATTTAAAAAAAAACGCTATTTAGGCAAATTTTACTTTTAGGATATCTGAGTCCTGCGAGTCTAAAAAAATAGCATAAGTTACTCTTTCTGTCTTCAGCTATCTGCCAGTGAAAGTTCCGTCGAAATCGGTACAGACGTTCCAGAGATTAGCCGGAACAAACTGACACACAGAAAAAAATTTAAAAAATGGCTTTTTATATTATTGCCGTATATACTTTGATATGAATTATGTAAAAAACTATTCATTTATTATTAAATACACACTTCTATATAATATATTTATAATATACACTCGGTTCCAAAAATAACGGGTCAGTCACATAAACCCGAATATCTCCCGAACTACGTATGCCATCCTAATGAAACGAAGACTGTTCAATTGAGAATTTAATTATACAGATAAAAAATAAAATAAAACTTAGTTACACCCACAATATTAATCTTAAATTAAAAAAAAAACTAAAGTAGTCATATTTTTCTTAAGATTACATTTTTTTTATGATTGTTTTTTTGCTGTTTTTCATCACTGGAGGCTTCATCACGTGGAGGCAATACAAAGTATTAAATGAAGAAAGTGATGAAAAACAGCAAAAAAACAATCATAAAAAAAATGTAATCTTAAGAAAAATATGACTACTTTAGTTTTTTTTTAATTTAAGATTAATATTGTGGGTGTAACTAAGTTTTATTTTATTTTTTATCTGTATAATTAAATTCTCAATTGAACAGTCTTCGTTTCATTAGGATGGCATACGTAGTTCGGGAGATATTCGGGTTTATGTGACTGACCCGTTATTGGTTTATGTGACTGACCCGTTATTTTTGGAACCGGCTATAGATTATGTACATAGTTTAATTATTATTTTAATAATTAAACTTTTATTGCTTTTTGTTACTAACTTACTATTGTACCTCAAGTTCGTAAATAAGTAAAACAAAAGCAGTATTGTTTTTTTTTTCACAGTGGAATTTTCACTTTATTAGGAAACTAAACAACGAAGCATTCCGGATATCGGATATCCGGCCAACATAAGGCTAGGCTTAAACTATAATACATTTTACGGAATAATTCAGGCAGAGTAGTTCGTAGGCTTCAATATAAAAATTGGCCAAGTGCGTATCAGGCCAAGCATAGAGTAGGGTTCCGTAACACCGTGGTAGATGGATTTGTGCCTAATAGACAATTGTTATGTTAACTTATTATTATTTTTTTTAAGTTTTCCGAGTGCATTTTACAAGTAAGGCCCCTATAACTCATAATCATAATGTTATTATAGCACTTTGTCTTACAACACATATTCATGCAAACTTTCATCTTTCTAGCACCAACCGTTTGGGCGGTAGGTTGAGGACGGACGGACTCTAGATGAGTTTTTAGATGAGTCTTCACTTGATATGAACGCAACTTAAGCAATCTATGTATAATATGTATGTATTTATAAAAAAATATATATTTATGTCTAGTACCCTTAATACAAGCTCTACTTAGTTTGGGACTAGATGGCGTTGTGTGTAATACGTCAAAAATATTTATTTATTTAAATTTATTATTTTATAATTGCCGCAACAGGCCAATGTCATTTAAAAGCGTGGGACTACATATGATGACATTCTTTCATAAAATAAATAAACACTACCTTTAGGAGGTGAGCAATGACGATTAAAAAAGTATGAAATTACTATAACATTCAGTGATTATGTAAATGATTGACAACTGCTATCACTGTACACCAGTTATGAAGAGTGAAAGTTGACCACGTTCAGTTATGGTGACTCATGACATGATTACTTATGGCGACTTCCATATACAGGGCAAGTGAAAAATAGCGCCATCTACCAAAGAAACACTGAACCACTACTAATCCTGAATCGCGATATAGAAATTCTCACACACTGCCCAACATCAGCCGTTGGGAAGTGTGCCAGGCACGATCTCCTCGCCTGGTTGGAGGAGGCTTCCTAGTTGATAGGGGGTCACGAAACCCGTTCCTCCACAATTACAAGGCATTGTTGCCTTCTATTCAGCTACTTTATATAATATCATTGTCAAATTTTGTAATTGAAAACTGCTCGTATAGCATAGAGTATATATATATATATGTGGTGCTTGAATCACAATTTTTTTTTGTCTATCTGTTAGTCCCGGCCGATTTCTGAAACGGCTGGACCAATTTTTAAAGAACTTTTACCAAAAGATGTTGATCATAAAAGGATTAACTTAGGTTCTTTTTTTGTACTAGTTTCACATAACCTTTAAGTAATTAAGTTTAACAAAGTTTAAAGGCTGTTGATTATGATGTTGATGAACTTATTCGGTTGGGTAGATATAATACCCGCACTCTTCAATATACTCTGTCGTGATGGAATGATGCTTATAACCGTGAAGCGCAATTAACATAATCATCCTTTCTCTTACCTTCGTCTATGATAACATTGAGAGTTCAACGAACCTATTTTAGGCCACGTGACCATGTGCCACTGTTCGACAGTCACCATTGAAAGTAATAGTTTCGAAAAACCGGTTTTAAATAGAAACACTTAAAATGCATTTGATAGACCGGTTGGTTGAATGTACCTATGATGAACTCCGCCAACTACGCACGAAATATTATAGTGCAAAGGTGTGTGCAAAAACACAGGTGCACCTTCTCTTCCCTTAGTCTTATAATCCAATAGGAACGCCATTATACACGACCGGAGAGAGATCAGGTGCAGGACTGACGGCTGTACGTACTCGGCGGGGTACGGGGGTTCAAAACATTATTTTAATCAGAACAATTCAATAACACTTTTTGGCCCGGCTCGATAATCGAACCCGAAGCCTCTTGATCGGCAATCGTTAACCGTAACGCCTAGACCAATGAGGCAGTTTTATTTATGGTTATTCAGTTATTGATCACTAGGTGCCTGCAGTAAGTAGTACAGTGAGACCAGATCCTAATGTCATATTGGCAAATATTGATTTAAAACGCCAAGCTGATTAGAATGTCTAAAGGTCAATGCTATTTTGAGCACCTCATTTACTTCCATTTGCCCGAGTACACCTAAGGACGTCCGGATAATGACTGACAGCCAATCTCTAAGGTCGACGTACACTAAATTGAAAACATTTACACTGCAAGTTGCTTAATTTTACCTTCAGAATATAATATTTAGTGTTGCAATTAATAAAATATTCAACTGTTCCTTCTCTCTACGGATAAGTTCGGATAATTTCAGCATGAATAGGCCGGCTCAATCGTGCGGTACTCCCCTCACACAGAAGATCAACCAAAAAGAGTGTGAGACCGGAGGTTCGATGATGTATAAGCACCTCACCTCATGCCGCCATAGTGTGTGTGTGTGTGGGTCACCATGCTGCATTATCATCCGCAGTGAGTATGGCGACTACCACTCTTGGACTCTACTTATGCTTTCCATCAGGCAGAGTACGATTTCATTTGGAAAACCAAAATCATATGTATTTTTTAGTACTTACAAAGAATCTTAAAATTAATCCTCGCAACCGGCGAATCTAAGTTATCAGCACATTACACGCCATTTTATTGTTTAGAAGAAATCTATAGAAGATAAAAAAATAATACACGTTATATATCCCCCCTTGCGATATTTCGTGATTTTAATCAAACTTCTCCCCTCCGCCCCTTTCGAGCGTCATGTGATAAATGGAAGGCTCCCTAAAGTACCTACTCTTTATGTTTGCAAGCGACCATGGGCCCGTATTAGACGAAGCTTAAAGGCGAATAGTAGCGATAAATATATAAATAGATATATTATAAATACTTGAACAAAAAAAAATGATATTGCGTGTAATTATCAACGACTTTGGAGTCTGAATATGATATGATTTCAAATATATGTTTTTTATGTAATGTCATCAATCAACAATCCATACTGTCAGACTGTTGGTCTCGGGTCTGGTCTTGAGGAGAATTAAGGCCATACGGCCCCAAGCTGGCCGAGTGCGGGACATTTTTAAAATCAATCATCACAAATATTTCTTGAAATTAAACTCACTTGTTGTTCTATTCCACTTTTTAATAAACTTAAAAACTTTCAATACCTACTATATAACTAAATTAAATAAAGTAATCAGTAACCTTTGATAATGCTTCAAGGCGAAATTGGTCAGGTAAAAGTTTTTAAGTTTATTAAATGCTGGAAGTACAAGTGAGTTGAATTTCAGAAATATATTTTAACAAGTTCCACCAAGTGCCGATTATCGAGAGTCTAAATTATGTTAAGCTAGCTTTCGCCGGCGGCTCCACCCGCATCTTTGTCGGTTATAGCGGTAAAAAGTAGGCTATGTCCTTTCTCAGGTTTTAGACTATCTTCTTCCTAGCCTTCATTCCTAAGTTTATTTGGGGTCGGCGACTAGTTCAACCGGTTTTACCTGAATTTCAGTTTTTCCAAGGAGCGACTGGCATCGGACCTCCGCAACCTTAAGGGAGAACTGAAATCCGAAGATTGAACTAGTTGTCAGTATATTTGAGGGCACTGACTTCCCAATAACGATTGCCATAGATGTTCATGACAACCGGAACCGACGGCTTTACGTGCTCTCCGAGGCACGGGCGTGAATCAGCGCCAAACTTCCAAACTCAGGGCTGCTTGTAGGAATTTCCTAAGAAAAATTTAAAAACACTTTTTGGCCCGACTCAAAATTTGAACCCGAGACTTCTTGATTAGCAGTCGCATACGCTAACCACTAGACCAACGAGGTTTTAGACTATATGGGTACAATTTAAATCGGTGCAATGGTTTTAGAGTTTATCGCGAACAAACAAACAGATATACGCGGCGGAGGACTTTATTTTATAATGTGTAGTGATATTTATTCAGCCAAATCAACACTATTATCTATATCTTTTAATACGATTTAAAATAACGTAGATTGTGTTAATGATGAAACATCTCAATGACACTCAAGTTTTTTGCAAATCCCTTCAAAATCATTACAATGAGAATCATTTAAATTAATGATTTGCGTAGCGCAATGAACGTTAAATTTACCCATACATAAGAGCATAAAATATATTAATAAAAAATTGCTTCAGAGCACGAAATATTAAAAAATCGTTTAGTCAATTTGACACGGAAACCACAAACAAAAGAGATGGTTGCTTGTAAAAACGGTCGTTACCTATTCAAAGATAATGACATTTTCGTGTTCATATCTTTAAGTATCTAGTATTTGTACCTAGTATGTACTAGGTATGGGATTATTTTTTGTCGGATACTACCTAAGTCCCACGGTGTTTCACGCGGTTATGTTGTAAATGTCGAGTAACCTCTTTATGGACTCGCTAATCTCAGGACATACTGATCCGATTTAAAACCACACCACACCACAACGCAGCGACAAAATGTGGTTGCGATGTGGTCGCGACGTGGTCGGGTGCATATTTCCTATAAAATTAATTATGCAATTCACACGTACCACATTTTACCGCAGTTTATGGACCACGTGTATCATACTATCAAATCGCGACCACATCGCGATGGCAACGCAACCACAACGCAACTGCAAAAAGCTGCAGCGACACTATTCACATGGAACCACATTTTGTCGCTGCGTCGTGGTGTGGTTGTGGTATGGTTATGGTACGTGTGAAAAGGCCCTTATATAGTCCATATATCAAGGAAGGCTATAGGCTATATATCATCATGCTATGTACTCCCGGGTACACCACAGCCAAGGTTATCACCGCGGTATTCAGTTAGTGTAGGCTAGCCTTCCTTGAAAAAATTACTATACACCATTAAAATAATTTTACAATTGGGACCGTTCCATATAAATAGACTGAGTCTATTGAGACTGTGACATTAGTTTAAATACATTGACGTACACATTTCGAAAGGTGAATGTACATTACATTACATAGTAAATATTTCTAAGCAGTAACGATGCCTAACACTTACATTACACATTATTTATACAAATAAATAAAATGGAAGTGTCTGTCTGTAAATGCATATATGTAAGCAAATATTAACGGTAGTTAGATCAAAAAAAATAAAAAAAATAAATGTCTGTCTGTTTGTTCTGGCTAATCTCTGGAAAAGCTGGATCAATTTTGACAGGACTAATTTAATCTGTACAATACACATCGGTACAATCATCATCATTGGGTTTACGTGGAGCATTTACTAAGTCAAGATCAAAGAAATCACTACTCGATCGCAGTTAGTGTATTTTCTGAATCGCATTACAACGTAATTAAATCGCCATTTGATCGATTAACGAGTGTAGTTCCGTTTCGGGGAGTAATTAAAATCACACGATCGGGTTATCCTCACAGGTCATCGACCTCCTCTATTAGTAGACACGCCATATACGCCTGCCAACTGAGTCTTCAAGGAGCCTAAGACCACAACATAGCATACACAACATGTACTTGATAGGTAGCAGGGCCACGCTGATTTCAGCACGAATGGGCCGGATCGAAGTTCGTGTCAGGCCACGCATATAAAAGGGTTCCGTAGTCACCCATAATGGTAGGTAGGTTTAAAATTGTGTCCAATAGATAATTGTTATGTTGACTTACTTTTATTTATTTTTGTACGAAGTTAAAGTTTAATAACTCACAAACGGATGCTTATATCGAAAAATGGTTTCAGCAACCTCGCAAAGTTTTAAAAAGGTCTATCTTATGATATACACGATGGGGTGGGCTCGAGAAAAAAAAACATCCCCACTTTACGTGTAGCGGAGGGTAGGTAGGTACCCAAAATAAAATCGTAATTTTATTGTAGCACTTTTTCGACGTAATTACAACATATTCATGCAGTTTCATCTTTCTAGCACCAACCGTTTGGGCGGTAGGTCGAGGACGGAAGGAGCGACATGACGAATCTATGAGGGTTCCGAGTCAAGAACTACGCAACCCTAAAAACAAGTAATTTTCCTCCACGTTCACAAAAAAGTTCCAGCAATAGGAGTATTGACTTACACTTTGACTATTATTTTTTACTGTACATTTATCATTAGTAAGTGAATTATTCTCATCCACTGTGAACATGGTAAATACTCTTTTGACTAAATTATCGTGGTGCTTGCTAAAAAGTAGACATTTTGTTTTTTTGTTAATGTCATCTTTTAAATAATGATGATTTGTTCATAGATTAGATTTTCGTCTTTTTTTTAAGCTGTTTGAAACATAATAAGTAGAGGTACAATAAAAAGAGTTTAAGGGTTAAGCGCTGCTCATGACCAAACTCAAATGAGTTTGGTCAACGTCAAGTGGACTTTGGTGATTGGAAACAATCACTGAGGGTAAGCAACGACGGCGCGGTCAGACCTAGATGGGTGACCGTTTGTGGCATGATATGTTATGAGCGTTACCGTGATTTGGAGATCCCGGTTGCTATCATTGTCTTAACCCTCTCGTGAGAGGAGACCCTAGCCCAGCAGTGGAACGTTATGGGTTGTTGATGATAAGCTTGGTTATCTGATGGAAGGTAACTACCGCCGCACATAAACGGTAGCTTCAGTATTTCAGCAGCAGGAAGTCAGTGCCCTCAAATATACTGACAACTAGTTCAATCTTCGAATTACAATTCTCCCTTAGGGTTGCGGAGGTCCGATGCCAGTCGATCCGTGGAAAAACTGAAATTCAGGTAAAACCAGTTGAACTAGTAGCCGACTCCAAATAAACTTGACTCCATACACTCTGACTTCTGTATGAATTAGCCGGTTCGACCAGGGCGGTACAATCCGTACACAGAAGACCAACGTCAAATGACAGCATTCTTTGCTGTCATGTTGGTGACTGCGAGACCTGAGGTTCCAATCATGCAGAAGTATCTCAGTAGGTGACCATAGTTTGAGTCACCATGCTGTATTGTCTTTATTCACAATGAGGATGGTGACGGCTCTTCGATTCTACCCATGCTTTGCATAAGGCAGAGTAGAATCTTTTTTTTTTAAAGTTGCAGATTAGGTCAGTTCGGCTACGTTCGTGAATGTTCGGCAAATCTCGGTCGATTACCTATCAGGCTTTATGTTCAAGTTATATAAGCCGTAGAATGAGGCTTGACTAATATGACCTAGTGAAGACAAACACTGCAATTTATAGTAATGTCAATTTAGAAAATTCAATGATTACGATACATTATTCTATTATATATAATGTTCTTGCTGTCTGTGGGAGAAATAGAGTGATACTATCATTAGAAACAGCAGTAACCTGTACTTAATTATATCAGAGGCTAAACTTTGATCAAATGTCTGTTTTTAGACTTTCGCGACTTTTACACATACTCATGTTTTTACTGTAGACGAGACTTATTCCCGATAAAATAAAAAGGCTACGATACCGTCTACTTTCCGACGTTTCGAACGGGTTATACCGCTCGTAATCACGTAGTCTACTCGCAGTATTTGAACAAATAAGCTTAAAGCTATGCAATCCTTTCTACTATAGGTTTTTTTTGGAGATTCATGACATTTTCTTTGATTTTATAGAAACCTTCTTTTAAAAAGAAATAATAGATTTAGCTTCAATAGATTTGATGTTATCTTCTGTTTAAAATGTCTGTGTGGAATGCGTATCTCAGATTATTACTAATCCAGTGCTAGGTAATCGTTTCACTGAATTTCTCCAGATAAGAGGACCACCACCTACGGTAATATGCCTGGTAAACCTGAGATGCGCAGATAACCGACTGCTTATTAGCCTATAGTAAAAGGAATATTTTTTAAAACACATCATTTTCTAGCCATTAATATAGTGTTACAACATTTATGAAAAAAAAATCTTCTAACTAGCCTTTACTATTCCTAAGATTATTTGGGTCAGCTACTAGTTCAACTAGTTTTACCTGAATATCAGTTTTTTAACAGCAAGCATCAGACCTCCGCAACCCTGAGGGCGAACTAAATTCGTAGATTGAACTAGTTGTCAATATATTTGAGGTCACTGACTTTCCAATAACGATCTTCATAGACATTAACGCTAAGCATGATTTTAAAAACACATATGAGGTGTTGTACAAATAAGTTTAAAAACCCAGGTCTTACTATGTACCTTACCCACACTTATTTTAAAGTTCAATATTATTTTCTCTTTTCTTTTATTGCGACACAACGGTTGTTTGAGAGAGACAGAGTACAGTAACGTTGTCAATATGTGGACATTGCTGTACACAACCTGGATTGAGGCCATTGTCCTCGATAGTAAGGATGTGCTAATGTGATTTTGTTCTAATAGAGTATTTGCTTTTGAACTTAAAGCTATTTATATAAATAAATAAAATTGGAGATGTCTGGTATGTAATTTTGAAATGTACAGTTTTTAATAATATTTATACTAAATCTATATTAGAGTATTATATTATAGTTTAAAAGCTACTTATACCAAAAAAACTATTAAAATAAAAATCTGAGCAACTAAGAAAAATACAATTTGTGTTGGCTTTTGCTTTTAGTAATATTGTCATCATCATCATTAGCCTTTAGAGTTTACTGCTGGACACAGGCCGCTCCAATTACATGCCACTTGGTTCGATTATCATCACCTGGTCTGTGGTGTGTGATGATTTGTGAAAGGTGGCTGGTAGGAGATGGATGGGAGAAGCCAAGAATTATATATTTATTTCTAATATTAACTTTTCTTTTTCCCGAACTTTTCTTTATAAACAAAAATAAATATTTACCCCTTAGTAGAAAAAGCGTTGAGACGAATCTGAAAAAAAATGAAAAAAACGTTAATCTTCACAGAAGTTATGATAATATTATAGTAATTATTTTACAAATCGAATAATTAATTGAGATCAAAAGAATTTAACTATCTTTCAGGTTATAAAGATGTCCGGATAAAGAAAGTAGTCCGTGTGGTGACGGATTAAGAAAACTAAGTATCACCACCACTTTTTACAAGCTGAACACCAAAATTAAAAAGTCCTAAGTCAAGAAATAAATCATGCAATTTTACTGACTAATTAAACATTATCCTGAAAACAACAATGTAATTCCTACATATTTATGGTGTAACACGCAATACATACTTAAAGCCTTTGATTAATCGTTTTTATTTTGTTGCATGCTGTTAATAGCAGCTTCATTGACCTATTGGTATAGCCATTTTATACTGATTACAAAGGTTAAGTATATGTTGTTGTATGTTTTTTAGTTGTTCAGAAAAAATATCAATATATTTAATCAGTGCCATCTAGCCCAAACGAAAAGAACTATGTAGTAACTAGTGATTCCTGAATCGCGCAATGAAAGTATTATGAAGAAATATTTTTTAATCAGTAATAAATAAATCTTAGTGTTATGTATCAGTGTCTCTCAATTATTAATACATATATCAATCATTCCTAAAGCCGTACAGTCAATACACTGTGCACTTGTTATAGGTATATTGATGTTTTCAATTAATGTAGTAATTGGTGTACGATAAAGTATAATATATTCTATCTAAATGTTTTGTTTCGCAGGAGAAGATTGTTGTATTAAAATGTATATTTTATTTTGGTAAAGATTTTTATTTTTTATTCTTACTTCTTATTTTCCTGAGAACCTACCTTTTAAGGAATCCAATATATGTGCTTACGTAGAATTGTACGATGCTTACGTTGAAATTGGTACAGGTATTTGAAAAGCAATCGAACTTGTAGCCTAACCTTTAAAAAACACTACTAGCCAACTAATAACATCATATATGCGAATGAAAGGTACAATGAATGATAAACCTTTTTCAAACACACACTTGATCTAAGAAAAAAAACGGATGTTATCACGTTTCACAGATGGGTGGCTTCCAAACGAGTACTCACCAAATGCAATTATAGCCATAATTGCAACATGCAATCTTTTTGTGTAGCAATTTATTACACGCGATGAATTTACTATAGCGGGGTTTTGGTCTTCTAGTCAACTGTTTTACAAGAATAATTTAATATACCCAGGAGTAGGGGTCACCATCCTCATGGTGAGGTTAAGCAATGCAATAGTAAAGCATACCATGGCGGCTTGGTCAGATCTTTCTGCATCATTATCCCGGCCTCCGGAGACAAGGAGAATGATGCAGATGATTGGGCCGCCGGTCTTACACACAGCAACGAAATACGACAGCAATAATGCTGGCATTAATTGGATGGTCTTTTGTGTGAGGATAGTACTGCCCCTGTCAAGCGTGGCTCTACTACCTTAATATGGGACTATTTTATTATTTTTTTCTATTTATTTAAAAAAAGATAACTTGAAGCTACCAGGCTAATAATGCACGGACAATACATAATGCAGTGACTGTTTTTTTTTCAGAGTGTATTACTACTATTAACTGCCTCGTTGGTCTAGAGGTTCTAGGTCTAGGGTTCAAGATCGGGTCGGTCCAAAAAGTGTTTTGGATTTTTCTTAGGAAATTCCTAAAAGCATCCCGGAGTTTGGAAGGTTGGCGGTGATCCACGCCCGTGCCTCGGAGAGCACGTAAAGCTGCCGGTTGTCATGAACATCTAAAGCAATCGTTATTGGGAAGTCGGTGCCCTCAAATATAGTTCAATCTTCGAATTGCTCCGTGGAAAAACTGGAATTCAGGTAAAACCGGTTGAAGCCAAGTTTATTTGGGGTCTAGTAGCCGACCCCAAATAAACTTGGCAATAAATTCTAGGAAGAAGAAGTGTAATACTACTATTGAGGAAAACATGCGCTGGTAGTGGAAGATGAAAGAGCCGAAGCGTTTAGTTCTATTGCGTATTTCTAATACTTTGTAACGTTTACTAACAAAGCCAGTATGTGTTGTCCTGTTGAGGAAGGGAGTAAGTAGGACCAATTGGAAGAGCTCTTCAGAACACTCTGCATAATAACGACAGCAGAGAACTTTCAGAAAGGCGATATCTCTTCGCAACAGCAGCCTGGTGTAATATCACGGCCTCATAGAAAACCGAAATCCTCGCGGAGAAATGCATAATACACTCGACTCTTGATAAAGGTGTCAAAGAGCGGTGGTAGTATTTTAACATTAAGTGATTACTGTGCTCGTTTGCCCTTTTTTGTCTATTCGGAAACCCCCTCGGATACCAACAGTTGGTGGTTATGTCGGTATGGAACCGACCAATAACACACGCCGTCTCAGGTACCTATACTCGGGGAAACAAGTGTAGCCTAGAAAAGAACCACCATCCTCTCCGATGGTAACCACAAGGTCACCACTCTGCCGCGCCCACGTTGGGCATTCAGCCAGCGTATGGACCGCCGTATCCACTAAGTTGTGCACATTGGCGTTGTATAAAATACCATGAAACTATATCTAAAAGTATCTCAAAAGGATTGTAATGTGTAACAGGAAGCGCGCGTTATTAACCGCAGTGATTGTTATCAGATGATAAAAAATCGGCCAAGTGCGTGTCAGGCCACGCATAGGAAAGGGTTCCTCAGTCACCCATAATGGTACGTGGATTAGAAATCGTATCCAATGGATAATTGTTATGTTTACGTATTAATGCGTTGATTTTGTATGACTTTTCCAAGTAAGCGCATTGTAAAAGTTAAGCCTCTATAACTCCTGAACTGACAAAGTCATCTAATTTGTTATAGTTTTCATTTAAAGTTCATTATATGGACCACTATCACAAATTTTTCGGCGGGCGGGACGGCCTGTTTTTACAAATACAAAAAAGTGGCCTTTAAAGTGGAATTTCTCTCAAACGGATACCTAAATCAAAAAATCGTCTTAACAATCCCTTAATGTTTTTAAAAGACCTATATAATGATACCCTACATGATGGGGTAGCCATGAGAAAAAAAAAATCCTCACTTTACGTGTAGGGGAGGTACCCTAAATAAAAATATATTTCATAATTTTATTGTAGCACTTTGTCGACGTAATTACAATACATATTCATGCAAAGTTTCATCTTTCTAGCATTTACTGTTTGGACGATAAGTCGAGGACGGACGGACGGACGGAAGGACAGACGGACATGACATATCTATAAGGGTTGGAAGTCATAAACTTCGGAACCCTAAAAAGTTGTAGATCTTTTAATTACCTACAACTTTGCCATTTAACTTTTTTCCTTGTAGTTTTGCCGGAAATCGAGATAAACCGTTTTTTACCCTTTGTTGTATATATATAGCCATCCAATCTGACTCTACCCTGCCTGATGGAAAGCATGAGCAGAATCCAAGAGTCGAGGCTATCACACTTGCTGCGAATGCGGACAATAATGTATGGCGGCCCACACTATGGCGGCTTAGTGAGATGCTTTTTCACGCCCCGAAAACCTCCCCCCCCCTCCCCTTCCCGACCTCAGATCGCCCGTAAATTATTTTTCCTTTCATTTTTATAATATTCTCCTCCTTTTCCAATGGGTTTCATCCTACTATAATTTTATTTGTTTTCAAAAATTATCTACTCTGGTCTACTGGTCTATATGTCATTTACAAACTATCATTATGGTTGCCATGCAAGTGTTATTCCTAGCAACCTGTGAAGTTTTGACAGGAGGTAAACAGTGATACATTTTGACATCTTCGATTTATGTATTTTTATAATCACCTAGCTTTGGTCTTTGTATCTCGATTATTGCAGTAAAAAGTAGTCTATGTCCTTTCCCAAGTTCAGTTCTATCATCATACCGAATTTCATCAAAATCGGTACAGTGGTTTAGGCGTGAAAGCGTAACAGACAGACAGACAGAGGTACTTTCGCATTTATAATATTAAGTAGGGATTAAAAAAAAAACTACTCACTAGATCTCGTTCAAACCAATTTTCGTTGGTAGTTTGCATGTTAATGTACAACATATATTTCTTTTAGTTTTATCACTCTCTTATTTTAGAAGTTAGAGGGGGGGGGACACACATTTTTCCACTTTGGAAGTGTCTCTCGCGCAAACTATTCAGTTTAGAAAAAAATGATAATAGAAACCTCAACATCATTTTTGAACACCTATCCATAGATACCCCACACGTTTAGGTTTGATGAAAAAAAAATTTTTGAGTTTCAGTTCCAAGTATGGAGACCCCCAAAATGTATTGTTTTTTTTCTTTTTTTATGTAAAAATCTTAATGCGGTTCACAGAATACATCGACTGACCAAATTTCAACAGTATAGCTCTTATAGTTTCGGAAATAATTGGCTGTGACATACGGACGGACAGACAGACAGACAGACAGACAGACAGACAGACAGACAGACAGACAGACAGACTTGACGAATCTATAAGGGTTCCGTTTTTTGCCATTTGGCTACGGAACCCTAAAAAGCGGCCAAGTGCGAGTCGGACTCGCCCATGAAGGGTTCCATATCAGCAAGTCACATCATATAAAAATTCTTGTAGTTCGTAGTAACTTTCATCGATGTTTTTATAATAGTGTATTAATTGAATAACACGTCCGTGTGGTGACGGATTAAGAATACAGAGTGTCACCACCCCTAATCATCCTGCGGGTGTCGTAAAAGGCGAATAAGGGATAAACTACGCAAGACAACATCAATGCAAAGAGAAGGAAAACTTGAAACCAACCCTATATCAACCCGTCTGGCCAGCGTGGTATAGTAGGCCAAAACCTCCTTTCTAAGGAGAGGCCTATGTCCAGCAGTGGACTGTTAAAGGCTGTTGATGATGATGATGATTAATTGAATAACGGTAAATTGCGGTTTACGATTTATGACGTATTAAAAAAAACTACTAACTAGATCTCGTTCAAACCAATTTTCGTTGGCAGTTTGCATGGTAATGTACAAAATTTTTTTTTTTAGTTTTATCACTCTCTTATTTTTACTATTCAGTTTAGAAAAAAATGATTTTAGAAACCTCAGCATCATTTTTGAACACCTATCCATAGATACCGTATGGATTTGATGAAAAATTTTGTTTGGGTTTCAGTTCCAAGTATGGGGTACCCCCAAAATGTATTGCTTTTTTCTATTTTTATATAAAAATCTTAATGCGGTTCACAGATTACATCTACTTACCATGTTTCAAAAGTATAGTTCTTATGGTTTCGGAAAAAAGTGGCTGTGACATACGGACGGACAGACACACAGACATGACGAATCTATAAGGGTTCCGTTTTTTGCCATTTGGCTACGGAACCCTAAAAATGATGTTGTAGTATCTGATGTTCATTTATGTTAGATTTTTTACAATTATTTCCTACATAAATTATGTATACGAAAGAGAAAAACTCACTGAAGACCAACTCTTTGGTGAGTGTGAGACCGGAAGCCATTCTGATTATGCCATATGGGTCACCATATGGGTCACCATGCTGCATTGTTTCTACTCATGCTTTCCATCAGACAGAGTAGAATCACTGTGGTGGGCTTAAATATAAAAAATAAAACTGTCGGTATATTACGATTTCACTGCAAAATTTCGACGAAATTTGGCACGGAGTTGCTTGAATTTTTACTACTACTGGCTACTATTTACAGACGGTAACTGACATACAGACGGGCGGACCCACGGGTAAAACCTATTTTGGTTAGCGTGGTAAAACGTAGCCTATGTCCTTTCCCAAATTTGGTATGAAGATACTACTCTGAAACGTTTACTAACAAAGCCAGTATGTGTTGTCCTGTTGAGGAAGGGAGTAAGTAGGACCAATTGGAAGAGCTCTTCAGAACACACTGCATAATAACAAAATCGGTAATCAATCTTAATTAAATCTTCATACCAAATTTTATCAAAATCGGTTCAGTGGTTTAGGCGTGAAAGCGTAACAGACAGACAGAGTTACTTTCGCATTTATAATATTAGTAGGGAAGTAGGGATTTTCGATATAAGGTTCACTCGTTATTATACTTTAACCTTGTTTTTAGAAAAAAAACGTTCATATTCATTTCTAGAAAATAGGTATTATCATTTAAAAATTAATTATAAAATATTTAATATTATATTACGTTATATAGTTATTATTTTATAAAATTACTATAATATTATAAAGAGACGCTGAATATGACAAAAAGAAGATAATTAATTTCTTACAGTTCAAGTTCCGTGACTTAAAACTATTAAATTGTGTAATGTTCAGTAACAATGTCGTCAAAAAGCCATTAGGAACATTAATTTTAAAGCATATAATATGATGTTTAACTAATACGATTTAACTCATTCATATCAACTTTTTATTATATAGACATAAACATTCACATAAACATGAAGTTTTTTATTCTATGTGTTATTAATTTATTAAGACCACGTATGTGGGCTATACTCGGCGCTTCTATAAGGGATCGTATCAGAAACGATGTGATCCGGCAGAGCACTGAGCATAGCCCACCTGGGTTAGCAACCTGAAGTGACAGTGAGCTGGCCATATTAGCCGAAGAACCGATAACGAAGTGGTAGAACGTCCGTGGAGTTATTATTTTAGCGCAAGAGGGCAGGCAGGAGAAGATGCGAGAAGCTGAGGATCGAACCAAGTGGCGTGCAAGTAGAGAGAATTGGAGAGGCCTATGTCCAGCAGGCCTATGGCCTATGGACTGCGATGGGCTGATAATGATAATGATGATTACTTAGGTGCAGTGGTGTTGCCTGTATCAGTAGGTTAAAACGGATATCCACAAAACTTAAAATATGTTATTTATAAGCAATTTTTTTTTTTGTCATGAATTCAAAATCACTCATTAACATTCTTATAAATACAAAACATGTTATAATAATGTTGAATACTAATTACATGTAATACAAAACACATTTCAAAAAATCATTAGCGTGGGTATATAAATTAAACTCCGAAACAAATATTTGTGGAACACACAAATATTTAATGCGACCTGGGAATCGAACCCGAGACCTCTTGATCAACAGTCGCATACGCAAACCACTAGACCAACAAGGCAGTCAAAATACCTGTAGGTATAAACACACATACAGACATACTAAATGAATAAAGTTGAAATAGCTTTTAATAAAGAAGGTTTGAACTGTCATATTGACTTGGCAAAACATAAATAACAAATAATTATTACAACATTATTCAGTAATTCTGATACAAAATAGTCTTCTTAATTGTTTATAAATGTAAAGAAAACTTGACTGAAGAGCTATTGATTAATCAAAAAGGTAACCTGTAATATCGCATCGACGATACACACACTAATTAGTTGTAAATTCTCTTTCACACTTTCTTTAATTTACATAATTATTAAAAGGAAAACAATTCCTTCTTAAATTGTTTAAGCTGCAGCGCACGAAGTGAAGTTTATTTTATAACAACATTTTTAATCGATAGATAGCTCATTTTTTTTTTTTTACGCGGGGAATGCTTTTCGCACCATACCCTTCTTGGGGGACAAGAAAGGGTGTGTGTGGGACTCCCGGGCAACCGGTCTGCCCACTAAACCCCGCGGCGGCCTACCTCGGTAGTCCGGAGGAACACCAGGATCACAACAGCGGCTTCTGGTGTCCCCCCTGCCATACCCCACAACTGGGTTACATTCCGGGGTGACTGTACTCACCTCCAGGGCAGGGAGCTGTTGCGCCTCTCACCGCTCTGTGCAGTACGAGGCGGAACATCGACCCACCTTAAACGACACCCCCCGGCCGCACCGGGGATGTCACCTGTCTCGGGTCGTTTGCAGCGGTCACATCTCGCCATTAGGCGACGATTGGGGAACTAACGACCTCTGCCGCGTCCCCTTCGCAGCCTCCTTCGAGCGGGATCGGCCCTTTCCCGGTCTCGCTCCGTGGACTCCTTCTGGAGCATAACATGCTCACAGAAGGAGACCGCCGCTTCCCATCCCTATAAAGCCTATAACCTATAACCTTCTCGGATAGAATTTTTCAAATTGGACCAGTACGTCCTGAGATGGACCCAAGTAAACAGTCTTCATAACAATATAACTAGTTTTGGCGAAATTGACTTTTCCCTATTTTCAAAACACTTAAAATATGTCGCATATTTGAGCCTTACAGGCATTTTCGTATCGTATTCCGTTCCAAATATATAGCTATTTTTGTCGGACAGATGGAATAATAAATATCTTCAGACTTACAATATTTTTTGAAGGATAAATTAATAACTCAGTAAATAAATCAATAACTGTGGTCAATGATAAGTTAAATGTCTAATGTAAATAACATGAGGTGTTGAACTTTAGCTGAACTTAAAAACTCTCTCACAAAACACTAAATCACATTTATTTCAGAACCACAAAATCAGAGTTATTTAATTTTCCCACTACGGAGACAATAGAGATATATATATGTATATATAAATAATGATTATCATTATTCATTTGTTACCCTTATAAGAAAAAAATCATTTTTAGTTCTAGTTCCAAGGAATTAGAATACTAAATCTTTACGTGAAGAGAATACTTAGTACGTGTTTATGCAAATTTTACACATGAAAGAATGCTGTGATGTGAATGAAAACAACATATCGTTTAAAATACGTTCAAGATACACATAAAAAGTATATGTTGATCTGATGTTGTATGGAAAGTCTACACAATGATAGTTCAACTTACACTAGAAAGAACTATTGAAATAAAAGCAAACCTAGCCTTTTATATTAAAAAAAAGACAACTCCCGCGCTAGGAACATAAAATTCTGCGTTGTGTGTGACTTTACAAATATACATGAAACGGACACAAAGAACGCCCAGACTCATGACAACAATTTGTAATTCACACAAAATGTTGTCCCACGTGGGGTTTGAATGCACGTCACTTGGCGCAGTAGGAAGTGGCGTGGCGACCACTTAAACCATTAGACCAACCATGTAGTCAATTAAATAAATGAAATCGTATAATAATAAATCAAACAAATATCTAAAATACAAATTTAAAAATAAATGAAATCGAAGTGTCTGTTCCTAATATCAAATGATCAGTTTTTTTAGACTGCCTCGTTGGTCTAGTGGTTAGGATATGCGACTGCTGAGCAAGAGGTCTCGGGTTCGATTCCCGGGTCGGACCTAATGTTTGTGTTGATCTGCAAATATTTGTTTCGGGGTTTGGGTGTTTACTATGTATAATATGTATGTATTTACAAAAAAAAAGTATGTTTATGTATTTATATCAGTAGTCGAGTTACCCATAATCCAAGCTCTGCTTAGTTTGGGGACTAGATGGCGATGTGTGTAAAATGTCCGAAAATATTTATAATTTATTTATTATTTTACTAAATGCTTAAGAAAACATTTTTTTTTCTGTTAATCTGTTTGTTCCGGCTAATCTCAGATTTTGTATAAGGTTACATATAAATTATCAGCTCAAATTATAATAAGAAAGACTGCCTTTCCTATTCAACGTAAGAGTCGTTCTTGTATTATGTTCATATGACGTAACAGTATACGTAATATCTGAGGTCGGCCTTCGACCGGTTCGCCAAGGGAACAGTAGGTCAGGAAATGAGGCTACTGGTTGACTTAGACATTTTGTATTATAATACAAGCTCTTCAAGTTTGAGGTTACCGAATATCAAGCACTAATTAATCCCTATTAATATTATAAATTCGACAGTAACTCTGTCTGTTACGGTTTCACGCTCAAACCACTAAACTGATTTAGATTAATTTTGGTATAGAGATAGATGGAACCTTGATAAAGGAAATAAGCTACTATTTATCGATATATCTGACGTAGACGCGGGCAGAGCCGCGGGCAAAAACAAGTAAATAAATATTACGGACATCTTACACAAAACGCCATCTAGTCCCAAACTAGCAGGGCTTGTATTACGGGTACAAGTTAACTGATTTAAATACATAAAAATATTTTTTTTGTGAATACATATATAGAAAACACACAAAATCCGAAATAAATATTTGCGAATCACACAAACATTTAGTCCGACCCGGGAATCAAACCCGAGACTTCTAACACAGCAGTCGCATGCGCTCCCACTGCGCCACCGAGGTAAGCTAATGTCCCAAATAAGTATGTCAATGAATGTATGGTAATGAATATGGACAGCCAACCCTACTGTTCCTATGAATGTTGTAATGGAACACAGTGCCAGCGTACCTAATCCGTTGCGTGCCGTGCGTGCGGTGCGTCCGGCGCGGGCCAATGGACGCGTACCTTATGGAACAAACCATGCAGGACAATATTTGTTTAAAACTGTTTGAGTCCCGCTGTGTTACACGCGGTTGTTGTATACCCGCGTATAACGCTGCAGGGCTAAGATAGTCTAAAAAGTAGCTTAGTTACTACTTATGTCATCAGCTATCAGAGAGTTTTTTTTTTAAAAGACTACTCCCATATTTGGAATATAGTCCTGTGTCACGGGGGACTTTGCAAACATACAAGAAACGGACACAATGAACACCCAGACTCAGAACAACAATTTTTGGATCACACAAAGTGTTACCCGTGTAGGATTTGAACCCATAAAACTTGGCGCAGTAGGAAGCAGCGTGTCGACTGCTGAAAGCACTAGGCCAAATGTGCACTTAAATCCTTTCAAATCAGTTCAGCTTTTCTAGATATTAGCCGGAACAAATATACAGATAAAAATTCAAATAATTTACTTTGTAAGTAGTAAGTGCAGTAATAAGGGTAAATAAGATTAGTCATGAGAAGCGCTTATAGCCGAGTGGAATAAGGTGATTGGACACAATCACCGAGGGTAAGCAACGAAGACGCGGTCAGTACCTAGATGGGTGACCGTTTGTAGCATGATTTGTTATGAGTGTTTTCGTAGTTCGAAGGTTACATTAAGCAGTCGGTCCCGGGTGTTATCATAAGATAACAACATTTATTGTAAAAAAATTCGTTTGATGTTACAAAAAGATACTTCAATTTATTGGTATTTTGTATAGATGTGCGAAAATGTCACCTCGTCTGGTTTGTGTCCTCAAGTCGTTAAAGTCTTAAACTATCAGATATTCATAATATTGGCACTTAATATAATAAAATATATTGACAATGTACGTGCAGATATTGTTTTAGTAATTATCCTTGTATTTATGTTACCTAGTGTAAATTTACATTATACGATTACATAGTCCTTCGTACGAAATTCTTGTCATTACATGTTGTGTATTTTTGTATAAATATTATATATTATTACAAGCTGATCCGGCGAACTTCGTACCGCCCACCATCATCATCATCAACAGCCTTTAACAGTCCACTTGAAAAGGAGGTATTGGCCTACTTACTATATCACACTGGCCAGACGGGTTGGTATAGGGTTGGTTTCAAGTTTTTCTTCTTTTTGCATTGATGTTGTCTTGCGTAGTTTATCCCTTAGTCGCCTTTTACGACACCCACGTGGGATGAATAGGGGTGGTGACCTTAGAGTATACATAATACTCTAAGGGTGGTGACACTCTGTATTCTTAATCCGTCACCGCACGGATTGTTATGTTTTGATATGCGAAAAATAAAAATCCCAGAACTTGATGGCATCTAAACCATTTTCCAACCTACTTGAATATACACAAAAAAAAATCATCAAAATCGGTCAAGCAGTCAAGAAGGAGTTCTATTACAAACCAAGCATATCAATAGGCCGCCAAGTGTGAGTCACGATGCTTCATTGTATGCATATGCATCGAGTTTGATGACCAGTGATCTTGGATTCTACTCATGCGCTTCATCAAGCAGAGTAAAGTGACTTTAGTAGGATCATGAATAAAAGTATAGAATTCAGTAAACTTGATGACAATTCGCCAAAAACATAAACACGTATTTGCGTTGACATCAAATTGTTTGTTCAATCAGAAAATGACCTTAAATGATTAACATTGGCTGCGATCCTGGAATTACTTGCTCAAATATATGCGTATATAGGTATATGTTTATATATACTTATATTTGTACAACATCTCGGTAATAAATTGGTCCATGGACATAATGCGAGGCCATTACACCACCGATTTTAAATTTTGTCATTTCAATGCGAATTCTCAAATAAATTCTCTAAAATATTATAAAATTGAAAAGTTTGTTTGTTATCCTTACCAATGTTATAAAAGCGGAAGTTTGTATGTATGTTTGTTGCCGATTAACGCAAAAACTACTGAACGGATTTGGATGAAATTTTGTAATTTTTTTATTAATATTACTGCATCCTGTGTAGCATATAGGAGTCACAGATCGTTTCAATTACTATTACTATCACTAAGGTTAAAAATTTTTGTGAGCTTTGTTAGGTCTTAGTCTAATTATCTACTAAATCATTCTACATTAAACATTGTCTTATACAGGCTGCTCCTGGACATTCCGAGCTAGCGCGTGGATCAAACTTTACAGTAAAATAGCTTGTATATCGGAATAACACATAGGCTACTTTTTAGTGCAATAATCGATATACACGGGGGCGAAGCAGGGGGCGAAAGCTAGAAGGGGACAATTTCTGGATCTACTGATGCGACTTTGTTTTTTTTTCCAATAGCTAATGCGAATCAAATGAAATCAAACCATTTTTATTTCAGATAAATCAATACAACGGTACTTTTGAAACGTCAAGTAGTCAGTCAGTAGTCAGTCGTGAAGCTAATTGTCTGTTCCAATTCATAGATCCTATGGAGAAGACAAAAACACACAAGAAACTTCATGGACACTCTTTGCAATATAGTTTTAAAAACGGTTTAGAATCGTATCAAACATAAGAACTAATTATTTAATTATTACCTTGACAAGTAGACGATTTGTTCACGTAAAGCGATGTGTTCAGTTAATCTGGAAAACAAAGAAGCTTAATTAATTATACTTGTCTTTGTTAAGAAGCTAGAGCATTAAATACTAAATAGTAGTCGTGATTCTATTGTTAACATCACAAAACTAACCTAAATTTAAAAAATGATTTTTAATTTAATACTTTAACTTTATTGACTTACAGTCCATTTTGCGATATCTCAAATCTTAGATATTGCTGTCAAAACGTGTAGAGTGTAGCAGAGAGTGTGCAGTAACGTCAAACTAGACTATCTCACTAAATATTGTTATTCTTTAATTTCTGTGGATTTATCAATCAAAATCACAATTATGTGAATTATTGTCTTATGTGGTATGCTTATAACTGCCTCGTTGGTCTAGTGGATAGCGTATGCGACTGCGGGTTCAAATCCCGGGTCGGGCCAAAAAGAGTTTTTGGGTTTTCTTAGGAAATTCCTAAAAGAAGCCCGGAGTTCGCAAGTTTGGCGGTGATGTTCTATGTTATGTAGGTCGGTTTTACGCACTAAGTCCTTTATGTGGACCATTGTAAGTGAGGGCGGCCATCATTCCAGGCAGCCTACCTTCCTCCAGAAGCGGATAAGGTCTCCGAGTCTGTCCAGGCATTCTGAAACAGTTTTGGGAGATCCAAGGGTGTTTTTCCGTGTTTCGGTGACACCTGTACACTCAATGAGTACATGCGACACCGTTTCCTCTGCCCTTAAGCATGTAAGCATGTAAGCAAGGGGACTATCAGTTATGCCTATGGTGTGGAAGTGTTTATTTAATGAGCAGTGTCCGGTGATGGTTCCTACCACCCGCCGCAAACTGTTCCTGTCCAAACGCAATAAGCGTTTGGTTAATTTGCCATTAGGAAGTGGCATGGCTTCCTTTGATTGTCTGCAGCCTGGGACCGATAGCCAGTGGTGTTGTACTTGTGTGCGGGTAAATTCCTGCAGCCAACCACGGAGCTGGCCGAGGGGGACAGGCACGACGGTTTCGGGTCCGTAAACCGTCCAACCCGACCCCCTCCTAGCCAGCTCATCGGCCACATCGTTACCTAGTGATCCGCTGTGTCCTTTTATCCATTGTAGTGTCACTGAATTCCGGTTGGAGGTCGCAATGCGTTCTACGTTACGTACGACATTCCAGTATAAGTTCCGAAGTGACATGAATTTTATTGAGAGAATTGAGTAGATACCGATGCATTATCAGGGACTATACGGATGTGTGAGTCCGCAATTTTCCTTGTCTTTATAGCGTGGGCCGACGGGATGATACCCACGCATTCCGCCTGGAATGCAGTGTTGAATCTACCTTGCAGCTTCGATATCCTGACGTTAAGTTCATCTGAGAATGCACCTGCTCAGTTTCAAAGTGTGCTGGAATCACTTATAATAAAATAATTATGAAACGTAATTTATCCAAGCGAATCTTTAAACGCTATTTATAAACTCTTTGCTAACGTTTAATTTTATTTATCTTAAATATTCATAACTTAGATCCAGACAAAGATTAGACTTAGTTTTAATATTGATTTAAAACGAGCTGAGTTCCGCGATGTTACCCACGGTTATTCTTGTAAATCGCGAGAAACGTCGCGCTACAAATCTAGTCTCAAAAACTTTGCTTAAATTACTCCTTATCACCAGCTCTCTGTCAGTGATATACGATACGTTGATGATATGGAATTTATACCTTAGTAAAATATTATTCAGTACATTTTAAATTGTGTACTCTTCTCCATTTTTCTATAACAGTCTAAACTCTTTATATAACGAAATTCAAGTACCAAGCATTTTTAGGGTTCCGTAGCCAAATGGCAAAAAACGGAACCCTTATAGATTCGTCAAGTCTGTCTGTCTGTCTGTCTGTCTGTCTGTCTGTCTGTCTGTCTGTCTGTCTGTCCGTCCGTATGTCACAGCCAATTATTTCCGAAACTATAAGAGCTATACTGTTGAAATTTGGTCAGTCGATGTATTCTGTGAACCGCATTAAGATTTTTACATAAAAAAAGAAAAAAAACAATACATTTTGGGGGTCTCCATACTTGGAACTGAAACTCAAAAATTTTTTTTTCATCAAACCTAAACGTGTGGGGTATCTATGGATAGGTGTTCAAAAATGATGTTGAGGTTTCTATTATCATTTTTTTCTAAACTGAATAGTTTGCGCGAGAGACACTTCCAAAGTGGAAAAATGTGTGTCCCCCCCCCTCTAACTTCTAAAATAAGAGAGTGATAAAACTAAAAGAAATATATGTTGTACATTAACATGCAAACTACCAACGAAAATTGGTTTGAACGAGATCTAGTGAGTAGTTTTTTTTTTAATCCCTACTTAATATTATAAATGCGAAAGTACCTCTGTCTGTCTGTCTGTTACGCTTTCACGCCTAAACCACTGTACCGATTTTGATGAAATTCGGTATGATGATAGAACTGAACTTGGGAAAGGACATAGACTACTTTTTACTGCAATAATCGAGATACAAAGACCAAAGCTAGGTGATTATAAAAATACATAAATCGAAGATGTCAAAATGTATCACTGTTTACCTCCTGTCAAAACTTCACAGGTTGCTAGGAATAACACTTGCATGGCAACCATAATGATAGTTTGTAAATGACATATAGACCAGTAGACCAGAGTAGATAATTTTTGAAAACAAATAAAATTATAGTAGGATGAAACCCATTGGAAAAGGAGGAGAATATTATAAAAATGAAAGGAAAAATAATTTACGGGCGATCTGAGGTCGGGAAGGGGAGGGGGGGGGAGGTTTTCGGGGCGTGAAAAAGCATCTCACTAAGCCGCCATAGTGTGGGCCGCCATACATTATTGTCCGCATTCGCAGCAAGTGTGATAGCCTCGACTCTTGGATTCTGCTCATGCTTTCCATCAGGCAGGGTAGAGTCAGATTGGATGGCTATATATATACAACAAAGGGTAAAAAACGGTTTATCTCGATTTCCGGCAAAACTACAAGGAAAAAAGTTAAATGGCAAAGTTGTAGGTAATTAAAAGATCTACAACTTTTTAGGGTTCCGAAGTTTATGACTTCCAACCCTTATAGATATGTCATGTCCGTCTGTCCTTCCGTCCGTCCGTCCGTCCTCGACTTATCGTCCAAACAGTAAATGCTAGAAAGATGAAACTTTGCATGAATATGTATTGTAATTACGTCGACAAAGTGCTACAATAAAATTATGAAATATATTTTTATTTAGGGTACCTCCCCTACACGTAAAGTGAGGATTTTTTTTTTCTCATGGCTACCCCATCATGTAGGGTATCATTATATAGGTCTTTTAAAAACATTAAGGGATTGTTAAGACGATTTTTTGATTTAGGTATCCGTTTGAGAGAAATTCCACTTTAAAGGCCACTTTTTTGTATTTGTAAAAACAGGCCGTCCCGCCCGCCGAAAAATTTGTGATAGTGGTCCATATAATGAACTTTAAATGAAAACTATAACAAATTAGATGACTTTGTCAGTTCAGGAGTTATAGAGGCTTAACTTTTACAATGCGCTTACTTGGAAAAGTCATACAAAATCAACGCATTAATACGTAAACATAACAATTATCCATTGGATACGATTTCTAATCCACGTACCATTATGGGTGACTGAGGAACCCTTTCCTATGCGTGGCCTGACACGCACTTGGCCGATTTTTTATTCGAGGTATGATTCGTTATTGTTGATGGGGATTAAAAGAAAACAAACAAAGTCACTATTTTTTGCACATGACACACAAAGACATCTAATCCCAATCTAAGTATATATAATACTATGGGTACTAGACAACTGATATAAATACATCAACATTTTTTGTAAATACATAATATTACACATAGTAAACACCAAAACAAATATTTGCAGATTACACAAACACAAACATTAGATCGGAGCCTTGATCGGCAGTCGCATACGCGATCCACCAGACCCAACAAGGCAGTTAACTGTAATTCATATGTGCATTTCATACAATAGGTAGTTAATTTATTAAACAATAACACGGATAGTAAACATTTACTGTTGCTAAATATCATCCGTGTGGTGACGGATAAAGAATACAAAGTGTCACCACCCCTATTCATTCCATGGGTGTCGTAAGAGGCGACTAAAAGAACAAAATAAGCAGCTAACATCACTGCCAAGAGAAGGAAAACTTGAGACAAACCCATTACCAACCGGTCTGGCCAGCGTGGTATAGCAGGCCAAAACCTCCTTTCAAAGGAGAGGCCTATGTCCAGCGGTGGACTGTTAAAGGCTGTTGATGATGATAATGATGAAATATGAACATATTTCTTCGTAATAGAGAATTTTTCTTGTTAAAAAGAGTATATCAATGAGTGGGTATTAAGGTAACCAGCCAAATTGTGTTTACTTCTACGTTATAGAGGGTATCGGTATTAAGAATGATGTTATAGAGAGTTTTCACTACATTTATTATTTCATTCTGTGTTTCTTCGATATAAGCTTGCAGTGCAACCTTTGTATAATATTGGCATACTATAAAGAAACTTATGCTACTCGCACTTAGTTCATTTATTGTACAAATATTAGCGTTTCTTGAAACTGTATGTGTCAGGCTGTTATGAACAGGATTACAAATATTATTGTTTTAACGGTCTTTATAACTTTGTATAAAGATTAATAATATTTTTATATAATAACATGACAATGTACAGAATGTATCAACTAAAATAGTATTATGTAACATAAAAAAAAGTAAAGTAAAAGTATTCGTAACACATTTTTTCTCGAGTATTCGTTTTAGCAGGCTTTGTATCAAGTCTAACTTGGTATTTTCCACCGTAACCGCATCCAATTCGGTTAAGTCAGTTCTGACTTTCTTCTTCCTAGCCTTAATCCAATATTATTTGGAGTCGGCTACTAGTTCAACCGGTTTTACCTGAATATCAGCTTTTCCACGAAGCGGCTGGCATTGGACCTCCGCAACCCTAAGGGAGAACTGAAATTCGAAGGATGAACTAGTTGTCAGTAAATTTGAGGGCACTGACTTCCCAATAACGATTGCCATAGATGTTCATGACAACCGGAACCGACGGCTTTACGTGCTCTCCGAGGCACGGGCGTGAATTACCGTTAAACTTCCTAACTTCGGGCTGCTATTAGGAATTTCCTAAGTAAAACCCAAAAAACACTTTTTAGCCCGAACCGGAATTTGAACCCGAGACCTCTTGATTAGCAATTGCATACGCTATCCACTAGACCAACGAGGCAGTTTAAGTCATTTTTGAGATTATCGCACATAAACACAATGACACCATCAAGTGACATGTCTGCTAAAAGTTTCAAACTGTCATGTCTGTAGCACGACAGAGGGAAGTCACTAATGACACCACCAACCTTAAAACATTAGTCTCTAAATAGTCCTAGATATGGAGCCAAGCAGATTTCAGCACGAATGGGCCGGCTCGATTGGGGCAGTACCTTCACACAGAAGACCAATCCGTCTCCGCGATTTGGAGATCACGTTAAGCTGTCAGTCCAGGTTGTTATCATAAGATCATGAAGCTTAGTGGGAGGCCTTCAGGGAGCTTAGAAACGTGCAACGGCAAGATTATGTGGATCGTCATTCCCTATTTGCACTCGGCCAGCGTCTTAACCTTCTCCTGAGAGGAGTCCCGATCCCAGCAGTTGGACATTATTGGTGGTTGATAAAGGAGAGGTCTCTCTCTGACTGTTAATGTAACACAAGAATAAAGTAAAGCATCGTCTATGTTATAGTGTACTAGATGACCCAGCGAACTTCGTACCGCCCAACTTTAAAATTCCATAACTTGATCGCAGCGCCACCTACCGGGTCCAATTGCGAATCTAAACCATTCCCAGATCCCCTTGAAGACACACAAAAAATTTCATCAAAATCGGTCCAGTCGTTTGAGAGAAGTTCAGTGACATACACACTCACAGAAGAATTATATATATAAAGATTATTTGTGCATTGGCAAGAGTTTTCATTTCCGTATGACAGATGATTTCCGCTTTAGAAAGCTGGCTGAATCATTTTATAAGATGCACCACATTAAATGAAGTTTATTGCTTAGCCTGTTCGTCTAGTGGTTAGACCGTCTGGCTAAGGAGCCAGGGTTCGATTCGAATTACAGCAACACCAACAAGCAAGTCAAACATGGATTTTTCCGTCGCACCCCGCTTGAAGGACCCGGTATCTTAGAAGAAGGGACAGGCATACACTGATAGTGAAAATCAGGTTTTAACTGTTGCTTGTTTAGTATGTCTTAAACATTTATTAATATGTAATCAGATTTCTAAGAGTTATTGATCTAGCTAATTTGTGTCGAAATGCTAAGGTAGCAATTTCAAGTAATAAAACATTAAAGAACATATTACGCAGCGCTATTTATGCATTAAATAAGCATAGCTTGTTTTATATTTTCTAGGACATATGTCATTCTATATTTTTGTTTCTTCGTACATGTTATGGAAAGAAATTGACCTACAAATACTCGGATCAATAAAGAATGGGTCTGAGTACAAAGATGTAGAAAATTTCTTTCAAAAACGATTTGGCTACTGAGCCACGACAGAAGTAGCAAAATCGTTTTTAAATATTTAATCCTATCAAAGTGACTGTACTCTGCCTGATAAAAAGCATGAGTAGAATACAAGAGTAGGGTTCACCATCCTAATTGGGAGTGTAGACAATGCAGCATGGAGCATTAGGCCTCCGGTCTCGCACTCACAACATTAATGCGGGACTTCTGTGTGAGAGTAGTAGCGCCCCGGTCGAGACGTCCTTTTCGAACGGAAATCAGCGTGGCGTAAAAAGCATTGCACCGCGTAGCTCTCAATACTGAAATACTAAATTTTTTTTACTTAATGATAAGATGCTGCCCGTGGAGGATATGTATCTATTGCAGACAGAATCAGAGGGAGAGAGCTTTGGGCTCTTGTAGCCTTATTCAAGGCGCCAGTTTTATCTGAAGTCATGCTATGCTATGAATTAAAGTATGCTTGTAATGTAAATATGAATTAAAAAAATTCCCCGTGGTGACGTGTTAGACGGAATTTCGGAATTCATCGCGTGGCTGCTTTTAGAGGGACAAACTACGTGGGACAATAATACTGAAATGAGAGGGAAAACTTGAAACAATCTCTATACTTACCCCGTATAGGGTTAATTTTTTTTTTTTTTTTTTTATATTTAAGTCTGCCAAAGTGACTCTACTCTGCCTGATGGAAAGCATGAGTAGAATCCAGGAGTAGGGGCTACCATGCTTATTGTAGGCCAAAACCTCTTTCTAAGAAGGACTATGTCCATCCATGGACTTTTATGGGGTGTTATTGAAGATGAATATACCAAATATACTACATATGTATACTCTTCCTATAACACAAAAATATTTACAAATAATAAAGAAGTTTCCGTCTCCTCACAATGAATATGGTACCTCTACGTGTTTGTAATATTAAAGAAGCGATTTAATTATTATTTGATGAACGATTTTCATTGTACGGAAGTGTTGCCACACATACGACCACGCAGCCCTTTAGACAGCTGTTGCTAGTATTTCAATATCATTTCTGTATAATATGGTTACGTAAAATAGTGTTAATTTTTCCATTTTATTATTTTCGAACATATCTTACACGTATGATATTCATATAAAAAATAACTAATGCCCTCATTTTTGAGTCAATAATATTTCGGACGCCATCCAGACCCAAACTAAGCACAGCTTGTACTATGGAAATGAAATGAAATGAATTATCTTGGCCCACAATTCATGAAACAGAGACAATAATATTATTTACAGTACTTAGCCTGAATGGCTTAACATCTCAGCAAAATGCTACACGATATTCGTACATCGCCGGCTTTCAGATGGCACCCTTGATATGAGAATTGGCCTTGGATGGCAAAATGGGTAGGTACTAGACAACTGATATAAATGCATATATACTTTTTTGTAAATATCACCATATTACACATAAAAACATCCAAATTCCAAAACAAATATTTGCAGATCACACAAATATTTGGTCCAACCCGGCACCGCAGTCGCACACTACCTACCACTGCGCCACCCCGAAGCAGTTACAGTAGATGTTTGTTTTTATGAGTTTTTGTGATATAAAAAATCATAATTAACTTATGTATTAAGATAATTTTGTTCACTTTCTTAAATTTATTGCATCTTATTAATTAACATATTCAGTGAAAGTCGGATATCCGTTACTTTTTTAAATACGTATATTTCTTGTAAATATATTTTAATTTCTACGAAAGTTTAAACATTATTTTACTGTTTTGTGGAAGTAATTACTTAATTTCACATGTACATAATTAATTTAATTACATAACCAAAAATAATTCTTTAACAATTGATAAAAAAATGTAATTTGTTTTTATTATTTTAAGTAAATGTATTTGTGGAAATATAACAAAAATATTCTTATTTACATTATAAATTAAAAAAAAAAGATAACCCACACTGAAAAGTGTAAAATATATTTATTTTAATTTGACTGGCTTAAATTACTATGTGAAAATTCTTGACGATAACTAATTATTGTGTATTAATTTAAATAAAGTTAAATTATAATGTGTGTTACTTACCTAAAATCTGTTTAAATCATATACGTCTAATCCAATACTATTTTTTTTTTTTCGGTTTATAAACGTCGAAATTATCGGTGAACATACATAAAATAAAACTGACGAATTGAGAACCTCCACCTTTTTTGAAGTCGGTTAATTAAAAAGTAAGTATAACTGTATGGAGATACTTTAACTCTTGGGGAACGACAAAGGCTCTTTAGGCGATTCCCACACTGCCCCACGTTCCGTCGCGTAGTGCGGAGTGGCAGATTTTAATATTGTATGCAAGTACATCGATTAGTATAGAAAACACGCCAGGTCCAACAAACTAACACGCGCTGCGACGCGTGACCGCGTGCCGCTAGCAGATTCGGGATTGGCTGCCCGCGCCTACGCGCGTGAGCGCGTCGCCAGTGTGTGAATTGCCTTACAGTGAATACCGACACACACGTGGGCGAAACCAAGAGCGAAAGTAAGTAAGAATTTAAGATATTAAGTATTTATTTTTGTCCCTGAAACTGCTTATCTGATTCTAATAATTATGTCACTAAAATTAATCTACAATTGCATGTTTCTCATCGCACTGTGATTGCGGTCGCACTTAGACAGAATATAAAAAGCGGCCAAGTGCGAGTCGGACTCGCGCATGAAGGGTTCCGTATCAGCAAGTAACATCATATAAATGTTTTTGTAGTTCGTTGTAACTTTCATCGATGTTTTAATAATAGTGTTTTGATTGGATGAAAGGTAAATTGCGTGTTACGATTTATGACGTATTAAAAAAAAACTACTCACTAGATCTCGTTCAAACCAATTTTCGTTGGTAGTTTGCATGGTAATGTACAACATATATTTTTTTTAGTTTTATCACTCTCTTATTTTAGAAGTTAGAGGGGGGGGGGACACACATTTTTCCACTTTGGAAGTGTCTCTCGCGCAAACCATTCAGATTAGAAAAAAATGATAATAGAAACCTCAACATCATTTTTGAAGACCTTTGCATGGTAATGTACAACATATATTTTTTTTAGTTTTATCACTCTCTTATTTTAGAAGTTAGAGGGGGGGGGACACACATTTTTCCACTTTGGAAGTGTCTCTCGCGCAAACCATTCAGTTTAGAAAAAAATGATAATAGAAACCTCAACATCATTTTTGAAGACCTAAATTTCAACAGTATAGCTCTTATAGTTTCGGAAATAAATAGCTGTGACATACGGACGGACAGACAGACAGACAGACAGACAGACTTGACGAATCTATAAGGGTTCCGTTTTTTGCCATTTGGCTACGGAACCCTAAAAGCAGACACATTTTGTCCAAATTTTAATTTAACCGGGACTATTGGAATAAAAAACCGGGCATTTTTAGAGAAAAAATTAAACTGTTTATGAGAATCATCATAATCAGCAACAATCTGTTGGATATTCACCTTTCCATAAAAGAGGTTTTGGCCTCCTATAATAATAATAACAATCAAATATCAATTATAGAGAATAACAATCCGACCGATTTCGGCCATGGCGACCACTTCGACCCCTTATAGGGTTTGGCGCTGATGCGCCCGGAGACGGCTTATACAGCCGATTTCGGCTCTACGGCGGCTATGGCAAATCGGCCTCCTATACCACGCTCATAAACATCACTGCGAAGTTATCTGTCCAGCGTGATGTATATGAAAAATCATTGCGATTTTTATTGAATAACTATCGCTAAGGTATCATCCTTTATTCCCGAGGGGTATAAACAATAGTTTACGCCCTATTCTCAGACCTACTTAATAAAGACAAAATCAATCAAGTCGTTTCGGAAGAGTATGGCAACTAACATTGTTACACGAGTTTTTATTTTTTATTGTTGTAATGGAATAGGCGTTTGTCTTCCATCTCACCTGATGGAAAGTGTAAATTAAGACGAAGATGGTACACGCCCATCCCAAAGAAACCTGTTCACTCTACTCTTAAAGGCTCCAGAGTTCAACATATCAGGAAAAATAGACCCAGGCAGGTCGTACCAAATTTTGGCGACCCTCACCAAAAAACGAGCTGTCAAACGGTTTAGTTCGACTTTTGAGTAGATGGATGAAACTTTTACCTGCGCCTAGTAGTCCGATAAAGGAATGGAGATGGCTTGATCAGTTCGGAAAGAGCTTTCGAGCACTCTCCAAGTGTATTCTATAAACTATTTTATATATATATATTTTATACATTCAAAGATGGACGTTTCCTTCCATTTTACCTGATGGAAACTAACAAATCATTTAATAGATCGAATTACTTTCAAACTATTTCATTAGACATTTATCAGAGCGTGAAATTGAGGCGTGCCGACAACAACTGATTGCAAACCTTAAAAGTGAAACATGTTATGAGATTTGGGATGTTATACCATAATGAATTAGGTACAACGTTATGGAACCAGTGTAATCGCAAGGAGAATCAGTACGCCGAAGTGGAAGTCAAAAGGTCATGTCTCAAGACGAACTGATGGTCTCTGAAAATTAGTTAGAATAGAGACCACGGTTAGGAAAACGTAGTGTATGCCTCTCTGCGATATGATGAACCAACGATTTGGAGAAAGTAACTCGCAGTGGATTGATGCAGACTGTCCAAGACCAGGTTAAGTTGACGCTCCTTGATGGAGGCTTCCATTCAGCACTGGACGGTAACAGGTTGACGAAGATTCAAAAGATTTTTAATTTCAGTCAGAATTTCTTCTGCTTTTAATTACTGTGCGATTTCAAAGTCGGATAATATCAAGATATTCAGATATTCTAAGTTTTTTGACTAAGAAAAAGTTTATTAGCAGATTCATTCTCACCTATGACTCTATGTCCGTGTTTTTCTACATTATCAATAAGAAATGCAAACAGTCCTTTTTTAAAGTTACACCAGCTAATAATTATGTATAATGCTAAGTGCCAAAATTATTAGCAATACCAAAAAAACAAATGACATTTGTGAATTTATAACGTAGTATTATTTTTGAGAGGATCACACCTATTGAAGTATGTTTCCACTTTAAACCTGCTAATTAAAAATACATATAATTGTGAAATCAGTAAACGAAAACAAGGATATCTTCAGGGCCTTTAATCTTTTTAAAAATGTTTGCCTACAAAATTATGGTGTGATGGAGTGAGGGTACTGAGAATCACTCTTAATCATCCTGTGGGTGTCGTAAGATGCAAATGAGAAAGGCTAGGTATGTTCAATACGTTTTTATTGCCCACATATGTAAATAATAATGTATATAAAAAATGAAAATCAGAGTTTTCTAAAGAGTAACTAATGCATTTCTTGTCGGTTCTTCTACACAGCCTGTTTGTGCCGGGTAATCTCTGAAACGGCTGGACAGATTATGACAGGACTTTCATCGTCAGAAAGCTGATGACTTATGGAATAACTTAGATATTATTTTTAGACTAACTTTGCTCTCCGGCATTTCTCGCGATTTACAACAATAACTGCGGGTGTGCTAACCGCGGAACACACATAATTTACTCACTTAAATGCAATTACGTTAAAATCATTTTAAATTTAATCGTTAGCTGGAGTGCCAAATAAATTTTCCGAGGCAAATCCGTTGTCCTCTCACCTCTTACAGAAACCCACAGTAAAGTATTGGTATTGTGCACAAACTTCGTATTGACAAAGAACTACTAAAAACAAGATATCACTGTTTCCTCACTTCATTTACACACAGGAAGAACTTACCACAATTATATATCAAAGAATCTATTTCAGGGTCCCACAAAAGATAATTATACCATCCATTACGGCAGAAGTTGCGTCTAAATAACATCTTACACCAATCTCTTAGCCAACTCTATAAGTTTTGCACAAGAAGCACACAGCGCGTACATACATACATATCCGCAGTTTATACCAAGGGCGTGTTGCAGTGCGGTACGTGACGCGCATTGGACAGTACAAGGTTAATTTCACTGGATAGTATTGTATTGAATGTTTTGTTTGGTTTGATGACACTTACATGTTTAACGGTATAGGTGCAAGCTAAAATGCGACCTCTTTAACTGACTGCAAAGAAGGAGGAGGTTCTCAATTTAACTGTGTTTTTTATGTTTCTTACCTCAGAACTTTGGGTTGGGTGAACCGATTTTGATCATTCTTTTTTTATTTGTCTGCTGGTGCTTTACATGTGGTCTTATGGTAAGGAAACAGTATCTGATGATAGGATCTTGGAGAAATCGAGGTTACTCCTTAAATATCATAGCATGTCGTTATTTGGGTACTTGAAATAGTGTTTCTTTGAAGTCGGTTTTTTTTTGTTATTTACGCGTAAATTCTATAGGAATGATCCAATTTTTATTACTCGTCTGCGGCAAATTGAGAAAAAGGAGAATGTTCAACGTAGCGACTGAACTACTGAACAAATTTTGATGAATGTGGTGTCATTTTACGAATCTACGTAATGGTGGCCCGTGTGCTAATGAAGACACAGGTTATTTTATCTAAAAAGTAGTCGGGTAGTAAGTAGAGTTTTTAAACTTTTTCTTTTAAAAAACAACTCACGCATTAGAAATATATTCCTGTGTCGCAGGAGGCTTTACAAACATACAAGAAAATTACACAAAGAACATCCAAACTCAGAATAACCATTTGAGATTTCATACAAAGTGTTATCCCGTGTAGGATTTATTCTCACAACACTTGGCGTAGTAGGAAGCGTCATCGTGGAACCGCTTTAACCACTAGGTCAACCGTACAGTCAAGGTCAGCTTGCTCGCAGCCACCTCTCTCCCTTTTTTGAACGACTATTCAACGTACTTCTGAAGTTATGACCGGTGAGTTCTAGGAGTCCTATAGGTGACTGGTAACGTCTGCTACCATGTCATAGTTTCCATTAAGAAAGTATGTATAATTCTCGGTAAAAGGTACCCTATGCAAGTGGGTACGTGTACCTGTTACACGACCACCAGTTAAGTGGTGAATGCATAAAAGCGTAACAAAGACAACAAACGAACTTAGTTTTGCATTCATAATTATATCAGCTAGAACTAGAATGGCGAAAGGCTTTCCACCCGTCATGCCCAATTGGCGCGGATTTGACGTCACGCAGCGGTAATCAGCGGTAATCAGAATGTGAATACCATAAGTAATACAAAATATATGAAATTATTCAGTACTATGACAAATATTGTCCATTTTATCACATTTTGACTATGGAACCCTAAAAAATATAAATACCAAAAAAATATCTAATATTTATGTTTAATGACGTGCTATGTATTGACAATTAGCTAAGAAACTGATTGACGCTTCTCGTGACAAAAAGGGTATATGAAATAAATAAATAAAATAAATATTTCGGACATCATACACATAACGCCATCTAGTCCCAAACTAAGCAGAGCTTGTTTTACACCCAGACTCCAAAACAAATACTCGCGGATCACACAAACATTTGGTCCGACCCGGGGATAAACCCGAGACCTCTTGAATTCTTGATCAGCAGCGGGATACGCTAACCACTAGACCAACAAAGCAGTCATTTTGTAAATATTTTCATTGGTTCTTTTCTTCTCTGGTATTTTAAAGTTATGTTTTTGTTTTTTCTTTGTTCTAAGATTGAAATAAAAATCAGATTACATTGTTTGTTATTGTTATTATGAAATTATATTGTCAGCCATGTTTTTATGTTATCGTAAGATTTATATCGCATTCGTGTAATAGCTGCTTACAATGCAATGTCATCAGTCTAAACGTGTCAGAACAGACCCTGTGCATCACATAATAATCCTACTAATAGTATAAACGCGTAAGTTTGTGAGTATGTATGTATATATGTTTGTTGCTCTTTCACGCAAAAACTACTGAACGGATTTAGATGAAACTTTACAGTAATATAGCATATATATCAGAATAACACAGGCTACTTTTTACTGCAATAATCGAGGTACACGGGCGAAATCTAGGTGATTACAAAAATACATAAAACATAGATTTCAAAATGTATTACTGTTTATCTCCTGTCAAAACTTCACAGGTTGCTATGCATAACAAACTTGCGTAGCAACCATAGTAATAGTTTGTAAATGCTTAGTTTAAAAATGTGTTTTGAATAATCACATAATTATGTAGGCTACTTTTTATTCCGGAAATACGCGGGTGACGCTAAGCTAGTATCAAGTATTTCGGACATCTTACACAAAACGTCATGTAGTATCAAACAGAGCAGAGCTTGTAATAAGGGTACTAGACAGACAACTGATATAAATACACAAACTTGCTTTTTTCTGTAAATACATACATATAATAAATAGTAAACACCTACATACCACATTTGAGACACAAACACAAAAGTTTGTGACTGACCTCAAGCACAGCAGGCACATAAGCTACCACTGCATTACCGAGCCACTCATCATCATCATCATCAACAGCCTTCAACTCTAGTAGGCCAAAACCTCCTTTCTAAGGAGGTTTTGGCCTACTATACCACGCTGGCCAGATGTTATCTTGCGTAGTTTATATCTTAGTCGCCTTTTACGACACCCGCGGGATGAATAGGGTTGGTGACACTCTGTATTCTTAATCCGTCACCACACGGACAACCGAGCCACTCATGCTACGATAATTATATTGTTTTTGTTTTAAGAATGCCAAATCTCTGGGGGGTATTCAAGCTTTTAATATTACGTACAGGATTCATGATGTCATGCTGTCCCAGACAATACCCATTCTTAGTTTTAGAATATGATGTACTCATGGAATAATTGTCATACTTAATATTGTATGACTTTATTGTTCAAAATACTAGTAGCATACGTACCACCCATGTTGTAATTTAATTTGGCAATTTGATATGCTGCACGCATTCAGTAATAACCAAAAATGATGGCCATGAATGTTTGCAGAATTCTAGGTTTTATTCGCATATTGGGAATAATGTAGATGTATTGTTCGTGTGGTGACGGATTAAGAATACAAAGTGTCACCACCCCCTATTCATTCCATGGGTGTCGTAAGAGGCGACTAAAGGAACAAAATAAGCAGCTAACATCACTGCCAAGACAAGGAAAACTTGAAGCAAAACCTTTACCAATCCGTCTGGCCAGCGTGGTATAGTAGGCAAAAACCTCCTTTCAAAGGAGAGGCCTATGTCCAGCAGTGGACTGTTATCTATACAAATAAATATAATAGAAGTGTCTTTTTGTAATATCAAATGAAGAGTTTTTTACTAAATGCATATGAAAGTATATAAAGTACTTACATAATTTTTTTTTTTTTATTTAGATTAAAAATTATATTAAAGAGAATTATTTAACAGATTAAGCAGACAAGGAAATCTTGAAAAAATATCAACTGGCGGAGCGCACTATGTGGTATCTTTTTTTCGAACGTATTTTTTTTTATTAATAAACGTATTAAACCAAATATTACTTATCTAAGGAACAGCTGATAAAAAAAACTGTTTATTGTATTATCTAACAATTGTGCTGTATTGCTTTTTAGTAAATATTTTTTATTATTATTATAAAAGTGGACTACCAAAGGCTATGTAATATTATTTCCTAAAATTCTAGTATCATAATATGGTTCAAACACTCCAGACACTGTGTCAGTACCAACAGTTTTGAAGTTAGCGTTACATAAGTAATTTAAAAGATTACTCAGAGTATAACGCTTTTATTGGGACACAGATAACGTAGCTATTTGTGAAGAGTACACATCAACAGCCTTTAACAGTCCACTTCTGGACATAGGCCTCTCCTTAGAAAGAAGGTTATGAACTACTATATCACGCTGGCCAGACGGGTTGGTATAAGGTTGGTTTCAAGTTTTCCTTCTCTTTGCATTGATGTTGTCTTGCGTAGTTTATCCCTTAGTCGCCTTTTACGACACCCGCGGGATGAATAGGAGTGGTGACACTCTGTATAGTATAGAGTATAGAAGAGTACACAAAAGTATAAAATTCTAAATCGTGTTTCTGTATGCTAGCAGTACTCGTATGAAGGTCGTTAACATTTTATGAAAACATTCAACAGCGTTGTTACGCACAACGTGTCTCACCTGAGTCACTGGGTTCTTATACTTCTTACTGACAGTTAGAAAAGCACGTTCAAATCAATTATCTAGTATTTATTGCTTACAAATATCTTTATAAACTAATACAATTGCGGCAAATGATGACGTGTTGTCGTTATTGCTAAAAGATGCATAAGCATATCACATCGCCATGACTGCCTCGATGGCGCAGTGGTAGAGTATGCGACTTGCGACTCCTGTGCTTGAGGTCTTACGTTCTATTCCCGGGTCAGACCAAATGTTTATGTGATACAAAAATATTTCTTTCGGAGTTTGGATATTTTCTATGTTTGTTATGTATGTATTTACAAAATGTATGGTCTTTTTCTAGCACACAGAATTAGAATCGCCATTCAATGTGGCAATGCTGCCAGACTCTTGGGAACGTTACCGGTAAGCGATGTTGTGGGGGAATTATTTTGGTGCTTATTTGTAAATACTGTAAATATTTTTTACGCATGTTTATTTATTTATAGTACTTGTCTAGTACCCATAATACAAGCACTGCTTACTTTGGGACTAGATTGCGTTGTGTGTAAGATGTCCGAAATATTTATTTATTTTACATTTATTTATAATGTGTGTATTGTAGTCAAAATGAAGATGATGATTCTTACTCCTAGATTCTATTCATGCTTTCCATCAGGCAGAGTAGAATTATTTTGGTAGGCTTATATAAAAAAAATAGTGAGAATATAACGTCACATTGGACGCGCGTGATTTATTTGGTGAATAAATGCAATACTTCCGTCCATTACACGTGTGTCATACACATACACGATATAACACCTCTAGTTATTAGTTTCATGGTTATTTATGACTATAAAAATAATTTTTTTTTTATGAATATTTCGGACATCTCACACACAACGTCATCTAGTCCCAAATTAAGCAGAGCTTGTGTTATGGGTACTAAACAACTGATATAAATACATAAACATACGTTTTTTTCGTAAATACATACATATTATACATAGTTAAACACCCAGACTCCGAAACAAATATCTGTGGATCACACAAATATTTGTGGCCCGACCCGGGAATCGAACCCGAGACCTATTGATCAGCAGCCGCATACGCCAACCATTAGACCAACAAGGCATTCATAAACTGAACACAGTGCACTATTGTTACATTTTACATCATTATTATTGAAACACTCATAGTCAAGTGGCCTGAGGTGATTGGAAATGATCACCGAGGGTAAGCATCAACGGTGCGGTCAGTATCTAGATGGGTGACGATTTGTCGCATAATATGCCTAGCCTCTACTCCCAAGTTTATTTTGGGGTTGGTTAGTAGTTCTACCGGTTTTACCAGAATATCAGTTTTTCCACGGAGCGACTGGCATCGGAACAAAGTTTATAAATAAATAAACAATATTTCAATCTGTCAAGATTTTAGTAAACTTGGACTACAATTCCGTATATTCTTGATCAGCTAACTTTATATTCATCCAGGCAGTGTTCAAATTGTTAATATTCTCAACGAGTCGTATCTCTGCCGAACATCTGTCTGTTTCGTAAAGGAAGTATGTATGTACGTGAGTCACGAAATTTGAGTCTACCGATAAACATATTTATTTGTAGATTTTTAACACATATTTAACTAGATAATTAGAGTCTTATAACAGTTAAAAAAACACGAAACGGACAAAAAACACGAATTAGAATAAAAATTGGTGTAAATTATTATTTTGAATTTTTCAATATAGTCTTAAAACAATTAAAAAAAAACACGAAACGGACAAAAAACACCGATTAGAATAAAAATTGGTGTAAATTATTATTTTTAATTTTTATATGATTAAAGTTAATTTGTAAAGTATTAATTCTTTATGTAAATGTAAAAGTAGGATTTCATTTCCTTGTTTAATATTTCATTAATTAGTATAATGATCCTGTTATTTCGGGTTCACTTTATTTCTGTCGAAGCGGATCTGTCGTAAAGCTAAACCTTTCTAACATGAACAAGTAAATTCCGACATTTAACCACCTCTAATTTTCGAACCCACATATAATAATAGGGACAGACCTGTTCCCTTAACTAAGTTGCAAACGTTTTTCGTTTTCCATTCTTTCTCTCTTCTCTTGTTTCATTGGCTAATGTATATTTGTAAATTTTTAGCACATATATAATTAGATAATAATCTAAGACAATAAAAATGCATGAACGGACAAGAAACATCGACTAGAATAAAAATTAGTGTAAATGTTAAATTGTTAAGTATTTTTGTGTATGTAAATGTAAATGTTTTTTTTTTTTTTTTTTTTAAAAGACAACTCCCGCATTAGGAATATGAATTCCTGTGTCGCGGGGGACTCTACAAACATACATGAAACGGACACAAAGAACACCCAGACTCAGAACAGCAATTTGTGAATCACACAAAGTGTTATCCCACGTGGGATTCGAACCCACGACACTTGGCGCAGTAGAGAGCGGCGTGGCGACCGCTTAAACCACTAGGCCAACCGTGCAGTCAAATGTAAAAAATTTAAAAAATAGGATTTCAATTCCTTGTTTAATATTTTATTAATTAGTATAATGAGCCTGTATAGATATTTCGGGTACACTTTACCTCTGTCGCTAAGCGGATTTGTCGTAAAGCGAAACAAGCTAATCCGTACATTTAACCACCCCTAATTTTCGAACCCACATACAATTATAGGGGCAGACCTGAAGACAACATCAATTTTTTGGGCATACTTTTCGCACCAAACCCTTTGTGGGGTAAATAAAAGGGTATGTGTGGGACTCCTGGGGCAACCGGTCTACCCACTAAACCCCGCGACGGCCATCTCGCATCCGCCAACCTAGCAAATTAGTTGACTTAATTGACCGTCATCGGAAATCATCAATCAATCATCAAACTTAAAAATCATTTTCAATGCGAGTTTATTGTAAGCATTAGGTGAAAAACATCGTAGTTTGTGGAAGGGAACAACTTTCATAGATATATAGACATTAGGATTGTATTGTGTATTTATTTGCACTGATTGTAGTCCGGGTTGACCAGTAAAACCTGTCACAGAAATCATAGACGTCAGAATATAGATTACTGTCTATGGCATAAACTGAACATTTACACATATTTGTCTAATTTCAAACAAGAGGTCTCGGGTTCAAATCCCGGGTCGGACCAAAAAGTGTTTTTGGGATCTTCTTAGGAAATTCCTAATAGCTGCCCGGAGTTTGGAAGTTTGGCGGTGATTTACGCCCGTGCCTCGGAGAGCACGTATAGCCGTCGGTCCCGGTTGTCATGAACATCTATGGCAATCGTTATTGGGAAGTCAGTGCCCTCAAATATACTGACAACTAGTTCAATCTTCGAATTTCAGTTCTCCCTTAGGGTTGCGGAGGTCCGATGCCAGTCGCTCCGTGGAAAAACTGAAATTCAGGTAAAACCGGTTGAACTAGTAGCCGACCACAAATAATATTGGGAATAAGGCTAGGAAGATGATGTCTAATTTCAAACATGGAACGCAAACGAAGAACCATTCATAACGTTTATTAATTTCATTGCGATGACGACTTGAAGACTTTAAATACTTGACTTGAGCAGAAACAGCCAATATTATTCCGCTGCTTGCCCTCTGATGAATAACATTAGCTATTATTTAATTTCTAAATATTTTAATTAAAAGAAGAACCTTTTATTTAATAAAAATCTTGATAAAATAACAAAGAATGTTATACAATAGGTTTAAACACGTTATTGCAAAATTGAATGCTAATGAAAACTATAAGTGGATGAATGCAAAAAAAATATGTAAGCAATTCATAAAATGTTAGTGCGTGATTTCATAAGATCTTCCATGTTTATAAACCTGAGAACAATGGACAATGAAGTAAAAATAATTATAGAATTATCTATGGTTGATGCGAAGGAAACTTATGCAATCTATTAGATACCTAGTTACTGTTTTTTTTTTAAATAATATATAACTCTATTAGGTAGGTATATCTCAATTAAGAAGGCTTTTTATCGTTATTAGCTCAATCTTTATAATATTAATAAAATTGAAGTGTATGTATGTGATATCACACAGATTTTTATGAAATGCTTATGAAAGTATTACTTACACAAAAAATGTAACCTTCAAATTTTTCTGTCTGTCCTTCTGTTTGTTCCGGATAATTTCTGGAACAATTAAGTTGTATAAGTCATCGGATACCTCAATCGAAAAATGGTTTTAGTAGACCTATATAATGATACCCCACATGATGGGGTAGACTCGAGAGAAAAAATCATCACCACTTTACATGAAGGGGAAGTACCCCAAATAACAATATTTTTCATAATTTTATTGTAGCACTTTATCCACGTAATTACAACACATATTCGTGCAAAGTTTCATCTTTCTAGCACCAACCGTTTGGACGGTAGGTCGAGGACGGACGGACATGGCGAATCTATAAGTCATGAACTACGGAACCCTAAAAAAACTTATTCGAATTTAAATGCGTTCCAATGATAAGTACATATTATTGTACCTTCACTGTGTGACCTTAATGTTAGCTGAAGTATAAATGACAAAGAAAGTTTTCTTTTGAAATTGTTGAAATGCGTGAGGTATTGTTATCATTATAATGCGTTTACAGTAAATCTAAAGTCAGTTAGAAAGGAGAAAGTTGGTAATGAAGTATTTAGTGTATTTATGTTAATTAACATTATATAATTAAATATGAATCTGCGAATGCTTACAATAAACTCGAGAACGACTAGAATATATTCTCGATAAGAGATCCATTTTTTTAATCAGTTACAACCCACAGATTAAATTAAAATACCGGTTTGTCGAACATTTGATGACAATCTAAACAAAACTAAGATATGTTTGGAATTATCTAAGGTGTACCCTTCAAGTCGATTAGGCTGTCTGAATGTTACCTTTGCCCGCCCGCCATTTGCTTTCGTTTATTATTTGTATTGGCCTGCGAAAAGACCATAAATAATGATAAAGTGTTAAATGGTTAAAGTATGAAATTGCCGATTTGTACTGAAAAATTTAAATTGGTTTTTATTTTCATAACATATTTATTTCATCAAAATATTTGACAGAAAATAAGAGTCTCTCTCCTACTATTAATATTATTTTTATTTTATTACGAAACATTGTTTTTCGTTTATTTTTTATCGTTATTATTTATTTAAAAATGTAATTAATATGTAAGGATGAAATACAATTACGGAGAATATTTATTTTAATTGCGAGCTAGCGCTTTAATGAACTATTAATTGACTAAATCTTGCACGTATTCGTAAAGATACTGCGTTTATTTTATACAATAACGCAGATTTAGAATCGTCTTTTTAATAGTGTATGATAGGGTTTCTTTAAAGAATCTCCTGTCCGAAACTCCAACATGGGATCTGGACACGAGAGCCCTTCCGGCACTTTTTCAATGGAGCAAAGAGGCGAGGGTGTTGGATCAGAATCACGACATTCGAGAAATCGAAGATGTCGACAAAAGTGCATATCTCAGGACTTAAGAGATCAATACCCAGATACACCAACGCTGACTCACAGTATATTGACGCGTCAATATACTGTGAGTCAGGAAGAAACTAAACAGTAATTTAGTTTCTTCCTGACTATGTAAAAGCAGGGATATATGTAGAAGTTTCTTTATATGAGCCTACCAAAGTGACTCTACTCTGTCTGATAGAAAGCATGAGTAAAAGAAAGTTTCTGATAGAAAGAAAGAATCCATGAATAGTGGTCACCATCTTCATTGTGAGTGCACACAATGCAGCATAGTAGCGACCATAGCAGTCTAGATGCATCTGCATCATTTGCCTTCCAGTCTCACAAATACCAACAAAACACAACAGTACAAATGTTATCATTTTCGGATGGCTGTAATACCGTCATCATCATCATCATCCTCAGCATATTTGCATCCACTGCTAGATGTATGCCTGTTGCATGGTTCTCCATATTACAACCGTGAATATAGTTAACTATATTTATGATAGAAATCTTATTAGAATATTATTTACAAATTGCTACTTACAACCTCGTGTTACACAATATCTCAGGACCAAGTGGGGATTTCTGTAACTACAATCCGAAATGTATCTCAAGGACATAGTAATTGTCAGTTTTAGCAACAAAACCATACAATTAACTTGTTCAAATACTGTTATGAAATATTAGAAAAAGGTGTTCTAGTTCATACTGGCATTCCATGGCCACTTTGTCGAATGAGGTGAATTAAAAACTAATACCTTGTCGAAATAAGATAACTAATCAAAAAGTATAATTTTAAAAATCTCACACGCTGCTGTCAATTCCCTAACTACTATAATTTCTTATATTATTAGCATTCTCAATATGATCCCGGGTCCCTCAAATGGGGGGGCGGGGGTCATCAAATACAGTAGGCCCGCCATATTGCCTGCAATCGCTGTGAGTGTGGTGTCCTTAGTCATGTTTTTCATCAAGCATTAAGAAAAAAAAAAAACTAGGCTGCCTTGATTATGAACCTTAATATTTTTTCTGACGTTTCGACCAGGGCGCACTGGTCCTGTTTACAGTCTGAACCCTGTGATATTGTAATCCCGTACACATATTTTATAAAAACAGTAGGCTTAAAGTAATAATGAATGTTGCTTTAAAATGTAGGTTCTAGCTTGCTTTTCAATTAACTTTGACTTTCAAAATTTCGTATAAAATTTGGAAAATTTATTATGAAATTTAAGATGTTCAAGGTACTTCCTGTACTACAAGGTAGGAAGAGTTAAAACCTTTGTTAAAAGTTACAATAATCTCAATAAAAAAATAAACAGGTTAAATTATTTTTAACTGCCAATAAAATGTTAAAATGTTAGAAAAAGTTAACTGACTTATACTTTTTATTATTTGATTGAGGAAATAATTATTTAGAATTGTTGTTATCTCACCTAATTCTGTTTGACTGCCTTGTTGGTCTAGTGGTTATAGTATACGGCTGTTGATCAAAAGGTCTCGGGTTCGATACCCGGTCGGACTAAATATTTGTGTCATCCATAAATATTTGTTTCGGAGTCTGGGTGTTTTCTATATGTATGTATTTACAAAAAAAAGTATGTTTATGTATTTATATCCGTTGTTTAGTACCCATAATACAAGCTCTGCCTAGTTTGGGACTAGATGACGTTGTGTGTAATTGTCCGAAATATTTATTTATTTAATTTATTGTACCTATGAGAATTTGTTAAAAAAAGAGTATTTTACATTGTTGTTCTGAAATCAATATACTTAAATAACTGATTTCCGTTACTAACTGTCTGACAGACAACGCACAGCCGACATAAATGGACACAGGAAGCTGAAATTTGGTATGTGTTTTCCTTGAGGACTGTTAGCGAACATTAAGAGAGGATTTTGGATAATTGGGGGGTGGAAATTTCAAGCAAAAGCAAGTGTGTAATATATATTTTATCATTTTTTAAAGAGCTAGGTTGAATATTCCTATAATTTGAGAAGCTAATTGGTTTTGAGAGAAAAAGAAATGTATTATAATATTTGACAGGTTTACCTATCTCATAAATAAATTGTCTGGCATTTTAAATTTCTGAATAAAATCTGTATAGTTATACATCAGAATAATATGTGGGTGTTGCCGCAGGCAGAACCAACTTAAGTATAGTATTAAAAACCTAACTAAAAAGACTAAGCATTTTAATTATTATGTTTCTAGAATTATATAGAGAGTTTAGTTCAATGAATCTAAGACTGGAGCATCAGCTATATGCCAGTGAAAGTTCCTTCAAAATCGGTCCAGGAAAATATGGGGAGGTCTATGCTCAGCAGTGGATGTCTTTTGGCTGAGATGATGAGGAACTGGAGCTTACTATGACTATGACTGTAGCTGAAGCTTTGTATGAACTTAAAAGATATTTCAATTTAATTTTTTTATAATTCAAGCCCACTTTAGCTTTAGCCTAGCTAACCTCAGCCTTAACTCTGCCTGGTGAAAAGCATGAGCATAATCTGGAAGTGTGACACAATGCAGCATGGTGACCCACACTATGGCGACCTAAAGAGAATTCATAAATCAATTTTAGGGTAATATGCCGGTCGAGCCAGCCCTGAGATATATTTGAATAATTGTTTTTAGCTGATACTGTACTCTTTGGAGAATGAACCGTAACGCAGCATACCAAGGCTTGATTCACTTTCGTCACGGATATGTAACAGTGAAATTACCAATACCGGCGAAAACTGATAAACAACCAAATTTTATTGACAATAAGGTTACAATTGAATTGCTTCTTATGTCTTCGAATCATTTCTAATTTGGATGAGATTTTTTATTAGTTAAGAATAAACATACATATACCTGAACGCAGAGGATTTAAAATCTCATAATTTGCTGCCTATAATTTGAGTCTTAATCTTGCTATGGGGAGAAAGCGTGTCACCTTTTACTGGACTTTTACTGGACTAAATAGGAGAATTAGGTAAGTAGGAAAAGTAGGTGACAGAACAAGGGGTGTCGGGCTTCCAGGGACTTTCTTTCGAGCATATACTTGGTTCCTCAGCTCATAGTACGGTTTTAGTCGGTTCGAGTCCGTCATAGCCACCAGTAAAAGAAGGAAAGGGCAAGGGAATGATAGGAACGATGTCATCTCAACGCTAAAACACGTAGTCAAAACAAAGTAGCAGTATGTAGTACAAGTAAAAAGGTAGAAGAACACGCTGATTTCGGTACTAAATGGGTACTTATCTCACAGAAGACAACATTAAAGGACAGTATTCAAGTTGTTTTATTTCGTTGGTGATTATGAGACCGAAGGCGGAGGATGATCCAGGAGCATCTCACTAAGCCCCGCGAGTATGGGTCACCATGTTGCATTGTGTTGCAATGACTGCACGGTTGGCCTAGTGGCTTAGGCGGTCGCCACGCCGCTTCCTACTACGCCAAGTGTCGTGGGTTCAAATCCCACGTAGGATAACACTTTGTGTGATTCACAATTTGTTGTTCTGAGTCAGGGTGTTCTTTGTGTCCGTTTCTTGTATGTTTGTAAAGTCCCCCGCGACACAGGAATTTATATTCCTAATGCGGGAGTTGTCTTTTATAAAAAAAAAAGAAAGATTGTCTGCACTCACAATAAGGATTGTGACCTACTCTTGTTTCTACATATGCTTTCCATCAGACAGAGCAGGTACTTTGGTAGGCTTAGATATAAAAAAAAGGGATCAGTCACCCAACGTAGGTCGCCCTGAATTTCAAGAGAATTCTCAGCATTTAGGTGTCCCCTAAAGGTTGTTGAAAACGAAAATGTCACCAATGGTTACCTAACTCTCCCTAAATAACCCCTTGACTTTAGAGGACATTGGTATAACGGTCATTACAGTCTTACAAAAGAGCCTAAGCTAAGTTTTCACTGTCAAAGGTTCATTACTTGTACTTGAGGATTTGAGGTCTTCTTTAGCAATAGGAGAAATGTCAATAGAGGAAGGTTTTGGCTATTCGAGTAACCATGGCATTAATTAAAAGCCAAGATAAGTGAAGGTAAGGCTAAGTCTAAATTGAAGTTGCGTTTATATGATTTATGAAACTTTACAATACGTGTCATTTCCAAGGTGCAACAATATAATGCTTCATTATATATTATACTAGTTGACCCAGAGAACTTCGTGCCGCCCAACTTTAAAATTCCAGAACTTGATCGAAGCGCCACCTACCGGGTCCAATTGCGAATCTAAACCAATCCCAGATCCCCTTGAACACACACAAAAAATTTCATCAAAATCGGTCCAGTCGTTTGAGAGAAGTTCAGTGACATACACACTCACACAAGAATTATATATATAAAGATATGTTTTGTATGTATAATATGTAACTGCCTCGTTGGATAAGTGGATAGCGTATGCGACTGCTAATCAAGAGGTCCATACAAAAGTGGTTTTCGGACTCCGCCCGAGGACGTGCGCGAGTGGCGCGAAGCGTAGATGGCGTTCCGGCTGGAGCCGGCTCTCCAGATGATCATTGCGGAGTGGGCAGGGCGCCAGCACGGGACCCTTTCCTTCCGACTGACGTAGGTGCTTTCCAGGCACGGTTGCTTCGGAAAGTACCTGCACTCGGTCGCTAGGAGGGAAACCGAGTCCCGCCTGCCATCACCGCGACTGCAGTCAGGACTCGGCCCACACTGGTGGTCTGCCCCGCATGGGCGGCGCAGCTTCGGGCCCTCACTGCAGTCATCGAAGAGGATCTCTCGCTACCGGTCGTCATAAGCTCGATGACCGGTAGCGACAGTTATTTTACGGCGGTCGCAACCTTGTGCGAGGACGTAATCTCGCCTAAAGAGGCGGCGGAGAAGGCCCGGGAGGACGAACTCCTGTCGGACCCGATTACTGACTCGGGACAAACCTCATACCTACCAGTCTAGCATTGCGAGGCTAAAGGATCCTTTCTAAGAAGAGACGAGGCGTCTCCTGTGCACTTATTACTCGAGCGCCTTTTAGCAAGCGCGCAGATTCATGAGAAGAGTGAAGTGCATCGCACACCCTGCATTAAAGGTTAGGACGCGCGTGTTTTGAGTGTCAATTAAATAAATTAAAAAAATAGGAGAGCTGTATGCTACTGTTAAAGGCTGCTGATGTCGCTGATATATAGAAAAGATTGAATCTTACTTTCCTATGCATATGCACAGGATCCTTTAAATAGTGTTCGACACATTATTATTGACACATACATTAACAATGTTGACCTCGCAAAAAATTGCATAACGGTTACGTCAAGGTTTCAAATCTAAACATGTTTTAAAATAAAATGATTTGTTGTCACCGGTTTGTGTTGTCGTTATCTGATTCTTTAAACAAAAAAAACAAATTGGAGTGTTTGTTTGTAATTTCAAATAACAACTTATTACTTAATGTATAAGAAAGTAGATAAGGTTCTTACATCAAAAAATCAATCGTTACAAAATGTCTGCCTTGTTTAGTATTTAGAACAACAACGGGTAACGCTGTGGGGCGAAGCTAGTATAAAAAATGCATAATTTACTCCTTACCTCATCAGCTATCTGCCAGTGAAAGTTACGTTAAAAACGAGATAGCTGTTCTAGAGATGAGCCGGAACGTACACACATAAACAGAAATTTAAAAAAAAAATTGAAATTTGTACCGCACCGTTTGTATTTAGTGAAACGATGTTAATTTAAATTACAAAACACTTTGTTTTCCTTTTTAGGGTTCCGTAGCCAAATGGCAAAAAACGGAACTCTTATAGATTCGTCATGTCTGTCTGTCTGTCTGTTACTTGCTGCTACGGAACCCTTCATGGGCGAGTCCGACTCGCACTTGGCCGCTTTATTTGTATAGATTTTGCTGCGATGCTGACGTATCGAAAAAAGAAAAGGATAATGATTTTAATTAATATACTCTGTCAATAACGAAATCAATAGATACGAATTACGGTTATAATAGTACTAATAATCAAATTCTTCTGCAATTAGGTTACATGAACACTTTTGCAAGTTACACTTAGCACGCCACTTAGTTCGATCCAGCTTCCATTTGGGTGTGCCCTTTTTCCAAATATTTCTGTGTTATGACTATGTTCTTTACCATAGCTAATCTCAGCAACCTATATGACATAATATTGTTCCTATTTTGTGCAGTACAACCATCTCTATAAATTATCACATCTTTTGGACTATCATTAATTAACTTGGTTACATAATCTTCGAAAAACGATTCGTATGTCGTAAATTTCAAATCACAAACTGTCTTGTCAAATCAGTAACGTGACACCCTTATATCCCAGATTATAGACTGAGAAATTGTGTACAGCAAGTTTGGTTTTGCTGTCGTGGTGATCCGTGTGGTGACGGATTAAGAATACAGAGTGTCACCACCCCTATTCATCCCGCGGGTGTCGTAAAAGGCGACTAAGGGATAAACTAAGCAAGACAAAATTAATGCAAAGAGAAGGAAAACTTTAAACCAACCCTATACCAACCCGTCTGGCCAGCGTGGTATAGTAGGCCAAAACCTCCTTTCTAAAGAGAGGCCCATGTCCAACAGTGGACTGTTAAAGGCTTTTGATGATGATGATGATGAAGTTTGGTTTTGAAATACATTTACAGCCTGAAGATCTGTCGTTAATGCATGTATAATTCCTTTTAGGGCTGTTTCTTTGTCCCTTTTTTTTTCAGTTCTTGCCGTGTTTTTCAGTTCTTTGTATTTTTTAAACTGTTCAATATTTCCTTCAAATAATACGCTTTCAAACAGCTTTCTTGAAACTGCAGGGTTCATTGCTTGATTGAGAATAATCAGAGTAAAGTCGATAAGGAATTGAGCTTTTGACTGAAACGGACTCAAAAATATACCTATATTCACGAGTGAAATTAGAATTATTGCAAAACACGCAAATAACATTATTAAAAGCATGTAATACAAATATAATAAATATAGTTACCCACTGGTTATTTACAAATAAACAATCATAAATCAGGAACGCACATCATTCGTATCGAGACTTCCACTATAATGCGGTAAATACGCGGCTTTGCCGCCAAATACTTTTCGAGAACTAATACGCGGTATTGCTATAACGGTGAAATAGACGTTCCTTAAGGGCTAATTTAAGTGGAGTGACACTCAGAAGTAGATGGCGCAATATCGCAATTTTGCGACTTTTGTAAATACGCGGTATTGCAAATTGCTCTTACGCGCTATTGCAGTCGCATCGACTATACCTATGTAAAAAAGTTTGTGAATAAACCATTAATATTATTAAAAAATAACACATCTCTATTTTAATAAACGTGCATTGAAATACATCAATAACAATAAAAATTTACAATTTTATTCTTCTAATACGTGGTATTGCTCTATTACATTATAGTTTACGGCGGTCGTGCCTGTTCTCGTGTTTCGAAATATGCAAAATATATATAATTACTTCTTTTTCTTCTTTTGATTATATGGCAATCCTCCGAATAATATCATCCATTTCTGTCAATGTCGAGCAGGTAATTCACGTCTTCAAGTCGTCGTCGTAATGAATTTAATGATAAAATAATGTGGATGAGATGAAATGGGGACCGTCTTCCGAAAACGATCTCCAACATTACATTATTATAATATAGTATGTTGTGAGAAAATTAAGTCATTAATCATTTTCCAAAATGGCGAATAACTTGTCATAGACAACATAGACTACTACACCACATTATTAAACATTGTGCCACAAATATTGTTTTTGATATAATAGTAAATTATTATGGATATATGTATTATATATATTACAGCGAATAACACATAAAAATTATCGCGAGTAACACCGCGAAGCTAAGCCTGGTCTAAAAAATTATGTAATATACTTCTTAAGTCTTAAGCTATCTGCTAGTGAAAGTCAGGTCAAAATTGGTACGGTGTTCCAGAGATAGCCGGAACAAACACACAGACAAACATAAGAATTAAAATGGCTTATAAGTTGCTATGTTATAATTTTATATGTATTTACTGCAATTAAGTTGTTAATTTGAAGTTTAATACGACATACTCCGTTGAAATAGCATTATGTATTACTTATACGAAATGGCGACTTAATTTTATAATTTTCCTCCTTGTTATTTTCAAATTTATAAATGATTTCGAAAATTATTACTTATTTTAATGATAAAAAGTTTTATATTTAATTCATATATTGTTATAATCCCACGCTAAACAAATATTTTTTGTCTGTGCGAAATATTAGTATGTACCTACTAATTTGGAAATAATTTTGTTTGTGAATTCATTTTATTATTCTAGAAAACAGAAAAAAATATTATAAATGTAGTAGGTAACTCGCGGTATTAGGGTAGTCGGCAGGTAATTTATTAGTCCGCTCAAATTAGGGTTTCACCTCGGAATGAGAGATTATTTAGAGCTTATTTGGCTGGACTACATAAGTGTGTACAATGTGTACATCTAACAAGTTACGATTAAAAAAAAACAAAAAAGTTCGTAATCATTTGAATTGACAGATGTTTTTTTTTTTAATTTTGCTACATACGACGAAGGAATCGAGGAAATGTTGTAAAGAGCCAAGACATAGATGATCGATTCATCCTCTTATTACTAATGTCCTGTATACGGAAATACGCCATTAGAATATTCGATTCATCGATCATTAATTACTACAATATGTTTATGCTTTATGAACATTATAATTACTGTCAGATTGACATTTCTTTTTAAGCGACTTTAAAAAAGAAGAAGGTTCTCAATTCAATCGTATTTTTTTATAATTTTGTTACCTCAGAACCTCGATTGGGTGAACTGATTTTGATAGTTCTTTTTTTATTTGAAAGCTAAAGCCTCACATGTAGTCCCATGATAAGGAAACCAGGATCTAAGGATCTCAAAGAAATCGAGGGAACTCCTCAAAGTCAAATATCATAGGCATACCTGTCGCGATTAGGGTACTCGGAATAGTTTTTCTTTGAAGTCTGTCTTTTTTATTAATTTCACAGACAGATACACGGAAGTACGGCACGTAATTAAAATTTAAGCGCACTGAAGACCCGGGAAGGCGAATGATCAGGCCTATGTCATGTAATTGAGTGTAATGACACCGTATTGAACTGATCAATTGACTGATTAATCGATTCAAAGAAGGCAAATGAAAGTAAATATTTCGGATCCCAATCTAAGCATAGTATTATGGGTACTAAACAAAATTGATATAAATACATGAACACAGTTTTTTTTGTAAATGCATATATAGAAAACACCCAAACTCCGAAACAAATATTTGCGGATCACACAAACATTTGGTGAACCAGGAATCGAACCCAAGACCTCTTGATCAGAAGCCACATACGCATACCACTGAATCTTTGATTATATATAATCAAAGCACTGAACCAACGTGTAATGTGTGTAACTGTTACTTTACTGCTGTGTTAAAAGTGTGAGAATTGTGACAAATATGAATGTTCAAAAGGTTACTTGATTGCTGTATTTAAATAAATCTAGTAATAACTAAGGTCAACCAGGTCAAACCAAAAATTTTAAAGTCAAGACAAAACCTCAGAAATAATTTCCCAAATAAACAAAAAAATACGAATATACCGAGTTGAAGATTCTAGCTAAATCTACACAAATAAATTAAATTGAAATGTGATATCCAATTAACAGTTTTTTACTAAGTATAGTGAAACCTGGTTAAGTGAGACAGTAAGATTTTTGCTCTTTTACGCAAAAACTACTGAATGGATTAATATAGCTTACATCGGAATAATACACAGACTTCTATTTACCGCCATGATAGACCTTATTATAGCTAAAAGCTAGTACATATATTTTAAGCTTGAATTTTAAAAATGAATCAGTAGGTACCACAGATGTTAGTAGGTACATAGTAGCTACATATGGATTTGATTAGCGGCGAAAAACTCGAGGACACTATTCTTGACTTGTGTGATTCGAATTTGATTTTAAAGAAATGGACTGCGCAGGGAATGTACTATAGTCGTCACAAAATAAGAAGCCCGGTTTGACATTTGTCATCGTGGCGTAACTAATACGATTAATTCGTGTTTTTGAGTGCAATTTTTCAATATCAAGTTAAACTTATTTAAGATATGCGTTGTGATAGTGTATGGGTAACATAGTAATTAAATAGGATTATGAATTTGATTTTTCAATTTCTTACATGCGGCATGTCAAATGACAAATGTCAAAACGGGCTTCTTATTTTGTGACGACTATAGGTTCATGTTTCGAACTTTTTTTTAATTTTAAAAAGAATTAAAAAGAATTGTATTAATCTGTAAGCTAATAGAGCATTCAGGTAAACGAAATTTCATTAAAATCGATGCTGCGATTTAGCCTTGAAAGTGTTACTTCCGAACTTAGACCAAATGTCTCGGCTTTCAAATTTATAATACTAGTATGAAAATGGAACGCAAAAGTTTATAAGGTTAGTTTATTTATTTTAAATCGCCATTTTTATTTGTTTTTTTTTTAACTTAGGTAGTCGGATCTATGGAATTAAATCAAGAACATTGATTGCCTTAAAACAATAAAATGGTAAAAGGAAAGTTGCTGATTAGGTGGCCATACGATGATTATGTGTTAAGTTTTCATCATAATATGATGTAATTTTAAGTAGGCTACGGTGATGCGGGCTATCTTGACCTTGCTAAAGAGCAACTCGGTAAGCTTGAGTCGCTTAAATTCTTTGCGTAACCATTGTATTTGACTTACGCAAAGCACTAGAGGCTCTAGATTGGCTTCTGGTGGCTTTATTTTTTTATCTGTATACAGTTGATTGTTCAATATATATTATTCAAGGCACAGATAACATAAAATATAGGTTGAACATTATAGATTTTACACATATTTTTTTACAAAAAGCAGCAAACCGATCTCTGTGGTGTTCCTTGGGAGAGGCTTATGTCCAGCAGTGGAATGCAAACGGGCTGATGATTTTTTTAAATTATCATCTCAGCCTTTAAGAGTGCACTGATTTGCTGATAGACCTCTTATTGTAAAGGAGGTGTTGACCTATACCACGCTCTCCAGACGGAATGGTACAGGGTTTGTTTCAAATTTTCCTTTGCAGTGATGTCCTGCGTAGATTGTTCCTTGTTCGTCTTTTACGACACCCATGGGATAAATAGGGGTGGGGACACTCCGTATAATATATAGGTAATATTTTATTTAGGTAAGTATACAGAAATTCCACAAAGTGTAATTTTTATTGATAACAAACAAAACGTTGTGGAATGCAGTTTATGTTAGTTTTGTACTGATTTATTTTGTTGCATTTTAACAGGAAAGTCAATATGTATAACCGAATGATCTGGTTTTACTAATCCGATCAGATTGCTATTTTTGTGTGAAATGTTTATTGAAAGAGTTATAGATCAATTTATATGAATAATAAAACTGTTCCGTTACTGACTGACTGACAGACAAGCCGAAAGTCCTGGACACAAAAAACTGAAATATGCCAAGTTTGTTCCTTGAGAGGTTTCGGCGATTTTGAAAAATTCTACCCTTATAGGGGAAAAAATTCAATCAAAGTTATACATCAGAATAACACGTAGGTGAAACCACGATCAAAAGTTTGTGTGTTATAAATATTTATCATTTACTAAAGAGCTAGGTAGAATAGTTCTATAATTTGAGAAGCTAATTGGTTTTGAGAGAAAATAAAAACTAATTTTATTTTATTATATTGCAGTTTTACCTATCTCTTATATAAATTGTCTGGCTTTTTAAGTGCTTACAATTTTACGCGCATTAGTGACAGATTAATATTAGTGATTTTATACATTTTACATTTTATTGATTTGTACCAGTTAGGTTAATATTTCTAGACCAATCACTTCGGTTCTTACAACATCCCAACTTATTGACAGCTTATAAAAAAAGTTTTAAAATATTATATAAATGAAAAATGAGAACGCAAACACAACTCACCTAAAAATTAACAAACGTTTCACCTCCTTTTACTTTCGTATGTAACACATATACACAAACTTAAAAAAGAAAACCACTCCAAAATTTATAATAAACTAAAAACACCGATATCTATAATTAAAAAATATAGGATAAAAAATTAAGCAATAAAGATACGGAGGCGCGAATCGTCAGCAATTTGAAAATGGAACTCGTATTGAGGTGGCGCGTCGCAGACCAACCGAGACCAAGAACGCACTGTCTGTTGGCCGCACGGCACCTCACCGATAGATCGCTCTCTCCCGATATCAATATAGCTCATTGAACTTTTAGACAAGACGTTGCAAATATAATATTTTCATTTTAAAATTCCAAATACATTCGAATTTTAATAAATAAATAATTTTAAAAACATATACTTTATTTTTTTATATTAAACACTTTATATTTTATTAATTTATTTTTTATATTTATATTTAAATATTTCTGTAAATTCTATTATTTTTTAAATTTAAAGAAATAGGAACTGAAATGAAAAATGCTTAAATTCTTATATCAATATTTTTTTTTTATGTCTAGTTAATAGGAACTGAATTTTGAGGAATAAAATAAGTACGTTTAAACTACACGAATTTATTTTACAATTAAAAGGTATCCTTAACATATCCAAAACGGTTCACACAATTTTTTATAACAGACATACAAACAAACAAGCAAACTTTTTGAACAGTGTGGAAATCTTTAGTATATATAATTTTAAGTATGTTACCAAACTCATGTGTCCATTTTATTCTGTACCTTTGCAGTGCATTTTAAATCTAAAGATATCTAATACAGTAGTTTCTTATTCACATCACAAGCAAACTTATACTTTTCTATACTTAGGCTTTTTCTATACGAAATACGAGCTACTTCATATAGCAAGTAAACAACACACAAATTAATAATAATAAAATAATATGTTTATTTGTACTAAAGATTAAACAATTTCTCTTAACCTAGGACATAATTTTATACAACCTTAAAAAAGTTAAAATACAGAGTATAAGAGGTTGTCGTTGACTGCTATTGTCGTTGTCTTCAACCCTATATGACGCTCGATACATCAATGTTATGTGTAAAACTGTTAAGTAAAGTTTAAATATTAAATTTGAGAATAACAAATTATTAGACAAAGATTTAGAACACTAAATACTGGATTTGTTTTATACTAACTAATGTAATTTAATATGCATATATAAACACTTTCACTTAATGTAAGCTACCCTTTATATATATGAACAAAAGTTCAAAATTAAAATCAAAGCCCGGGTCCATAATATTTGTAGCTCTGTGGCAAACATGACTATGAAAATGACGTCACTTGAAATAAGACCTTTCTCTGGTTTACGAACGCACCGGTATTTGGGAATGCAACGAAACCATAATAAATTGTTATTGTTTTATCTTTGACCTACTTTATCGTAAATTATAAAATAAATGTCAACTAGATTACATTATGGATCGAGCGGTTGAACTTTACTTTAATTTCTTTACATTTAAAAGTGGTTCTTTAAAATAATCTCGAAATATATATATTATACATATTCAATATTCGCGATACTGAAAATTGAATACTGGCAATCTTTTTGTCATATAGTGCAAAATGTTTATGTTCAAAATGTTTCGATTGTTTCGAAGGTTCGATTTGTTTTTTTTTTAAATTGTTTGAACTTTTCAATAGACATTCATAAAACTAATATTAATTTATGCGAGGTGACTTTACTCGCCCTGATGAAAAGCATTAATTATATCCAAGAGTAGTGGTCATGATCCTCACTATGGCTGCCTATTCAGATGCTTCTGCAGCATTTGCCTATAGACTCGCACTCAGCAATGGCAGAAAACTTGGGACTTTGTTTTGTTCTTTAATCTCACAGACAGACACGCGGAAGTACGGCACCTAATTAAAAACACAACATTTAAGTACACTGAAGACCCGAAGGAGACGAATGATCGGGCTATGTCATGTCATCACCATCATCAACAGCCTTTAACAGTCCACTGCTGGACATAGGCCTCTCTTTAGATAGGAGGTTTTGGCCTACTATACCACGCTGGCCAGACGGGTTGGTATAGAGTTGGTTTCAAGGTTTTCCTTCTCCTTGCATTGATGTTGTCTTGCGTAGTTTATCCCTTTGTCGCCTTTTACGACACCCGCGGGATGAATAGGGGTGGTGACACTGTATTCTTAATCCGTCACCACACAGACTTCATGTAGTCGAGTGTAATGGCACCTCAATGAGCTGATACATTTTCTTTTTTTTTATATGTAAGCTTATCAAAGTAACTCTGCTCTGATGGAAAGCATGAGTAGCATCCAAGTGTAGGGGTCACCATCCTCATTTTGAGGGTATTCAATGCAGCATAGTGACCCATACTATGGGGGCCTGGTCATATGTTTCTGCATCATTCTCCCGGGCTTAGGAGACCGAGAGAATGATGCAGAATGATTAGACCTCCGGTCTCACACTCACCAAAGAAATATTTATAGTCATTTAAGGTTGGTCTTCTATGTGAGGGTGGTACTATGCTGGTTGAGTTATCCTGTTCGTACTGAAATCAATGTGGCTTATACTAATTATCCTTATCTATAAATATTTCGTAATAGAAAAAAAATGGAATTATTGAACGGTGAAAAAATATTGTCAGATGATGTACACTCGGTACATCATCTGACAATATTTTTTAAGGTTCCGTAGCCAAATGGCAAAAAACGGAACCCTTATAGATTCGTCATGTCTGTCTGTCTGTCCGTCCGTATGTCACAGCCACTTTTTTCCAAAACCATAAGAACTGTTAAAACTCGGGAAGTAGGTGTATTCTGTGAACCGCATTAAAATTGTCATACAAAAATAGAAAATAAACAATTTTTGGGGGTTCCCCATAGTTGGAACTGAAACTAAAAAATATTTTTTTTCATCAAACCCATACGTGTGTTTATTAATCTATGGATAGGTCTTCCAAATTAATATTGAGACACTTCCAAAGTGGTGTGTCCCTCCCCCTGTAACTTCTAAAATAAGGGAGCGTTAAAACTAAAAAAAATATTTGAAGTACATTACCATGCAACCTTCCACCAAAAATTGGTTTGAACGAGATCTGTATTTTAACACAAGTATTTTAGTTCTCAATCTGTTATTTATTCATTGCTGCTCGTCATATTCAACTATGGCGCTCTTTGTTCTCGTTATTTACTTAACTATACATTTAAATGTAAATATAATTTTTATATTTTAGCCTACCAAAGTGACAACACTATCTGATGGAAAGAACAAAGCCCTTAATTTCCAGCACTGGGCATAGGCCTCGCCTGGTTCACGACGTGAATGTGTGTTCAGACAATAGGCTGGCCCAAGTTTTACTAAACTATTTTATTTTAAAAGATGAAGAAATATGACGTGACGTATTTATAAATATAATGAAAATGCTGTCACTATAAAATGTCATTGGTTATTAAGTTCATTATCATCATCATCGGCCTATTGCAGTCCACTGCTGAACATAGGCCTCTCATTACATCTCATTTACAACTTTTTGTGGTTCGAGAGAGTTAACACTTACGAAATTTGAATTTCTAAGATAACCAAAAATGGTAAAAACGGAACCATTATACACAGTTTAGTCATGTCCGTCCGGCACTCTCTCACAGATTAGTGCAGAATCCTGTGATTTCACATGAAGATACGAAAATGATAATCATGCCGACAAAACGGTGAAATATAAATGCAAATAAAATTAGATAATACTACTCAGACATCGAAGTTCGAGCCAAGCCAAGTCCATGTGGTCTGGAGGCGTGATTGGGCCGTTTTTTTTCGAATCGATGAGGCTGGAAATGCGGTAACGGTCAATGGATCACAAGAAAGAATCGACATCTGTCAGCGTGCTCGTGGTTCCAATGTCGATTCTTTCTTGTGATCCATTGACCGTTACCGCATTTCCAGCCGAAAAAGCAGAAAAATCTATTAAATCGTACATACATAATTTGTCAAATATTTTTCCTTCTTAATTGCCAAACTTTTCTATTCGTAATACAATAAAAAATTTAATCATCTTCGTATAAAATTGTTTTATTTTGTTCTGGAAAACAAAGTTCTTGTTGAAAAACCCTATAGAAGCCGAACCAGGTTTACCCACAAAAGAAAACCCGACGTACCTTAGGCCAGCAACAGTTTTTAGATCCTGTGTGGGAACCCTACTTTTCCTTTCCTGTCCCAAAGAAAGGGTGTGCGCTTCTTGTAGCGATCGCGCTGCCATCCCGGCCTGCTTCTGTTAGGGTGTAAGATTGTAACCCCTAGCCCCGGTAAAGGGGGGTTAGTAGAAGGCCCTAGCCCTACCAGGGGGCGTCACTCACCGGTGCGCAGTCAGTAGAGCTATGTGAAATATCCCAGGGCGCCTGTTCACAAGTAGTATCTATAAGCTGAGAGAATAACAGACAGAGTTCATATGTGTGCATATGTCGATTTGGGTAGCCAGGTATTCCCCAAGAAAACATGGGTTCAGTCTCACACACATTTATTCATTACACACATGAAGCACAAATAGATCCACCTCTTACACACTAGAGATTATACACAAAGTTACAAAGGTGGGTTGTTCAACATTATAGTACTAAGATTCTTATATCTAAATATAAATCTAATCCTAAATAAGAGGGTTGCTATACAAATAGTCTATAACTTAGGCTTCCCTGGATCTCTGGGGGCTCGACCGGGAAGAGCAGACGTCAGTGAAGTTAATACGGGAGCCCCGATGTGGTCCCTGAGGTCCGTCATCTTATGTCCCTGGGGATTTGTCGTACAAGAGGAGGCTCTCCTTTACACTGGGCACCTCTGCTCGCTTGATTGCCCACACACAGCTAATGGGATTCTCCTATTGCACCCAAGGTACAGCCGAAGGTAGACCAACGTTGGTTGAGGTAGATCTCAAACCAAAACTTGAAATCAATCCCACTTTGCAGAGCGGGTTAAACACCAGGAATTCTTCACGAACCAATATTACAACGAGCAGAGTTTCGCCTAGGACCGCAGTAGAACTAAGAGTGCTTTTTCGGGGAATTAGGGCCCGCTTTATATATTATATCTCAAGGTCCCGTTGGAATAAAAACTTTTACCCTCCACTCGTTAACCAAAAGCTATCACCTGATTCTCATAGACAAAACAGACTTATGACCAAAGATAACATAGAACACAATTTACCACAGAGTATTAATCTCATCCGTGCTACATTTAGGAGAAATGACGCCATCTGACGACTCGCGGTTGAAAGTTTATCTAAAACCAAGGAAGAAGGAGTGTAAGAGCTACCGCTAACCTGATAAAGATGGCGCTCACCTAAACACGTCATCTTATTGCGTTACCAATACGAATTATTTATAGTAACTAAAAAAAAGTTGTTACAGTACCCCCTCCCCCGTGAAATTTCCTGAGCAGGGTGCGAAGGAAATCAAAAGATTGCCTATATAACAAAAGAACAAAAAAATCTAAAATTACTACACAGAGAAGCTAAGTTAGTAACACCCACTAAAACAGAATCTATTCCAAAGTCCCAATGAAATCCAAATTTAATTTCTATTAAAAGTTTCAAAAGAATTAAGTGACACTAAGTAATCTCTAAAGCTAAAACTAAGACAATTCACAGCAAGAGTTTTAACATAATAACATCTAAGTTTTAAAAACTGTTCAAAAAAAGAAGGCCTGACCTAAACATATAGACAGGAGTTAGTGGTGAGGCATCAAATTGATGCAATCTACCAGCAGGCAAGACATCTCGGGCGATGAGTGCGTATTGTCTTTGGCGAACTTGTTACAGTCACGACCCGCTGTAACTAGACTATATCAGGCGGGTAGACTAGAGCCTTAGGCCAGTCATACCCCTGTACAAAGAGAAGAGAAGTGCAACATGCAGAGAAGGATGTGTGTAAGCCAAGTAGGGCATTACTCCACATAAAAGAATAACTGCAACTTGCAGATAAAAGTTGTGTGCAGGACTAGCATGGTCCTGCCACATCAACAGACAAAGCTCCATAACATCATCATCAACAGCTGTGTCAGGTGACAAGGGACCTGACACAACAGCGTGTAGGCTTGTTTTAATTCGCCAAAGACACACACAGTCACCAACCACAAAATATCCAACCATTACTGCAGACACACCAATTGATACCCACCACCAGCAGAAGTGTGAGAGGAAATAACATAAGAACTAGTCACCAGACAATAGGCGTCTATACTCAAGTTGACTAAGTATAAGTTCCCTAGTGTACAGCATAAGGACACAGACAGTTCAGTAAACTCAAAGTAAACCTAACCAGTTAAGTACAGAGAAATAAAGTTTTTCTTTAATAAGTAGAGGCCTCGTTGAGACGAGTCCAATGGACCCCCTACCAGCTCAGGCGAGGTGTAGTGAGGACCGTCACCATGGGCTGGTATTGGTTCCCTAACCGATACATCTTTAGAGAGAATAGGTGACCGCTGACCGCAGACATAGACACAGACAGAGATGCTCCATACTGGTCATGGACACCTACCAGTTCGGGGTAATCGAAACCACGAACTAGCAACAGACATATCGCAGAAGACACCTAATCATACATTGACAACCTAGAGTGACTAGATTCTAAAAAAAAAACTAAGGTAAAATTTCACAAAAAAGTAAATTCAAAAGGATCACCTGAGTACCGAACTATATACAGTTCATTCAAACCATAAAGACAGAAACAGCTTCATATCAGCAGAAGCAGGGACAGAGAGGCGCTGGCACCAATGCTGCCACGCCGGAGAAGACAATGCAGTTTGCAGCTTATCCCCAAGACTTGCCACCGTGTCATCAGCGCCAACTGAAAACCCCATGGCAGATAAAGCATTAATAAGTTTATTCCCTTCTAAATAATTTATACACCTAGCTAACTGGGCCATGATGTACAAAAAAAATAAGTTCAAAGTTCACAGTTAAAGTTATATAAATTCACAGTTATAAGTTCACAGTTAAAGATTCAAATTACAAGTTACATAGTTGACACTTCAATAATAAGTTTATCTCAACATCAAATCTAAGTTCAGAGTTCAAAGCCAAAGTTCCAAGTTATAAGATTAAAGTAATGTTCAAAGTTAAGATACCAAGTTAAGATTTAAAAGTTATAGCTCTAATAGAGTTCTAAATTTAAAAGTTATAGCTCAAAGACAAACTAAGGTAATGCACCAGGTCAATCCCAGCGCCAAAAGAGAGAGTTACACCGCACTAATTCCCTAATTACAGTATATGGTTATAGTTCAAGTCAGTATTAATATGTAGTACATAAAGTAACTCACTATTAGCAATGTAAAGTAGGGTTAAAGTGAGTATCTCCAGTATATAACTGTTAACACTATAAAGTATATTTTTCAAAGTATATGGTAATTCACTATTACAATCTAATGTGAACTATGTTAGGGAACAGCACTAAGCTTTTTCAGTACACTAGAAAGAAAAAAATATTAATTACAAAAGAACAGCTTAGACTGTTGCATCTAAATACACAGTTTTGTTAAGTTAACTGAGTTAACTAATCAACAACAACAATAAATTAAGTTGTAAGTTAAAATGATTTAAAACGAACAAAGTTCATAAGATAAAAGTAAGATTATTTAAAAGTAAAATTATTTAAAACCAAAAAAGTTTGAATTTGTGAGGTAACTACAAATTTTTTTTTTTTCTTATTACAACAAAGTCAGATGTAGTGAGATTACCACAAATAAGTTGTGAGTAAAAGTATTTAAAACAAAAAAGATTTAAATTGTAGGGTAACAACAATTACACAAATTCAAATTTTAGATAAATTTAAAAAAACTAAGTATGTTACCTCCCAGCTGTTCAACTGAAAGCAGTTACAATAAAACACTAATTGATGATTTAACGCGTTTGAAGAACACAATTAATCACAGTTATTGGTTAATACAAGTTAATAACCTTATATTATTGCTTCTTTATAACAATAACACAACACAAGTTTCAAGTTGTAAAAAGTTTTCTTTACCCTAACACAAGAAGGGTATTTCCAAATTGAATTTAAATTACCTTAATAGATTTCTATTATTTTTTATCAAGACAAAAGGAGAACTAATCCTTTTGTTTAAATAAATATAATAAGTTTATAGTCAAGTATTGACTTGATACAAAGTTCTAAAATACAAATTCCTTACTTATTTTTGTAAGTAGGTAGTATAATATAGTGTTGAAAAAAAGACACCCTCACAAAGTGACTTTTCTTCAACAGTCAAAAAGGGGTAAAAATATAAATGTGTGAGACCGAACAAGACAAAAAAAGGACAAAACACAGAAACATAAAACATAGAATTCCAAAATATAATGATCCAAACTTACCAAATGTTTGTGCAGAAGAAATTTTAACATAAATTTTGAATTTTTTAGGTTTGCATGCCGCTATAAGGTGGTATGAAGCGCTGAAAAAATGCAAACATAGATTAAATTATATGCGCTGCACTCGCAAAACCAATTAACGTCCTGGGACGTATCGGACGGATGTTTCCTTGAAAAACAACCAAACCACCCAGACACAGCACACACACAAAGAAGGGTTCGGTTTCTAAGCCAAACGTTGGCGCGCCAATTTGTAACCCCTAGCCCCGGTAAAGGGGGGTTAGTAGAAGGCCCTAGCCCTACCAGGGGGCGTCACTCACCGGTGCGCAGTCAGTAGAGCTATGTGAAATATCCCAGGGCGCCTGTTCACAAGTAGTATCTATAAGCTGAGAGAATAACAGACAGAGTTCATATGTGTGCATATGTCGATTTGGGTAGCCAGGTATTCCCCAAGAAAACATGGGTTCAGTCTCACACACATTTATTCATTACACACATGAAGCACAAATAGATCCACCTCTTACACACTAGAGATTATACACAAAGTTACAAAGGTGGGTTGTTCAACATTATAGTACTAAGATTCTTATATCTAAATATAAATCTAATCCTAAATAAGAGGGTTGCTATACAAATAGTCTATAACTTAGGCTTCCCTGGATCTCTGGGGGCTCGACCGGGAAGAGCAGACGTCAGTGAAGTTAATACGGGAGCCCCGATGTGGTCCCTGAGGTCCGTCATCTTATGTCCCTGGGGATTTGTCGTACAAGAGGAGGCTCTCCTTTACACTGGGCACCTCTGCTCGCTTGATTGCCCACACACAGCTAATGGGATTCTCCTATTGCACCCAAGGTACAGCCGAAGGTAGACCAACGTTGGTTGAGGTAGATCTCAAACCAAAACTTGAAATCAATCCCACTTTGCAGAGCGGGTTAAACACCAGGAATTCTTCACGAACCAATATTACAACGAGCAGAGTTTCGCCTAGGACCGCAGTAGAACTAAGAGTGCTTTTTCGGGGAATTAGGGCCCGCTTTATATATTATATCTCAAGGTCCCGTTGGAATAAAAACTTTTACCCTCCACTCGTTAACCAAAAGCTATCACCTGATTCTCATAGACAAAACAGACTTATGACCAAAGATAACATAGAACACAATTTACCACAGAGTATTAATCTCATCCGTGCTACATTTAGGAGAAATGACGCCATCTGACGACTCGCGGTTGAAAGTTTATCTAAAACCAAGGAAGAAGGAGTGTAAGAGCTACCGCTAACCTGATAAAGATGGCGCTCACCTAAACACGTCATCTTATTGCGTTACCAATACGAATTATTTATAGTAACTAAAAAAAAGTTGTTACAAGATGGCTTTATCTGACACCCCCAGGCCTGTGCTTCACTAACGGAGATCTGTTATCGATCTCCGTCGTCCGATTCGTCTGCTAACGGCAGCGTAAGCGACAACAAGACGATGCGTCGGATTGAACTGAACCACCGAGATCTCGTCGCGGCGACAAATGGAGTCGTCACGTCACGTCAAATTTACGTTTTTGGCAATCTGTACAATGTTACCAAATATAGGCATAGTTAGTATAGACTCTAGATCTCCAACAATTACAAATTAAAACAATACTGTCAAAAAAAAAAATTTGGTCTGGGCAAAAATTTTAAATAACGTCGTTCTCGGTGCCGTCCCGGTGACGATGGACCAGCAGCGTTACATTGCTTTAGTCTTCGCCGTACTCAGTCCAAAAGAGACGGAGTACAGCACCGGGAGCTGTAAAACGTTATAAAATAAATTTGATAAGTTCACATTCTTTAAAGACACGTGACAAACCTTAACTGGATATTTATTCGCCATTAATATCTATAAAGTCACCAAACCGGAGCGGAGGCTAATGGGTATTGTTATTACAAGTAAATAAAATTGAATGGTCTGTTTGTAACATCAAATGGATAGTTTTTACTAAATTCATATGAAAGTAAATACAGCTGACATAAAAACGCAACGTTTTTTTAGGGTTATTTCTGGAATGACTGAACGATTTTGACGGAACTTTCACTGGTAGAAAGCTGATGACATAAAAAGTAACTATAAATAATATTGCGTGTTTACCCAGGGAGTCTAATGAGACGACACGTTGATTGTAATGCTTTAATAATGACTCCCTTATCTCTGTAAGACTCCAACTAATTTTACTTAAACTAAAGCTTATATACAATGTAATATGTAGACAGTTTTAGGTGGGGGGCTTCTATGAAATATTATTTACTTAATTGCTTAATTGACAATATGTTGTTTGTTCTTCCTTATTTATAATATTATAATATTACTATTGTTTGGCGGCACGTACGTTAACTTCAGTAAAACAATTATTTAATCACGTAGCCGTGTAAAGATCTATACTACTATTTTGCTGTGGCTTCGCCATAGATATTCCCCCTCTGAAGAGAAGAAACATCCTTATTATAATTGGAATCTAACCGTCTGGTGGGAGACTCTACCAGAACGTGTCCTTTTTTCTGTTTGCTTATCTGCTTGTGAGGATTCTGTTATCTTGTCTCCGATTGTTCGTTCGCTTATCTTGCTATTGTTTAAAATAAATGCTGGTTTAAGTCTATCGATAGCTACACTTTTTTGTTTTCCGTTTATCAAGATCGTGAAGATCTTATCATTGCGACTGATGACAAGATAAGGTCCCTCGTACGGTGGTGTGAGGCTGGGCCGTAGTCGGTCACAACGTAAGAAAACGTGCCTACATTCCGCTAACTGTGGGTGTACGAATATCTTGTCGTTCTTGCTTTGTCTTTGTGGACGCGAAATCATGTGTTCTAAGTTATCCTTAATTTCTCTTATAAAATCTGCGTACGTTGAGTTATTTTGTGTCTCGAAAAATGCTCCAGGCAGTCTAATTGTTGAACCGTATACTAGTTCAGCTGCCGAGAATCCTGTGTCTTGCCGTAAACTCGTACGTATGCCAAATAAAACGGTAGCTAACTCTTTTGTCCAATTAATTGTGTTTCCTCTTGCTATCAATGCAGTTTTTAATGTTCTGTGCAATCGTTCTACTTTAGAATTTGACTGTGGATGATATGGGGTGGTTCGAATTTTTTGAACTCCCATTAAGTTTGCTAAATTTTTGAATATTTCAGATTCAAATTGGCGTCCCTGGTCTGTGGTAATGTA